>CM062804.1:865218830-865536330 GCA_031772625.1 Pinus tabuliformis | reverse complement strand
AATTGACACACATTCCAAGACAAGGCAACACAGTTGTTTTGATTGGGTTTGAGGGGTATATAGGTGCACAAGCAATATATTCTTTAGAGTCTTAGTTTCATCTTTGTTGTTGCTCCATTGTCAGCAAGCCTGAACAGTACACCTGTGGAGTCACATAGGAACACAAGCATGGCTTCGCTTCTAGCGAACCTCATTAGTACCCCGATAAATCTACTTACATCACCTCCCTACACAGGAATCCTTTCTCTTCTTTTGCCATATTCATTTTTCTTTTTGATTTCTTTTTTACTTTTCATTTTTTTCATTTCCATTGTGCATGACACTTATTCATTTCAAAGGCGAAGAGGGATCCCAACATATTGAGAGTAGAAGAGGTTGTTCCAACAGAGAAGTAGTTTATTATATCTCTGATGTGCCTTTTAAGGTTTCCCCCCTCACCTTACTCTACTTGACTAAGCTGACAAGGGTTAACCCAAAAATAATCGACTTAGAGAAGGTGACACTCATTAGTGCACAAGCGTTATGTTTACACCAAGGTTCACCTCGAACAGTATGTATTTTCCTTCGATGTGTCATGGAATAAAAGTAACAAGCTCATCATACAGAGGCAAGATGTCAAATAACCAGGTAGTGATAGTTATACAATCCCTCTTGTAGTTTACCCAGCTCGCTTCAAGAGTCTTACATGGTTTCATGCAAAACTAACCTATGAACGAAACAAGAAAATGAACTAACAATCAACAAAGCAAAGCAAGATCAAAAGAAAAAATGAAAGCGAAGCAGGTAAACAAACAAGAAAACAAAGCATGTAAGAAAACAAGCATGAAAGTAAACAATTGAAAGAAAACACTACTCCTACTCCTACACTAACGGTACATGGGCCTGATCGCGTGAAGTGATATTTCCAATGCAGCCACTAGTGCATTGGTAGACCCATGCTGGTGAAGGCTTGGTCCGTGAGAAACCCAGTTGTGCGAACCAACAAGCAAGAAAGATATAACAATGAAGACAACCACACTTCGTGATTCAAAGTGCCCATAGAACATAAGTGAGTGCATGTGCATAACAGGTAGTCCACAGACTTATCATGGTGTTTTGTGACACTACGTGCAACTTTGTAGCATAAGCACACTCTTGAACGTGACATGCAATCAAATGAAAGAAACAAAGATAACTTGCATTGTGCATGAGTGCTTGCAATGTAAGACTCCCCCAATGCATGAGAAATGGGATCATGTAGTTCGAGTGGAGGAAGTAAAATATGAGTGTTCGACTGAACTTGAGTGAATACAGATGAGTGATGAGGAGCCTTGAGTGAATATAGATGAGTGATGAGTTGCCTTGAGTGTTTGAACAATTTCCTAATCGAAAGCAAAACCAACCTTAAGATAGCGAAGGCCTGATATAACCATTAGCTCGGGCTGAATTGCCTCGACGGGCTGTGGGGTTTCGACTTCATTGATAGATGGATCTTCATAGACCCGTGGATTAGACAGATTAACAATGAGTGAATCAACATCATGATCGGATGATGAGGTGAAGAGATCATGACAACCAAGATCAGAAAATTTAGGATGTTGGTTGGAATCCTCATGATTGGATGAATCACACACAGGGGTATATGAAAAGTGAACAAACTCATCATCTATGTTTTCAGAAAAGATACATGAAGGATCAAGTGAATTTTCAATGATTAACTTATCCTCTTTGTTGTCAAATGATGGACTAACATCTGGTGAGCCCTACGAGTGATCAATAATGGGTGCATCCATGGATCACAATAAACATGCAAAATTATGGATGGTAGGTTCACCAAAAAGGTTAGGAAAGAACGGAGGGGACTCGAGCAGAAGGGAGTCGTCCTTTGCTGAGTGTTTATGTTCAAGCTCCCACTCATACTTTTCATGAATGATAGCGCATGTTGGTTGTGTAACACCGACCCCGTCAGTGGGTTGTTCCTCATTCACAACAAGTGAAGAGTCTGGAATGGACGAAAAAAAGATAGCATCATCCAAAGGAACACTTGAGTGTGAAGACGTAGGTCGAAGAAAATAATGCATATGAGAAATCAAAGGAATCACAACCAAATCTGCATGAAAATTAAGTGGAGTGATGTTGGGAGAGTGTGAAGGATGAACATGTGTCTGAGCATGATCCTCAACATCAGTGGGCAGTGGTGGAGCTATTGAATGAGAGGGAGGTGGATAGTCAGTTGAGACAGTGCCCACTCGCACACAAGATTGAGTAGTTCCATCAATTAAGAATGTTAAGCGAGGCTTGATATCAAGCTTCCTCTTGGGAAGGGCAAATTTCTTAAGGCAATACTCAAACCGGTCCCAAATATAAGAAAATTTCATCTGGCTCTTCAGAGATTGAAACTGCAAGTTACCATAGCACTGCCAAAAATTAATAATGGATTCATGCATAGCCCTTCGTTGCTGTAACAATTTCTGGTCAATATAGTCTTGATCAAAATGATAGAACATGTCTTCAATGAGATCACAGAAGTGCTCAAATGATTGCACGTGTCAGCCGGTAGGCTGAGCACCCAACGAAATAGAGATTCGTGAAGTGTGTATGCAAGCAGAAAACTGGCCTGTTTGTTAGAAAAATCATCTTCCTCATAAATCATGAAAAGAAAGTTATATAAGTGATCAGGCTAGGCCACTTCGCCTTCACCATCATATGTGTGAGTGGATAAGAGATCGAAAATCTTCCCCGAGATGGAGACATATTCACAATTCGAAAAAAACCTTGGGGGAAGAAGAGTGCAAGACTACATGAAAGATATGAAAAGGTTCAAAACTGGATGAGAGGATATAGCTTGTCAATAGGCCCTCCTTCTAGCACCAGAAAGGCTGCCAGTGCTAGACCCGCCAACATGTCAAGGGGATCTCCCCAATAAGAAGTCCCAATTAGACCTCAGATCATTTGATGTAGGAGTCCCAGTAGTGGGTTGTAAGGTAATGCCTTGACTGTAGTGTCACATAGAGGCAAGTAGAATAACTCTGTTAGCAGCAAGGGTGTGACTAATGTAGTGAGTCAAGGGAGTTGTATGAGAGGTTCCAACATTTCGAAGGGGGAAGGAGGTGAATGTGAGTTCTAGGTTGAAATGAATCAGTCCTAACTTAGCTAGAAGCACACAACACAAAGGACATGCACAACTTTTGGTGGATTAGTCCACTCGGATGTGGCAGTCACATCATACAAGGTAAGATAACACGTACAACACTCACAGATCAGTCTGAGACGAGTGTGACGGTTGTTATAGCAAGGTTCAAGTGAAAGGTCTATCTGATGTTCAACGGAGTAGTCGACATGGAAAATGACAGCATTAACAATATATGCAACACATTAACAACAAGATTCATATAATTGCATGTGAATTAGTTCATACACAAGTACATAAGTTCAACAACACATATCATTAAATCAACCGTACTAGTCCAACTACAATAACAACATATGCATGAAAATGTGCTGACTCTTATTATATAAATAAGTGTAAGTCACAATCATATAATACATCCATGTAAACCTACTAGCCCTAACAGTGGAACATTACAACCACATCAGCTTTCTCCTCCAAAGAGATGTATTAGCTTTGTGCAGTGGAGAATCCAAGGCACATTACAATACTATCCAAGCCTTCTTCAAAATAGTCTTAGTAGAAGCTTCGCTGACCAAAAGTGTATACAATGAGTTATGATGGACTATTTATAGCAAAGAGTGGGGTGACCCTTGACGTTTCCCTTTGTGACAGTTCAACTACCCTCATGAATCTTCACCTACTCTATGACTGTTATATCCAACTATTGACACTTGACTTACACTTGACATGACTCAACATTACAATGCACATGTACTCATGTGAGACAACATGGCTTGAAAAAGCCTTGCAAGACATCACTGACACTCAGTCTACTATAGTGAGACCAAATATTTGACATGCTTGTGATGGTGAAGCTAGTGAGCTGATGCCAAGCTTGGTCATCCATGATGGTGTGCATGCACCTCATGGTGACATCTTGCTTAAGCAAACTCTTGCTTCTGTTGCGGCCGGTGCATTGGTTTGGCCACCTTCATCCAACTCGTCTGCTAACATGTGCATAGTATTCTTGGGTGCAGCTGAATTGACAACACACTGATGCATAGTGTTTGTGTTGATCATCAAGTGTGTGCTGGTGGTCATGCGCATAAACTTGTCAAAGTACCCATTCGTCTCTTGTTGGACTTGGTTCTTGTCTTCGCCCTAGTGAGTGTATTGAATGGGTTGTATTGCATTCGTGCACATAATGACATGCACGCTTCTGAGTCCCTTGCATGTGATCAACCACACTGCTCACCATGTCTACTCTGTGTTAGCTACTGGGATGGATCTTTAACTTGTCTGGGCACAGTTTCATCGTGAGCACACGTTGCATCCATTGTTGTTCTTGATCCTGCTGCAACTCATTCATCTGTTTGCGCAGCTTCATGTTCTTCCTGAGTTGCTGCTTCAACACATGCAACTCCTTCTTTGTTACATCTTCTACCTTCGCACAATCATCATGTTGTTCCATTACTCCATAGCTGAAGTCTCCAAAGTTAATTTCTTCATTAATGGACCTGCTTGAGCTTGCAACCTTGTTCCACCTCCATGTTGTCAAAAACCCTCCTCTTGCATTCATTGCATTTGGTATGCTATATTTAGCTATTGTTCATGATGTTTCTCACTGTGAGGCTACCACTTGATGTCCTTGTCTACAAACAACTTGATGTCTTCATGAGTAGGAAAGCTCATAGAGACTTGATCGACTTCATCCCCAAACGTGCTCTTAATAGTGTCCTCATCTCTTCTCTCTTGGAAACCATTATACCTATACTGCTGAGAGGCAGATGAACACCTGCGACACTTGGAGACATGGCAACACTCATAGCAAGTAATCTATTAGTCGAAAACCAAAATGAACATGAGAATTGACTTGCAACATACCTAGGTGAATGATCATGAAGGTTGCACAATTTCGGCAGGGAGGTCGGGAGACCAACTACCAAGACTGCTCAAGGCACATTCTGGGCTACTGGGAGACTGGCTAACTACTGGAACTGTGTAATGCATAGTCCAATCTGGCTGTTCACTGCTGGGATTGTGCAATGCACAATTTCAGCTAGGAAGGACTATTGGCATAGGGACAAATCTGCGTAATTTCTTGGGCCAAGCAGCCACTGTCCTCCAGAAATGTGACAAATAGTCCTGGAGGCTAGTGCCGGGTAGGTATGCTCAAATATGGAGAGGAAGGTGAGGCTTCCTTTCCCAAATTATGTAATGTAGCCTTGGTGAAGGCAAAGCCCAGGTCAAGGTTGGCCCGACTCGCCAATGGGTGAATGAAAGAAAGTAAGTCACTGAATGCATGGCGACACTAAGTGATAGTAGAAGTGATTGACAGTGCATGCAAAACATGACAGAAATATTCAACAAACAAATCAACATGCGTGTGGGTGAGGCAGTTCGCTAGTTGGGCGAACGTCCGTCCAAAACAGTTTCATGCATGTGACAGTAGTGAGATAGCAATGAAAACTGAAACAAATCTAGGAAAAGCTAGTATATATGTAAATGGAAGTGAGTGTTCAAAGAAATAAAGAAAACAATACTCCTACAAGTGAAAACACAAAAAGCGAAAAAAATGCAACACAAGGAATGGCAAGCGGGCTTACAGTAAAACAGCTGAGTTGAATGTGCCGACTTCTCCTAGATGTGATGTGGGATGTTAGAGCTGCAAGGTTGATGTGAGGAATGATCTCTGAAGTTTCGGGTTGATGAGTTTTGATAACATCGAGGTCATGCCACTCATGCCATGAATTTAGGGGAAGCGACACTTGGTGAGAGGTTTCGGAATTGCTCCTTGCATGCAACCTCCAATTGCTAAACTTATATCCCTAAAACAAGGGATTCTTTGCATGATACCTTGGGAGAAGCAACCCTTGCATGCAAGTCTATTTTTCTCAGTCCTAGAGGGAACCAATCAACTCAGTTTCATATGCAAGAGACTGCTCGACTGCTAGAAAGAAATGTGCATTTATGGCTGGGAGCTGGGCTGGCTGCCCAGGAGATTTGTGCAATTTTTAGGGAGAGCAGTTGAATGCTACCCAAATTTTCACAAATCCTAGGCTGAATATCCTACTGTTGGGAAAATTTGTGCAAATCCTGCTGGGAGGGTTGGCTGGCAAGACTGCATAATCTTGGAGCCCAACAGACTGTCAGAGAGGATTACACAATTCCTGGAGGGAAGTGTTTTGGGAAAATTTAGTGTTCTTGGACAAACACCTAACCTCTAGACTTAGTAGCAGGTCTAGAAACAATAGACAAATTAAGCTCTACCTTTCTTATAAACAATAGATAAAATAAGAGAACAAAGAACCTACTTGTAGTTTCCGCATATTCCTTATCTCCCTTGACCGATTCCATTGCTCCTTCCTATACTTAAATAACTTGAGAAATACTTGCACACAGACAGAAACAAGAACCCATCAAAGCAAATGATATTTATCTATTGTTTATAAATAACATGGAATCGAGAACATGATATACATATGAAAGCATCAACATATAACACAAGCATAAGGGAAAAAGTTTCGAAGACTTTATTGATAAGAGGAAGAATTACAACCCATATGTGCTCGATCCAGTGACACTCTTCCAATTCAATCCCATCCTCTCCACCTCATGACAAGCAAGACACTTCAACACTATAACAATACTTGCAATCAATTCTAATCTCATATCACCAACATCTCCCTACAAATCAATATTTTTCAGCCCCTGATCTCATAGATGAGTGATCCTTTTATAGGTGAATGAAGGAGGTTATGCCATAAATGGTGATAATGAATGCCTTTGTAAATTTAGAAATAAGTTCCATGGAAGAAGGGATAGGGGATTGATGTTTCCTAACTCCCTTCCTCATCCAAATGTGAACTCAAAGGAGTAGGTGGCATTGAGAAACTTTTAGAGGCTTCCAATGGATAAGAAATTTTCAAACCCTCATGGAAGTTCACTCAAATTCGCTCAACATAGGCCAAAGAGGGACCAAGTGCACTGCATAACACCCTGTCAGTGTATGGTTTACATTGCAGTGCACCCTAATGAAGGCCTACCTGCGCTGATCTTCTTAGAGGCGGTTTTTGGATGTTTTGAGTGATGGAACTTCTTGGGAAGTGAGGCATTCTGATGACTAACTTCTTTAGGGCATGTAACAATTGCATTAGGGGTTGTTGGACACTAATAGCATCAATTTGTAAGCTAGCGTTGATGTGCCCAAATGGATCTGTAACAGTTGCCCCCTAAAGCATGAAGTCGAAAATATATATGTCGAGTGAAATGCTTTATCACGAGGAGAGGAGGTTTCGAAATGGAAGGTGACCTGCATCAATTATAGTACATATATCATGATAATTTGATTTTTCTCATGAACTAGCTGAGGGAAGGCATACCCATGCTCAGCTTATAAACTTTCATTACATGTACAAATATAGTCATCTACAGATATAGACCCATGAATGGTTGACCATGAATGTAAGGCCATTGTACATTTGATTTAGTACTGCTGAAAAATATCACAGCCTGGATGGATGGAACTAGATCCGGGGTCTTCAATCTCGTTCAATATTTTTCTCAAGTACAAGTCTAGCCATGTGAATAGATGTTCTGAAGTCGAACATGGAAAGACATCTTCTGATTACCAGCCAATGATGTAAGCCGTTAACATACATGAGAGGAATCACCGATAATGATAATGAACCTCAAGGTACTATATTACATTTTTCATGGTGTGAATAAATGATTTGATGTCGAACACCATACAAAGTCTTTCGATCGAAGGCCATTGATATCAACCTATCACCGGAAGTGAGAAACTTGCCATTGATGTATGCAAGATTCAAGGTACTGAAGGGGTGTTTCTGAGTCAACTTCTTGGATGATGTGCTGATGTCGACAAGAAGTGACTCATTGCAGGAGGGCCTTGATGTATCCCACATCTATGACAAAAAATGAGGTAAATGATTTTGGAGATGAAAAATCAACTGATGACACAAGGTTCAGAAATGGCAGTCATGAAAATGAAGGTTTATGGTATTGCAAAGGATGAAGTTTGAACTGAATGAATTCTCTTGAACATATCGGCGACACTGAATGAATTGGAAGCATTGATCCAAAAAAAAGTAATGGATGGTATGATAGACCAATGGTTTCATAACCATCAAGCAGATAACCCAACCCAAATAGTCACGGAGATGAAGTGAAAGTGACATGTTCAAGAGCGACTTGCTACCATAAAGTTTTCTCGAATTTTTCCCTTTTTCCCCAGTCATTGCTGACCAGTATCTCTTTATTTTTTATCAAGCTTGGGGAGGATAACATATGCTTGTTGTATAATTTCACCCTTCGAGTGAATCCATCACTATTTGATGCTTTAATGAATCTAGTGAAGGTGAAACTTGGCCTTGTCTAGATGGACAAGTTCATCGCTATTTGATGATTTTAACGAGTTTAATGACAAAGACAACTCATTCCTTTTCATGTTTAGGGAGTTTGAAAAGGGACGAAAAGGAAACTCCACAAGTTATTTTTCATAAAATAATCTCTCAAGTTTGAAAAAGCGTAAAATAATACAAGAGACATATCATTTTCAATCCTTTAACGAGCTGGAAAAGACAAGCGCTCGACAATCTTTTCATGTTTAGAGAGTTTGAAAAGAGCTTAAAGAGGACTACATTTTTAGGAACAAGTGGTGTCTAGGGTAGCAACTGGTTTCGGTGATGTGGTAACTTCTCAAATTATGTTGATTTATGTGAAGAGGCTGGCTAATAAGACCACTCATTGCAATTGTTCCTCAAAAAATGGTAAGACAACCAAGTGAAAGCATATGATCAGCCAAAAGGATGGTGGTGATGGGATGAAAACAAACAAGGCTCAAAAGGCTGATAGAATGGCAATCACAAGGGTTAAAAAAGAAAATGGGTTCATTTCTACATAAGCTTGAACCATAGGGAACTATGCTTGGATTTAGTTTCATGTTTACACAAGCTTGAAATGAAAAATTATGCTTGGATTCAGTTTCATTTTATACAAGCTTAAAATGAAAAACTATTCTTGAATTGGTTTACATGCCCCCAGCATGATGAAAGGGAGAGTCTCCTGTAACCAAATGGAAGTTGTTGCGGTGAAGCAGGACAATTATCCAACACCTATTTGGCTTTGTCCAAATAGGGACAAAGGTGAATGGGATGATTCCCTTCACATAACCTATAGGGAAACTTAACTTTACCATTAGGTGCATGCCCCCTAAGATTCATTACATTTACCTAAGTAGCCTACTCGTGGTTGTGAGGTGGATGGAATGAAGGTTCATTTACGAGATCAAGTGAAAGACTCGATTGGGATTTTACGAGATCTAATCAAAGACTCGACTTAGAACTTGGGACCTTGTTTCATTTTTTAATGAGCTTGACACAAGATAAGGAACTTTTCTCACATTCCTCAGTTTCATTTCTGAATGAGGTTGACACAAGACTAGGAACTATCCTCATAGGATTTGTTTCATTTTTTTTTTAGGTTAACACAGTAAAAGAATTATCCTCATGGACCTATTTCATTTTTTTTTTTAACGAGGTTGACACAACAAAATAAATATCCTCATATTCCTTGGTTTCATTTTTTAACGAGGTTGACACAGGACAAGGAACTATCCTCATGGGCCTGTTTCATTTTTTTAATGAGGTTGACATAGTGAAAGAACTATCCTCATATCCTTGGTTTCATTTTTTAACAAGGTTGACACAAGACAAAGAACCATACTCATGGGAGCTATTTCATTTTTTAATGAGGTTCACATAGTAAAAGAAATATCCTCATGTTCCTTGTTTCATTTTTTAATGAGGTTGACACAAGACAAAGAACCATCCTTATGGGAGCCGTTTCATTTTTTTAATGAGGTTGACATAGTAAAAGAACTATCCACATGTTCCTTGTTTCATTTTTTAACAAGGTTGACATAAGACAATGAACTATCCTCATAGACCTATTTCATTTTTTAACGAGGTTGACATAGTAGAAGAACCATCCTCATATTCCTTGGATCACAACTCATAAGCGGTCATGAAGGAGAGATCTGGTTCCAATGCCCCTAGTACATGATGTACAACATCACTGAATTGATCGTCAATTGATGTAGGTATAGAACAGGTTCCCACATAATTGACCCATGGTGGAGATTGGTGCAAAAGGACCATTTATGGAAGATGGTTGACTGGGAGCCATATTTGGACCGGGAAATGAAAGCTGGTCAACGGTGACAATTCTTCCTTTATGCGGGAAACAAATCACTCAAAAGAGTGTTGAAACAATAGCTCCCATGTCATAAACATAGTCGCGCCCTACAAGTAAATTTTAATCTAAAGGGCCTGGGACTACCATCACATTCAGATAAATGATTTTCCCTCCCAAAGTAATAAGTAATTGATGGAGGATCCCTAATGGTTGACTGGTTCCTCTGTTAAAACCCAACAAATTCTAGGTAACAGGCACAAGCGGCGGTGAACCGAGCGCTTGCCAAGCAGTTGAGGAAAGGATTCTCACTGATGCACCTTCATCTATAATAGTGCCAGATACAATCATATTACAAACTTGAACTATGATTTGGAAAGGCACATAGGAAGGAAGGCGAAATCCAGCGAGTTGATTCCAATCAAAGGAAGTGACCAGACTACTTGGAGGGGTGCCGTAGAAATGGGAGAATTAACCCCTTGAGTTATGAAAGCAGGAGGATTTTCCTCCTATCCTGATGGAACAGGAGGACTGCCCCCAAGCTCTTTAAAATATGAAGAAACAAAAAGAACCTAAGTGGTATCATATTCACTCTCTTCGGGAAAGGTACGATTTACGGAAGGTGAAACCAGGACAATCGTTACCTCGGTCTTTTGATTCGGCTTGAGTATAGACTCATAGGATTCACTTTTAGAGAGAGTGGGTTCGATCGATGGTTGATTTTGGTCAATCAATTCATCAACTGATCGAGGATTAAGGGATAGTCTCTTGTAACCAGATGGAAATCACTGCGGTGAAGCAAGACGGTTATACAACACTCTTCTGGCTTCATCCAAATAGGGACAAAGGTGAATGGGGTGATTCCCTTCACATAACCTACATGGAAACTTAACTTTACCCTTGTTTACATGAACTTTATTACCACTAGTTGATGGCATGTCACCAACATGATCTCCATAAGTTCATGACACAGGATGATGTGAACGAGAAGGCCATTCTTCTAAGATCTGAGGAATATCAGGACAATTTCGAAGAAGATGGTCTCCAGTGCAAAGTTTGCATGGATATAGAACTTTGTGAGAGTTGATGGAGGGTTTCTCATCAGATGTTGCATTCAAAGCAATGGTTGCTTGGTTGCCGCTCTGCTGAATTTTCTTCTTTTTTTTATTCTTCCCTTTCTTCTTCTTCTTAGCCACTTGTTTATTTTTACCAATACTTTCACCATGTGAAGGGGAAGAAGGGGAGGAAGAAACAACTGAGGAAGAAGGAAAAGGGTCAACTTTAGGATCAATTGGAGGTTGATTTTGTCCAATTGGAGGTGTACTCGATTGTGGAGAAGTCACGATGTTTTGAACCAAGGAGGTTGAAAATAACCATACTGGGAAGCCAATGATAAATCCTAGAAGGGACAATGTAGCCATATATGAAGCACCAATATTTCCAAAAGAAGGAAAAGGACTAGGATTCCCATCAAAAGAAATTCCTTGATCGGTGGACTCTGGATTTGTCGCCATATCCTTTAACCTAATATAAACTAAGGAGTGAGTGTGGAGGATGTTATCCAGGGTCAATTAATTTTATTTTAATCAAAGTAACATAACAAAACAAAAGAGGGATAATCTAGGCAAAAGGTTTACCAAGCAACTGTGAACTACAGAATACCTCCTGGTGAACTAAGAAGTACGGGCAAGTAGTCTGCCCAAATGTTGTGTTCGGTGTATCACAGTGTACAAGGTGGCCGACTCGGTTACCTAAGGATGGATAGCAACCTAGAGTTTTCCTCCCATATATACCCGAAGGTACGTGGAGGCCTAGTTCGTATAAGCGTTGTCTAATGCAAAACCACACAGTGAGAGCATTCCCATATAATTTACGTATTGTAATACCACCCTATATACCCAAAGGTATGTGGATGAGCTATGATATACTCATGTACGTGGAATGAGGTATCACAATTGGGATGTATTGCAGACAAGTTAGCGACAACTGCTTTGTTTTACGACGCTGGAACACGTCTCTAGCCTAGACCTCTAAATGTTTTTCGTTAGGTGACAATGCTCCATTAGGTAAATTTAGATAAATTTTAAGTTGATCTTATTTAGAATCTTCCTTTCAAGGTTCATCACGTGATGTATGTTTGCAATTCTAAAATGCAACTTATATGATAAGCATTCTTTCCATTCAATTTAACAATGAAAATCCTAGCTACTAGGGATAGAGCAAACAAGTACTTTTGGATCAATCAACAAAGAGCACAAACTAGATGCAATTCCCTAAACCATTCCTTTCAAGCATTCACAAACTTTAATATGCACATGCATGTATTTCTTTTCAATTTCCCTTAATGTGAATGATTCAAAAAGGAAAACTAATGCACAAACAATCAACAAACTCTTTTCATAAAAATGACGATTTTGTGACTATTTCTTTTTAAGGAAATGAAGACTCTACGACACTTTCGTTTTCAAAGAAATGAGGAATTATGACACTTTAAATGAAAATACTAATCATATGCACATATCAATCAAACAATCTTTTATGAATGAAGACTTTACGACAATTCAGTTTTCGAAAAGAAAGACGACTTTACGACACTTTCTTTCGACAAAGATCAATTGACCAAAAACTAACTTTGACTATAGAATGATAATGACAAAGAAAACATCAAAGAAACATTAATCAATCCAATCAAAGTAGGGCTGGCTAAGGAGATAAAAAGATTGCTTTCAGAGATAAGACATCATTAACATTCAACAACCAATTCAAACAAGAGAAAATTGGAAAAAACTTTTAGTTTCTAGATGGGAAACTGACCCTCAAGGGATCAGCGTAGGCAGTAGTTACAGACAGTGCGATGAATTGCACTGAACCTATGCGGGAAGTGCACTGCAGTGCACTGTGTCCTTCATCAAACTGCACTGATGACAGTAACAAATTCTAAAGGTAATTTTGTCACAATTTCGACTCAATTTTCAATGAAAGAGGACTGAAATCAATAAACGACCACAATTATAGTATGTAGAAATGTCTTAAGAGGCTGATAAGCTACTAAGGTGGATAAACATTCCCCAGTGGAGCCGCCAATTTGTTTTGGGAAAATTTAGTGTTCTTGGACAAATAACTAACCCTCTAGACTTAGTAGCAGGTCTAGAAACAATAGACAAAGTAATCTCTACCTTTCCTATAAACAATAGATAAAATAAGAGAACAAAGAACCTACTTATAGCTTTCGCTTGTTCCTTATCTCCCTTGACTGATACCGTTGCTCCTTCCTATACTTAAATTGCTTGAGAAGTACCTGCACACAGGCAGAAACAAGAACCCATCAAAGAAAATGATATTGATATATTGTTTATAAATGTCATGGAATCGAGAACATGATATACATATGAAAGCATCAACATATAACACAAGCATAAGGGAAAATGTTTCGAAGACTTTATTGCTAAGAGGAAGAATTACAACCCATATGTACTCGATCTAGTGACACTCTTCCAATTCAATCCCATCCTCTTCACCTCATGACAAGCAAGACACTTCAACACTATAACAATACTTGCAATCAATTCTAATCTCATATCACTAGCATCTCCCTACAACTCAATATTTTTCAGCCCCTGATCTCTTAGATGAGTGATCCTTTTATAGGTGAATGAAGGAGGTTATGCCATCAATAGTGATAATGAATGCCTTTCTAATTTAGAAATCAGTTCCATGGAAGAAGGTATAGGGATTGATGTTTCCTAACTCCCTTTCTCATCCAAATGTGAACTCAAAGGAGTAGGTGGCATTGAGAAAATTCTAGAGGCTTCCAATGGATAAGGAATCTCCAAACCCTCATGGAAGTTCACTCAAATTCACTTAGTGCAGGCCAAAGAGGGACCAAGTGCGTTGTATAACACCCTGTTAGTGTATGGTTTGCATTGCAGCGCACCCTAATGAAGGCCTACTTGCGTTGATCTTCTTAGAGGTAGTTTTTGGAAGTTTTCAGTGATGGAACTTCTTGCGAAGTGAGGCATTTTGATGACTAACTTCTTTAGGGAATGTAACAACTGCATTAGGGGTTGATGGACCCTAATAGCATCGATATGTAAGTTGGGTTTGATGTGCCCAAATGGATCTGTAACAAGAAGGCTAGTTTCCCTCTAGAAATGCACAGTTTTTAAGGGGAAGTTGCTCACCGTGCAACTAGACCAAGTCCAGGTGAGTAGCCTATGAGGGGAATGGATCAACTATGATCGACACGCTACCTTTGTGTGAGGAAAACACATGAATCTTGAGTACTTGACGAAGAAAGACAAAGTGTTGTGTAAGGTTGGTAGGGAGGCTCCAAAACAGGCTAAGGCAAAATTTTGGAGGGTGGTTGTAGCCGCTATAATAGGTTTCTTAGTTGTTCCTAAAAGACAAACTAGCCTCTATACGTTAAATCATCAACCTAGAGATTTGTTTGTTTATTTCAAGGCTATCCACATAGAATGTACAAGGGATAGTGCTAATATGTAATCCTAATGAAAGGTAAATGCATGTGAATACAAGGAACAACTAGGATCTACCAAAAAGAACAATTAACTCACAACTTCTAGGTTTCAAGGAAAAAGACTAAAACAACTAAAGGGATCAAGGCATTAAATATATTACGATAAATAATGAAGTAAACAATAAATATTCTACCAAGAATATTGAAATAATCCTGCTAACACAAAGTTGTTTCCTAGGAAACTGCATCTATAAGGAAGGAACAACACTCTGAATAGAAATGAATTTGCTAAAATAAATATAGAATCTTCAATATGAACAAATTTTCATTAATCGCAGGAAACAACATAACAGATAGCACTCAAAGAACCAACTACAATAAATCTAATTCTATGATCTTTCACTATAATTGTTGTAGAAACTAATACTGTAATGCAAAATCCAATAACCAACAATTAGATATAGAAATAAATTGAATGATTGTAAAATAAGAAATGAAAGCTAAACATAGATTTAATAACACAAGAAAGGATAGTAGTCATTCGAGGACTAGGCCCATGACCTATGGAATTCAACTACCTCATAGCTAATTCAGTGCAATAAGTTAAGCTTGAACCACGAAATCCTCCATTAAATTAATAGGAACAACTTACAAAAGATGTATGTAAAAACTTATACCATAGATAAAAATGACAGTAATTCCCCACTAAACTACCAAGGTTCAATTGCTCATTTTTATATTATAGTCAAGTCTATTTTCAAAAAAGAGAAGTGATCTTGAAAATCTGAAGATTATCAAGGTGCTTAATTAAAATTACGAAATATCCAATGTTTCCCCAGAATAGAAAGACACGATCTTTTCTTCAACTGATCTTTCCATGATAGAATTTGATCTCATTCAATCAGGTTATAACGATCCCACATAGCTCCACATAACTCATTGTCCTTCAACTATTCCAGGGAAATACATCGAATATTGAATATCCATGTCAATTATTATTTCAAATCATAAGCATATTGCAACTTTTTGTAATTTAAAATTAACTATTTGAAAAATAAAATGATGAAAATCTTATCAACTTATTCCTAGAATCCATATCACATGAATTACCATATTCTATACATAAAAATATTAAAAAACTAGAAAAAAGATAAGGAAATATGGTAAGAGAATGTATCAATTCTGAAGCCCAACATCACTCCCCAACAATCCTTTTTACATGACCTCATGCAAACAAGTGATTAACATGAAGGACAGTTAAAGCATAGGTTGAACAAGGGTTTTCTCCATAGTGTCAGAATCCATTTCTACTCTGGATTTATTGGAAAGAAACATACTTACCTGCCTTGGTCAAATCATACTCAGGCTTATAATCATCTTGAGGACAAAATATTATAGGACACTCGTACCTTCACCCTATCCAGCTAGGGCCTTCTTTCAATACCAGATGAACATAATCATGTGCCATGTTCAGTGCATCTTGGAAATTATGATAGTTAAAAGGTTTTATATTTGTAATTTATCCAGATGATGCCTTCCATCTTTGTTTGTCTCCTCGAAGAGCCTCGTCCTTGATCTCTAATAGGTATTCTAGTCCTGGCTGCAAGACATCATTATGAATAGGTGTCAAAGCGTTGACAACACCAGATTGTTCCATGAACCTCTTATGGAAGATAAGTGTATGCAAGGGTCTTTGTGGCTCTACTCTAATCCAGAGGTTGAGGTGAAGCTATCTTCTTTGAAATACATTATAGGATTTTACCCATTTTATCTCATTTCTAGAAAATGATATAATGGCTTGGAACTGTACATCCCCTATAAAATTCCATAGAATTTAGAAAAAATTCCAACCCTTCCAAAACTTGAGCTTCCTCCATTTCCTTCTCTTGAAGAAGATCCTCTTGATGGGTTTCTCATATATTTAGAAATTTTTGAGATCCACTTCACTCCAATGGTTGTTCTACATAGTCTATAGAATTTTGAGACCTAGCCAACCTGATAATTTTCTTCTCTTCCTAGGTAAGGAGGCCAAGAGAGAAGCCATCCTTTTTTCTGCCCTTGTTAATTGTTGGAGGGTTGGATTTTGTGCTTTTTCCTGTAAGGTCTTCTACTGTAACATTCTCATTTTTATTGGATTCTTCATTTTATTCTGGTTACTTATCATTAGATGGAATGTTTCCAGGTTCTTCAATGGGTGCTTCAGTTTCTGGTGGAGCCTCAAGGTTTCCCAAGAACTCTTCCCAGTTCAATATGCTTGGTTCAAACTTCTGCCAATTAGCAATTTTATGAGCCCATGGTGGCTCATCACTGAGGCTTGATCCTCGGATTCTTAAGTCTCAGAAAAATCTCATATAGTAATAAATTCAAAAAATGAAGTAGGTCGAGGATTACCTTCTATGTCAATGCCACCATCAACTTTAGATGTTGTACCCTTACCACGTCATATGGACTGTCACATGTGATGTACCTTTGGACAACACCAACTAGTTCTTTCCACGGACCTCGCAATGAGGGAGGGTTGTACCCTTTTCCTTTTCTCACCAATTCCTCTCCAAGGTTAGAAAAAAAGGATGTTGCACTCTATAGTGGAGTATGCATCTCAAACCATTTATCACCTTCTGTGGGTAGCCCTGTTGCTTCCACCATAAATTCTTCATTGACTCGTATTTTTCTACCCTTTACCATTGTCATTTTGTTGTCCAAATTCTTTGTAAATTCCAAAGTGACTTTTTTGTCAAAACCTTGCAGTCATAGGAAGTAGTCTAACCACCCTACCTGGTCTAGGATACTGCGTGCTTGCTCAGAGACCCGCAGTTGGGCAGGTTCACTATGCGCCATGTGACCAGTCATTTTGGTTGTTCTGTAGGGAGAAACTTGGGACTAGAAACAACGAGGTTTAGCAGATACAAGAACATAAATGCTACATATAGTAGGAAAAAAAAAACATACCATGTAATGATGTTAAAGAGTGTGTAAGTGTCAAGTTATGTGTTTAACTTTTCACCCCCCTAACGAAATTAGTGGTTATCCACGACCATTCACTATGAATTTTATTTGGTAAGACATTTGACATGACTAATCATATATGAATGCATTAATTAGGCATAATGGAGCAATAGTAAAAATATATAAATAACAATGAGGCATGCGACGTAATTATTGGACAGATTAATCATGAAATGTGCTGACAAAACTAGACATTTACAACACCTAGAACATTAAAATTGGACAAAAGCATGTGGATAGATCTTGCACCCTAATCATGGATAAGACAAGTTTCACTGAAAGATTGCCTTTCGAGAGAGAAACAAGGAAGAAATTTAAAATAGACTTAGTAATTGTCCATGAGATTACATATGTGATACATAAAGTTAATTTATCATTCATACATATTCATCATCGCCACCTTCTAAGGGAAGAATTTAATAAGTTTCCATAATGATTCAATTATTTTACTTTAGTATAGTTAAGGTAGAGAAATATGGCTAATTTTATATGGTAATTTCAAATGTACTTCGATACCATAGGCATGTCCTTTGCTGGCATCTATAGCATCGAAAGGGTTTCCTTTTAACCCATTTATATGCCAATACCCCATTTCACTAAAAAAGGATTCACAAATTTTTATTATTTTTAAATCATTGACAAAAGGCCATTGCTCTGGCATGGTGACTAATTGATAACAATCCCATTCACTAGAGGTAATGATATGAACAAGTTTCCTCATGATGAGATCTCTTTTCGTCTGACCTAATGGTCGGAGGCCATTACCTAACTTAGTGACCATAGTGGTAATGTCGCCACATTAAGTCCTATGACCATGATAGGTCAGCTCGTGATGAGACCTCCTATCCTTTGTCTGATTCTTTTTCTTGTTTTTGTATAGATATGACAAAATATCAGTGAATATGGTGGTTGATAAACTCCTTAAGAGTTAGGGATAGTGTAAAAAGTATTACAATAATTACCTTTTTTATTTTCCATTTTGCTTCCCATAATTTATTTTTCAAGGAGATCGAAGAGTTATAGGAAACTAAAGTGAAAGAAAACTCTTCTAGTGGTGATTGAAGAAATACATTATAAATATCGTTATGAATTTACAATATTAGGTTTGTTTTAAATTTTTAGGAGTTTTTAGGGGTCTACTTAAAAATATATTATAAAACATTATCTTATGGAAATCATTCAGGGAACTTATTACTTTACCATGATATAAAATGAGAGTGTCAAAATCATACTAAAAAGAATAACTATTTCTAAAAAAACAACTATGGCTAGAAAAAAACAATCATGAGTTAGGGAACTACAATCTCAACTAAGGAAATAACAACCACAACCAAGGGAAAAACAACTACGGCCATGGAAAAAACAACCGCAATGAAGGTAACAACAATTGTGACTAAGGGAACATGGACCGTGACTAAGGGAACATGGACCATGACCGAGGGAACAACACCTATGACTAAGGGAACAACAATTGCAGCCAATGGAGAAGCAACTGTGACTAAGGGATTAGCAACCGCAACCAAGGGAACAAGAATTGTGACTAAGGGAACAACAACTGTTTCTAAGGGAAAAATAATTGTTACTAAGGAAACAACAATTGTTCCTAAGGAAACAACAATTATTACTAAGGAAACAACGATTCCCAACACCCCCCCCCCCCCCTTTTTTTTATAATCTAGATTCAAAAAAAGGTTTTCACAAAAGGCATATAGATTATGTATAAAATGAAAGAGATTTCAAGAAAATTTCTTCAGCTGGTTGTAGTTGCGGGGTTACCTCCCCGGTCAAATATAACCTACAAATTAGAACATTGCTTATCTCATGAAGAAAATAATCCCATGTAAGTAGATGGTGATATAGGGATAGTCAGTGTCTATTTGCAAGGAAAGAGATGCCAAAACCATCAATCATAGTAAGGTTCACTGAACCACTGTCATAAACTTTGGTGACTTCATATGGTCTCAACCATCTAGTTTGGAGCTTCCCTGGGAAATATTGAATTCTGGAATCATATAATAGTGCCCAATCTCCTTTTTGAAAAGTCTCCTTTTTGATGAGTCGATCATGCCATTTGGCCCTTTGCTGCTGAATAACAGTTGTGCACTGCAAGGCTAATATGTGCATTTTGTCCAGTCCATTAAGATGTTGTAGGTGTTGTTTTTGCGCTTTTGTCAGATCCAACCCAACTTCCCTTGCGGTTTCAAGAGTCTTAATTTCGAATTCTATCGAAAAATGGGATCCTTACCAAAAAAACCTAGTATGGTGAATAACTAGTAGTGTTGAGTCAAGTTGTTCGATAGGCCCATAGGGCCTTAGGGAGTTTGGCAACCCAATTCTGGAAGTTCACAGATACTCTTTTGGTCAAAATTTCCTCAAGAAATTTATAACTTTCCACCTGTCCATTTCCTTGAGGATGGTAAGGAGAATTAACCTTGTGTTTAATGTGATACTTCTACAAAGTAGAAGAAATTTTTGTGGGTAGTGAACTATGAAACCCCATCTATTATGATATCTCTAGGAAATCCATACTACACAAACAGTTCAAATAGGAAGTTAATAATTGCCTCTTTTGTAGCCTTCGAGAGAGCTACTGCCTCCACCTATTTGGTTACATAGTCTATACAAACTAGAATATATGTATTTTGGTTTAATGGTGGGTTGAAGGGGCGTATGAAATCCAATGCCCATATTTCAAAGGGTTTGAGTACAATTTGGGGTTGCAAGGGAATTTAATCAATTCGAATGGGGTGACCCATGCTCTGACAGCTATCAAATCTCTAGACATATTTATTTGCGTCCTTAAATATTGTGGGCTTGTAATAGCCCATATGTAGCACTTTATGCCCAGTCCTTCGATTAGCAAAATGTCCACCACAGGGTTCGTCATGGCAAGCATTAAGAATATTAATAAACTTCATCTTCTCTAATACATTTGTGGATTTGAAAATTAGTTTATGTATGTAAAATATATCCATCAATAGGGAGAACCATGCACTGCACTGAACAATGAGATTCTTTTCTCGGGCTGATAAATGTGTTGGTAATTTTCCTGCTACCAGAAAATTGGCCACATCCACATACCGAGGTGTTTTAACTGTCACAACAAACATATGTTCATACGGAAATTGATCTTCCATGAGTAAAGAATCAAACACTACTAGAACTCTCGACAAAAAATCTGCAACCCGATTCTCCTTTCCTGATCGATCCTTTATGGTAGTATGGTAGTATCAAACTCCTGTAATAACAAAAATCAACACAGGATTTGACCATTACTAATATGTTTAATAGTTAAATACTTAATCCAAGAATTATCTGTGTATAAAAATATTGGGTATCCTTTTATATAGCGATGAAATTTATTGATAGAGTAAACAACAACTAAGAATTATTTTTCTGTCACTCTATAATTGAGCTCCACCAGTGTAAGATTCTTGTTGATGTAATAAATAGCATAAGGCTTCTTGTTTCCTTCCAGTCGAAGTAAAACTCCAATTTTTATGTCATTAGGGGAATTTTAAGAACTAAAATGGGCCTCCTAAGAAAAATGTACAACCAAAATAAACTTTATAAGAAGCAATAGGATTTAAGATCATGATGTCAACCATGGGGTATGATTCAACATGTTTGGAGTAAAAAAGTAAAAATATTAAAAAAAAATAATAAGAATAAAACTATTTTTTCAACTTGTATTTTCAACTTATCTCCCTAAAGTTTTACTCAAATTTTGAGCAATAGTACTCGTTGGATGCAAAATTTAATTCCTCATCAAAGGAGTACCCATGTTGCATACTTTCGATGGACCTTGTTACATGGAAAATGAGAAATACATGCAATCAAGTTTTTCATGTATTTGTCATTTTTTTTGTAGTGGGGTCCATCAAAAGTATGCAACATGGGTATTCCTTGGATGAGGAACCAAATTATGCATCCAATGAGTGTTTCCTCTCTAAATTTGAGTAAACCCATAGGGTAATAGGTTGAAAATACGAATTGAAAAAATAGTTTTTTATTTTTTCCTTCTAAAATTTGATGATGTGATCTAATATTATTTTATATATCCACTATTATTTTATAATTTCCTTAGGAGGACCATTTTAGACCTCAAAATTCCCCTAATGATGATGCATCATATGAAATGTGGAATTGGTAATTTGGCCCTAGTAACATAGGGGTTGTTGAGACTAGCTTATTAATATCTACAAAAGCAACATCACACCAGTTAGTCCATTCAAATTCCACATTTCCTATCAATAAATACAATGGTGTTGTTATCTTTGATTTTTTATTATAAAGAGACGATAATAACCAACATAACCAAGGAAACTACGCACCTTAGTTGGTGTACAAGGAGTGGGTAGTTTAAGAATTACCTCAATCTTTCCTGGGTCTACTTGGATACTTACAATAGAGATATAATGCCCCAGAACTACACCTTATATCATCATCATATGGCACTTTTTTTTCATTACTAAGGCATAATCTGGTGGCTATGCATCGTTCAAGAAATTTTTCTATTTTTTGTAAGGCTTACTCAAATTCCTTTCCATATGGGGTGAAATCACCCATGTATAGTTCAAGTGCTTAACTGATTAAATCAGAAAAAATACTCAAGATTGATCTCTAGAAGGTGGTTGGTGCATTGCATAGCCCCAATGATAAAATCATGTATGCAAATATTCCCCATAGATAGGTAAATGTGGTTTTGTCTTGTTCTTTGGGAGTAATATCGATTTGATTGTATCCACTAAAACCATCTAGGGAAGAGAAAAATGTCTTTCCAGCAAGAGTATCAAGGACCTGATCTACAAGTGGAAGAGGGAAGTGATATTTTTGTGTAGATTTATTCAATTATCTGTAATCCACACAAATTATCCATTTGTCGTTTTCTTTAGTGACCACAACCAGCAGTGAAACCCTCTCGTTGTCAGAGATAGGATATACAAAATTAACATGAAGAAGGTTTTGCAAATCATGTTTTGCTATATCCTTAAGGTGTGGATTCAATATTCTTTGTGGTTGGAGAATGGCACAAACATCTTTCTCTATATAAATGTGGTATGTACATAATTGAGGATCTGTGCCTCTCATATTAGAATATTACCAAGCAAAAGCATGTTTATATTTCTAGAGGATTTAAATTAATGTTTTACGTTGCAGGTCATCCAGATTGGCATTAATGTTCAAAGTATTACTAGGTTAAATTTAGATGGGAATAGTATTATGAGCTACATTTGTGGGTATATCATCGTTAGTCAGAACATCCAGTGCATCTTCCTAGGCCTCATTAGCAAGAATTGATTTTAGTATTTGGAATGTTAGATTCCCAACAATATAAGGTTGGTTAATAAAACCATTAATTACATCGTCCTTAGTAACTTGCCTTTTAAAAGTAAGCACCTCATCTAAATTAAGAGGAGAACATACATTTTCTTCCTAATATTTTGGAGGGAACGATTGGAAATTGTCAATTAGTAGGTTAGGTCTAGAAGGCATATATAATATTAGATTTTTAATAACAATCCCTTTTATAATTATCATATTCCCTATTCGAAATATGATATATGTATCTATAGTTGCCAGCCATGGTCTCCCTAATATCACGGGGTGTCCATCCAACCAATTTCTAAGATTAATGACCAAAATGTCTATTGGTTACTCCCAAGAATCTACATAAATGATAATATCTTCCAGAGTCCCTTCTAGTCTAACTACTGATCTGTTAGATAATTCCACCATAATGGTGGTTGATTTAAATGTTGTGATCCCAAGGATCCCACAAGTTTCTATAGTCAAAATTTTTATTGCAACTCCTAAGTCCATAAGGGTATTTGGAAAGTTATGACCTTTAATTTGAACAGTAACTACTATATTTCTGGGTCTGTCATATTTAATGGGTGTTGGCTTTCCTAAAATAAGATCAGAAAGTGTTCCTAACACATGAACTGTAGGAGGTTCTTTTTGTTTTCTCTTGGGATTTTTAACACACAAATCTTTGATGGTTTTATCATAGATCGGGACATCCCAAATAGCCTGGGGAAGAGGAATTTTAATACACAAATTTTTCAGTTCCCCTACGAAATCAAAATCATAATAGACTGGAGGTTTAATTACGGTAAGTCTCTCAAGGAATGGAAGAGAATCATCCATAGTAGACTCTTTTCATTTGGTTGATTTGTTAGGTGTCTCTATTTCGGTGACAACTACAGTGGAAAGAGGGTGTTTTGCTAAAGGCTTCTATTCATCAAGATTTTCATTGTCTATCCCCTCTCAATTTCCTATATTTTCATTTCGAAAGATAGTTCACTAAGATCTTAGTGGCAACTCATTACATTCAAAGGAAGTAGAGCCAAAATCTGAGTTTTCAACAATTTTGAAGTATTGGACTAGTCTATTATTCGGATTAGGATTCATCTACGTAGGTAATTGAGGATGTAATGGGGGTGGAATAAATTGGGGGAAATTGAAGTAGACCTTACAGTGGTGGTTGTGACTGAGGCAACATCCTATAGTCATGCTAGTTCCAATAAGAGGGTCCTGAATCCAAGATTTGGTCTATGTGCTTTCTCATGAACACCTGATACACAGTTTTACGATATTGTCATATCCTTCACTAGAAATATCACCTTGTCCCATCATATTAAGTGTTCATATCTACTCATATTTCATACCTCTAATCAAATTAGTTTGCAATACTTCTCTAAGTAAAGTTGTGTAAGGTGATGTTTGCAAATTATTTTAAAACCTTTCCACATATTCCTCCAGAGTTTCATCTTCTTTTGACATCAATTTAAATATTTCTTCTTTTAAATCCATGGATCGAAAATATTCATGATATTTAGTAACGAAGGCTTATTTAATTTGGTCCCTTCAATTTATTGTAGCACCCCCTACCCTCTTGAACCAACGTGAAGCTTCTCCCTTTAATGTGCAAGGAAACAATTCCAATTTTTTAGGGTTAGTGATATAGTCATAACCTTGACATAAAAAATCAAATTCAAGCAGAAATGCATCAAGATCCTCAGAATCCATTCCATGGAAATTTAAAATATTATGTAATGGGATGGCTTTCACTGGTGCATTGTCATGTGGATCGACAATAGGGTATTGTATGGTCGAAGTTTGTGTTCCTAGTGTTGGGTTTTCCATTTGGTCAAAAATCCATCAATAATCCTCAATGATTTTGTAATTAGGGGTTATTATTCGAAGAGTAATATGTTGGTTGGGTTTTGGACCATGAGTAGGTCTCACAATACTATTTAGGTCAGGAACTTCAAATTATTTCCTTACAAGAATTTTTGGCTCAAAAATTCATGGGTGTGGCTCACTCGTCTCAGCTTCGCACTCTCTTAAATTTCAATAATTCCCCTCAATTTTATTGGAAGGACTAGCATACCTAATAGATGCATCTTGAAAAATTTTCTCAGACCCTACAATTTTGTCATGAATATCAGTGTGAGCTGCAGTGGATGACCCTGCCTCTAGAGGGACAAAGGTAGAACCCTTCCCAGATGTTGTTCGGGGGCCTACCAACACTTGAGAGGCTGATTTGAGAATACTCTTGTCGATAAATGGCATTCTTCCAAACCGAGGCTGACCTTGGGTTTAGGTGATTTTTGAGGTAAGTTTTTGATCTATAACTATTTGGTTTATAGTCCTAGGGTTTTTCCAAGTCATACACATTGAGTAATCTAAAGGTATAAGTGGAGGTTAGGCACTGACACAATATTTTTACTTAGAGTGTACACAGGTTCTTACCTTTCATCTTTAATACCCAACCCTATAGGGATACGGCTAAAACGTATTTGACAACATCCCTGACAATGATGCCAAAATGTTGGATTTCTTAGTTGTTCATAAAATTCCAACTGACCTCTATACATTAAATCATCAACCTGAAGCTTTATTTGTTTATTTCAAGGCTATACACACAGTATGTGCAAGAGATAGTGCTAATATTACCTAATCCTAATGAAAGGTAAATGCATGAGAATACAAGGAACAATTAGGATCTACCGAAAAAGACAATTTACTCACAACTTATGGGTTTCATGCATAAACAATTAAAATTGCTAAAGGAATCAGGGCTGCGAGGTGGATGCAAAATCATCAACGACGTAACATCCATAATATGCGTGCGATCACATGATGCTCCCTCCTGTTGACTTGTATGGGATAATAGTAAATGATTTTGGGAATGGTGTACGTCGCCCGTAGGTTCCTTTTCTCATTCAGCATGCCTGATACATTCGCTTTGAATCGTTGGGGCAGATCAGATGCATCCCTACTAAATCAAGTGTTAAATATTTTAATAGAAACAATGAAATAAAATTAATATTCTACCAAGTATATTGAAATAAACCTAATAACAAAAAGTTATTTCCTAGGAAACTGCATCTATAAGGAAGGAACAACACTGAAAAAATTGAATCTCTTCAAAGAAATATCGAATATTAAAGAGTAACAATTTTCATTAATCACAGGAAAAAAATAAAACAGATAGCACTTGAAGAACCAACTATAATAAACCCAATTATATGACCTTTTACTATAATTGTTGTAGAAACAAACACTGTAATGCCAAATCCAATAACCAACAATTAGATCTATAAAGTAATTAAATGATTATAAAACAAGAATTGAAAAATAAACGTAAATTTAATAACACAATAAAGGACAGTAGTCGTTCTAGGACTAGGCCCAAGATCTCTAGAATTCAACTGCCTCATAACAAATTTAGTGCAATAAGTTAAGGGTGAACCGTGAAAGTCTCCATTAAATTAATATGAACAACTAACAAAATATGTTTGTAAAAACTTATACCATAGATCAAAATAACAGTAATTCCACACTAAATTGTTGGAAACTTGATGGTGTATGGGTGGCTATGTAAGTGTTAGCATTGATGTCAAACAAGGGTTAACATGATGATTGGGTGTTTGGGAGGAATCCCATGGTAGCTGTAGGTTTCTTGTAGAAACTCATCATAGTAGTAGGCTTACTGAAGAAGCCATAAAATGATCATCATGAATGATTTGGTGTTTGGGACAAAACCCATGGTTTCTATAGTGATCTGTGGAGAATCATCACAGTAGCAGGCTTATTCGAAAATCCATAAAATGATGACTACTGTGTTGTTCAGGATGGAATCCCATGGTAATTGCAAGCTTCATATAAAGAATCATCATAGTAGCAGGATTACTAGAGAAGCCATAAAATGATGAATATGGTGATTGGAAGTTCAAAATTCCAGACAGAAGAATAATTTCAAGGACTTCAAGCCTAGATTAGACCCTCCCCATTGAATATTGCTTTGAACAAGATTTTCAATGATATGTGGAAGTGAAACAATGGACTCCTAGATCAAAATATATTGTCTGCTGAAGTTCAATGATTAAAGCCTTAAGAAGGAATATCAGAGGTCCAACAAATAGGCATATAAATTTTCACATATCAGAGATCAGAGTTATCGATGCATTGCATTATCAACAGTCGCAATGTCGAAGTTCTAATACATCGGAGCATGCAACGTCAGAGTTCAGATGAAATCAGAACATCAAAATTCAGAGGATCAAAACTTCTGAAAGTGCATGTTGGGTGCAACTTTTGGGCATACTTTAGATAATCATTTCCCCCATTTTTGACCATTTTACCTTTCAAACCATGAGCTTTATGTCCTAATTATCGCTTTTCCTGGTTATAAGAAGCAACTCTTGTTGTGACATATTATTCTTCCATTTTTGTTAAATATGAATTAAGTGATATATTTTTATGGCTAACCAAGGTAAGTGTGGAAGAATTTCTCTGGCTCTTTTTCTTTCAGGTGTTGCCCATGAATTTAGGGCCAATGGATGGATAGATATGTTGTTAATTCACAAATATGTTTTGAGGATTTGTTGTTACAGACCATTTTTGTTACAACTCAAGTTGTTGTTACACCGTGAGATGTTTTTACACCGCAACTGTCAAAGACCATGGGTACTATTCCATGAGACAACTGTCGAGAAGTATGAATTATCTGTGGTCGGTCAAAGAATCTAGGTGGTTATGATTTTAGAAAATGATGTAACTTGAATAAGCCTTGTATTTAGAACTACTTGTAACAATTCCTATTTTATTTTAATATCGATCAACATGAGAATCGTAATATTCTCATGACTGATGTGTTCCCTATTTCGGGCATATAAAATTTATAAAAGGATTCATTTCCATGGAAGGGAACAGACAACACGAGATAATATTGTCATTTTGATTCTGTAATTAATAGTTATTTTAATACAAGAACATCGTTGGTGGTTCTTTTACAGATTCTATGTTGAATTCCTAACTAGTTCCTAATTCATCCCTACGCCCTGCTAGGGAGGAAGGGCCCTCCTCTGTAGCAGGGATTGCAGTAGTAGTTGTAGTAGTAGATTAATTATTTATTTTTCGTAAGTGTGAAGTTATTGTTGTTGTTGAATAATTCATAGAGCATATTTACTTCTATTTTTCTAATTTATGATATGTTGGAAAAATATGACCCGGATTATCGACGATACTTTGTTCATCAAATCGACGTTTTGAACCCCAAAGGGGATCCATCATCAGGACAAAAAATGAGTGATAGGCTAAGAGAAGAATTTACAAAGGATTGATTTGAGTTGTAATATTTGATCAGCTGGTTCAGTAATTGATATTGTGTGTGGCATGCTCATTTCTTGGTAAAAGATGAAGTGTGATTTTATTCCTGTAGAATTATTTTTGATTTCTGCATGAGTGCTTAATTTATGTAATTCGTTCAATGAAATTTCTTTCCGTTATTTATTTCTATCCTTGGTTGTATGTATCAGAATAGATAGTGCAAACACCATTAAGATAAACAAGCCTACCCTAGTTGAAAATTAAATGGTTGTGGTTCAGTCAGTCAAACAGTGATTAAACTGACATAATTTTTGGCTCCGTTGTCGAAGAAGGTAGTTGACGGTACAGTCAGCCAAGTGTGTTTTGTTAATATAGTGTTTCTAGTGCATAAGTGTTGGGTGGTAAGATGAGAGGTAAGAACCTGCACATCGCTCTAACATACCTAGGTGGGCTCACCACTATGATC
Source organism: Pinus tabuliformis (assembly GCA_031772625.1). Classification (NCBI taxonomy): domain Eukaryota; kingdom Viridiplantae; phylum Streptophyta; class Pinopsida; order Pinales; family Pinaceae; genus Pinus; species Pinus tabuliformis. Next base: position 865,507,455 of record CM062804.1, on the reverse strand, counting down.
AATAGGACACTTAGGGTGTGTAAAATTTGTGGATTTTCTTTAGACATGTTTTCAGCTTTACAGGTGCTGGGCAGTAAGACGAGAGGTAAGAACCTGCATATCGCTCTAATATATCTGAGTGAGCTCACCACTTTAGAAGCTGAGACACTTATCATGTGAAATAAACACACATAGGTGTATAGTCAATTTAACGTCTTAAATTGCTCTACATAAATTATCAATCCGGGTATCGTAAACTGATGCACTGTGGTGCACCATATGTGCTTAGTTAACCTTTTTTTTCCTACTTCGTTGTTTTATAGTTTATGTTGTTTTGGGGTTTTGTTCTTGTTGGTCTCCTAAAGTGTTCTAATGCAATGGAAATCCTAGTTTTAAGTTTTAAGAATGCTTTTAAAGATCAAGTGTGGATGTAGAGTTGAAGACAAGTTTCATGCTTCTTATGATAATTTCCAAACTTAGCACTTCAAAGTTCTCAAAACATGTTATTTATAAAATCAGAACTTGAACAAAAGTGTAAACATGCAACTACATAAATCAAGCAAAAGATGAAGTACTGAAAATGAGGTTACTGTCTTTGTTATCCATCTAATTACAGAAATAAAATCTAAACTACTACACTCAAAACCAAAAAGTAAGGAAGCTGGAAACTAGTCACTGATTTCACCCATAATCACAATATTTCGTCAATTAACTTCTAAAACGGGGTTAAGCTAAAGACACTGGAAATATCATCATATGGCATGAAAGAATGACATTTAAACTATCTACTTGCAGACTAATGAAAGCAAAATCAATTACTTCACCTACAATCACAATAGCTTGCCAATTAACTTCTAAAATGGGGTTAAGCTAAAGGCACCGAAGATATCATCATGTAGCATGAAGAACTAATATCTAAACTATCTACTTGTATGCTAATGAAAGGAAAATCAAATTACTTCACCTATAATCACAATAGCTCGCCAATTAACTTCTAAAATGGGGTTAAGCTAAAGGCACCAGAGATATCATCATGTAGCATGAAGAACTGATATCTAAACTATCTACTTGTAGGCTAATGAAAGAAAAATCAAATTACTTCACTTATAATCACAATAGCTCGCCAATTAACTTCTAAAAAAGGGTTAAGCTAAAGGCACTGGAGATATCATCATATAGCATGAAGAACTGATATCTAAATTATCTAAAAGCAGTAAACAAATCTCACTAAAATAAAAGCATAACAACCGGAATTAAAAGCTAAAGTTTAGCAGAGGAAGCAAGTCCTAAATCACCCCTTGATGCAAAAACTAATAAGCAAATGCAAGAACATGTAAAGAAAAACTAATCTACAACCAACCAGTTGAACACACTTGCATGAATGGAAAATCTAAACTACAAACTTGAAAGCAATCAAATGACATACTTGAATGAAATCAAAGCAAAACTACAAAGAAAAATCTACTCTACCTTACATTCTAATATGCTCCATGACATCTACTTCACATCTCCTTCCATGTTGAGAACATCAAAGCTTTATTCAAATTCTTCGAAATTACAAAGTAAAACAAAACTCTCCAAAGCTTTCCAAAGCCATTAGAGAAGAACTATAAGCTCCAAGCTAAAGAGCTACCAAAAGCTACAATCTTAAGAACTAAAAAGCTAAACTAACAAATGAAGGAGAGAGATCTCATATTTATACAAAAAGATGAGAATCCATTTCATTAATGAGAGTCCATGAATCTCTCCCTCTACCTCTAGAGTCCTAATCAAAATAGGAACTGATAAGACACATGTCTTATCATAGTTTCAATACAATTAGGAGATGTGACACATATCCTCATGATCCCATGATTCTCTCCACTCAAATTCTAATTTGGCCTTAGGGTGCCACATAAAGGTCTTCTAGAAGCCTCGTTTTATCTTACACATGTCAACAATCTCAACCCACTTGTTAGGTATAAGCATATGCACATTATTTTCTAATTTTTAACCACAAATTCACTTAAAAAGACTACGAATTAATAAAGTTTGGAAAAACATAAATGTGGTCCAATGATAATGAAAGTGGGATGAATGTGGAGACATAGTAGTGAAATGGAGGTGATATAATAGACATAATAGTGAAACTGTAATGGAAATGAATGACATTTTCAAGACCCAACAATAGGGTCCATGTGTAAGGTGTAGGAGTAGTAGAGATACAAAAACACAACCACTCTGATAAATCACAGGAAAACCGGGTCATAAAAGGAAAAATAAGAGTGCGGATTTGGGGAGAAAAACATTTATTCAGGAGCTAATTTCAAAAGAAGAGAAAGAACAGTCAAACTCATAGAGGGATACAAGATAAAAAAGGCCACAATTTTTTTTTACCCCCATAGTAAAGCTAGAAGAATCTTGTTCCTCTGTCTCCAGACCTCATCATCCTCAAACTAGTGTACCCACTCCCAAAACTATAGACTCAATTCAAGAACATCAGGGGTAACTAGTGGTCATGACGTTAGGTTTGAGGGCCAATGGGAAACCATTGGGGAAAACCAAGGGCCTGAATAAAAAATTATTCATTTACTTATCAAAATCCAGATTCAGGAAGTGTGGTGAAACAACCAGGACCGAAGTAGCTTGAGCTATCATCTCACAAATCGTCACCCACAGGACAGTCACCTAGACGGTTTGAAGAAGAATCCTCATCATAACAAGAGTTAGGAGGATAAACAATGGGGGAAAGCAATAACAATAACAACAACAAAACAGATTCCACCATTACCACCTTTAAGTTCCCAATAGGTGATATAAGGGGAGAAGCTCCAATGAAAAACATTCTGTTGTCAGCACTTTCATATTTTCAAGGAATGATTGTAGAAGACCCTGAAACATTTTGTTTGAATTTGATGTCTTGTTACAGGGAAAAGTGTCTATTTAGAACTGCTCTATCCCACTAAGGTGTGACAGCTGCCTTAGAAACAAACAGAGAAAAACTACTTTTGTTTTTCCTTTATGAATTATAGATAGAGAGGAACAGAAAGACCAACCTCTGTCTTGCGCTAATCCTTTGATTCGATCCCTCTCTTCTTTGATAGTCCTCAGCTACCTGCTCCCTTGCACGCCCAGCTTCACAAAGTACCTGTAAGATCACAGAAGCACAGCACTATACAAAGACATGGATCTATAATCATAAACAATCTAGGATCAGATGTAAATTGACCATACAAATGTAACAAGCATCAATGATACAAAAGCATGGAGGAAAACTCAAATAGTTTTTATTGATAAACAAGAAAAGATCCAGGAGGAGTTACAACCATTTGTTCCGACCCAGCATCAACCTCCCAGCAAAGAAGCCCCTCTTCACCTCAAACAAAGCTTAGATCACCTAACAATCTGATGTTTGTCTCTAGAAACCAACAACAGTTCCTTACAATATGCAAAATTCCAGCCTCCGGATCTCTGGGATGAGGGATCCATATATAGATATCTGTAAGGGGGATGAGTCAACTTGTGATTTGATTAGTGTCTTCTCTCTGATAGTTCTTGCTTCCACTTGGAGACTGAAGGCCTCTTACTCATCCTTGGTCGAATTCAGTGAGGTAAGTGTCACAGGAGAAGATTCTGGAAGCTTCCATTGCCTCTCCACCTCGAATGACACTGCCATTTGTCATTTCTCGCCCATCACACCCCACAGAAGGGAATTTTGAAATGCAATGCACCCTCACAGTGTATTTAGGTGAGATGCAATGCACTTAGCCAGTGGAGCAGCTGCAATGATCCTATTTTGACCAATTCTGAGTATTTTCTCATGGAGAACTTCTGGGAGAAGCTGTAATCTGTTGACCTTGTTCCTTTAGGGGTTAGAACAACACTTTTAGGGACTTAGGAGCCCTTGATTTATGGACATTTCATGCTTGGGGTTCCAGGGCCCAAAAATGTCTATAACAGTTTCCCCCTAAAGTATGAGGCCGTTAACCTTTTGGTGTCGGGTGAAATGCTTTATTATGACGATCCGAAGTTCTTTCAATGCTGGGAGGAGACCTGTAATAAGATACAATACAATACATTATCTTCATACTATTTTCATGATCTAGATGAGGCGGGCATTCCCATGCTCAGCTTTATAAATTCATTTTCATGTACATAGGACAGACAATCGTCTGAGTGTAGACTGATGATTCTGGTAGAGCCATCATTCTTTTGAGTGGATGATTATCTGTGCAGCAATGATGTACATTTAATGTCTTTATTTTCCCTGAATATATATCACAGCCCAGATGGATGAAACTAGATCCGGGGTCTTCAATCTCGTTCGATCTTCACTCGAAGTACAAGTCGATCCATGTGAGAAATGTTCTGAAGTCGAACATGGAAAGACATTGCTTGATTACCAGTCAATGATGTAAACTGTTAACAAGCGCGAGAGGAATTACCTATATTGATAATGACCCTCAAGGTACTGCAGTACAATTCACGTGGTGTGAATAAAGGACTTGGCGTCGAACACCAACGCAAAATCTTTTGGTCGAAGGCCATTGATGTAAACCTGTCGCTAGAAGTGAGAAACTTTCCATTGAGGTATGCAAGCTTCAAAGTATTGAATGGGGTGTTCCTAGATCAACTTCTTAGATAATGAGCTGATGTCGACAAGAAGTGATCCGTCACAGGAGGGCCTTAATGAATCCCACATCAATGACACGGAACGGAGCAAATTATTTTAATGGAGGTGAAAACGATCTGGTGATATAAGGTTCAGGGTGGCGATCATGAAAGAATGGAGTATAATGTATGGTAGTGGGTGAGACACAGGTGAATTCACTGAATGACTTCTCTTTAACATATTGGCGACACTAATGTGATGGATCGGTAGCATTAACCCCAAATGTGGATGGTATGGCGTGACCATGGTGATGTGACCGGTGAATGAAACAACCCAACCTGACTCGGACACGGAGTGGAAGTGTCATGTTCAAGAGCGACTTGCTACCAACAAAGTTTCTTTGAGTTTTCTTCCAATTTTCCCCAGTCATTGCTGACCAGTACCTCTTTATTTTTGTCAAGCTTGAGGAGGATAACATGTGCTTGTTCTATAATTTGCCCTTCGGGAAAACCCATCGCTATGTTTTAACGAGCCTAGTGATAGTGAAACTCGTTCTCGTCTATAGACAAGTTTGTCCCTATTAATCTTTTTAACGAGTTTAATGACAAAGATAACTCGGGCCTTTTCAATTTTAGAGATTCTGTAAAGGTAACTACAAAATTCATTTTTCGTCATCTAATCTCTTAAGTCTGAAAAAGTATAAAACAATACAGAAGGGATGAATTTTCAATACTTTTAACGAGCCAAACAAAACAAGCGGTCGATCTTTTTGTGTAATAATCCCTCAGGTCTAAAAAGATTAAAATATAGAGGAGGGATAGCACTTCCTGTCTCTTTAACGAGCCGGAGAGGCCAATGGCTCAGCAATCTTTTCATATTTTATGAGTCAGTTGAAAAGAGCTTAAAGGAGACTCGTCTTTTGAGGAACGAATGATAAAATGGGTAGCAGCTGATTCCAGGTAAGGTTTGGAATTTTCCAATCACGGCAGTGTCACAAGGATGGCTAGTGAAATCACTCTTCGTATTTGTTCCTCAAAATGGGTAAAGAATCAAATGGAGGTGAATGATCGGCCAATGAAAAAGTGGAGGTGATGGTGCAAACACGACCAAGGCTTTAATGGCTGAAGTACTACATTCACGATGGTTATTTACCGGGGAACAGTTCATTTTTTAACGAGCTTAAACGGGGGTGGAAACATTTGCTGATGTCTTATATTTATTTTTTAACGAGCTTGAACTATTTGCTAAAGCTGCTCGATTAATCCAGTCGTGTGATAAGAATGTCTCATATAAAACGGCAACTTTTAGAGATTTTCCCCACATCCTTTCTTTATGCAAGTTAGGAAACGACTAATCCTACGAGTTTAAAGGGTTAGAGGACCTACAAATTTAAAAAATAAATAGTTGTTCTTTGCTTGCACTCCAAAAGGCTTGCATGTCCCCAGGTATAAAATAGAGTTTCAAGGTCACCTTCTATTCGAGTTGACAAAACATTTGTTTTATCAGGAAAGGTATACCTCTTTCAGGTTACCCAAAGATTGTTCTATCTAGCGCGTAAACAGAACATTTCTTCGGCGATGTCTACCGAAATAAACAAATGTAAGCGGCGATGCCCACCAACCCACATAACTTTGACAAGAGGATCTTATTCCAGTCCAACTCCCTCTTCCAATCACGGACGGGAGTACAGAGGTCATATTCTCTCGCGGAAACCTACCCTATACCCAAAGTTTTCCTGCCGAAGCAGACCAGGGTGCATGCCCCCTGGGTTTCAATCATGTCCCCTCGAATCACTCGTGCTCATCGGGTGGACGGATTGGGGATTGAGACATTTCTTGAGTGAAAAGACCATTCAGGGATGTTATATGACTATTTTCTCTGTATGATCCGGGAAATGAAAGCTGGTCCACGAGCTTGACCACTCTTCCTTCGTGCGGAAAACACATTACTCTAAAGAGTGAGGAGACAATTGCTCCCATGCAATAAATATAGTCTCATCCAAGGAGTAGATTGTAATCCAGGGGTCCTTGAACTACCATTACGTTCATGTGAATAGTTTTCCCTCTCAATGTTATGGGCACATTGGGAAGGATCCCTAACGGTCGACTGGTTCCTTTATCAAAGTCTGTCAGATTTCTCATTTCAGGCAAAAGCGATGGCGAACCAAGCGCTTTCCAAGCAGTTGAGGAAAGGATACTCACAGAAGCCCCCTCATCTATGATGGTACCAACCATAACCATTCTATATATTTGAACAATAGTTTGGAATGGTATACTAGCTGGTAAACGGGGTCTGCCTAGTTGATTCCAGTCGAAGGAGACAACTAGGTTGCTTGGAGGTGGGACCGAATAGATGGCTGGGTACGACTCTGACGAACTTCCTTCCTGCAGTAAAGGAACGGGTAAATTGCCCCCACGTTCGTTGGAGTCTGTGCTTATGAAAAGAATTTGGATGGTGTCATCCTTGTTCTCTTCAGTGACTGTATCATCTGAAGATGGAACCTCTGAAGGCAAGACTGGGTCAACTGCCGCCTCGACCTTTTGACTTTCGTCTGGTATGGATTCAGATGGTTTATCTTCAACGATAGATGCTTCAGCCAACCACCTTAGCGGGCCAGCCGGATTTTCAACTGGTGACGGACTCGGCAAGAATTTTTTATATCCAGGAGGAAGTCGTAACGGTGAAACCGGACGATCGTCCAAAACTCTTTTAGCCTCGTCTAAGAAGGGACAACGGTGGACGGTGTGATTGCCTTCGCAAAGTTTACAAGGAAATCTATATTTTCCTTTTTGCCTTGGGGCTTCACTTTCACTAGTTGACGGTGTGTTTTCAACATGATCATCAAAGGTTGACAACACCGGGTTGTGCAAACGGGGAGACCAGTCCCTTAAGATCCGAGGGATGCAAGGATAATCTCTGTGATAGTGGTCTCCCTTGCAAATGACACATGGCAATTTAGGCCTGGTCGGTGCAGTGTGTGGATTTTCGTTAGACGACACTCGTTTGCCCCCATTCGCTGTTGGATCCTTCTACTTCTTCTCTTTCTTCTTCTTTTCCTTCTTCTTCTTAGGTACTTGAATTTTGGCTTTACCAGCCCCATCAAGCGAAGAGTAAGGAGGAGAGGAAGAATTAGAGGAAGTAGAAGGTTGGTGGGTAACTCTGGAATCGTCTATTTGCTGATTCGATTGTTCAGGAATAGTGGTGTTCTAAACGACAGAGGTTGAGAAGAGCCATACAGGAAAACCAATTGTCAGTCCTGGAAGCGACAATGTGGCCATATGGGGTGCACCAACATCTCCCCAAGAGGAGAAGGGACTAGGATTTCCTCCAAGGGGAATTCCTTGGTTGGTGGACTCCATTTTCTCAACTCAAGATCAACGTAGGAAAGGGGTAATGAATATTCCGTTTAAAATAAATTTTAGATGCTTTGAAACAACTTGTTTTTTCAGTTTTTAAGAGTCGAGAAAAAACAAAAGATGACTCTAGTCTCCTTCGATTTTTAATGAGCCTGAAGTGACAAGTGCTCAGATGGAGCTTTTCCGTTAAGGAGTCTGAAAAGGAACTAAAGGGACTGCTCTGGAAATATAGGTAGACGGAGTACCAAACCAATCGCAAAACTGCAGAATACTTTTTACGGTACGGCAGTCAATCTTACCGAATGCTGTGTTCAGTGCATTGCGATCGATAGGGTGGCAGATACGGCTTCCTATGGATAAAGGATTAAGCCTATTGGGGTCTCCCAAAATATACTCGACGGTACGTGGCAGCACAAGTCCGTACTGGAATCACCCAACCATCAGTGAGAACAACAGTTACCAGGCTTTACAATGTCGGAATACGTCTCTAGCCTAGACCTCTAAATGTTGTGCGTTAAGTTCCAAAGCGTTGTTAGATTCATTGAATTTATTTTAAGTTGATCTTTCTTATGAAGTTTTCCTTCTGAGTTCACCACGAGATGTAGATGTAATTCCTAAAATGCAATCTAAGATGATAAACAAACTTTTATCTCTTTTATGCAATGAAAATCCTAGCTACTAGGGAAAAGAAAGACAAAATCTTTTCACAAAGAGCAAAGAGCACACTCTAAATGCACTTTCCTAAATCAAGCCAATCAGACTGTCTATATATGAAAATGCACATGCATGTATTTGTTTTTCGACTTTCTTAGTATATGGATGCTAAAAAGAAAGTTGATGCACAAATCTGAATTTCTTTTCAAGCGACAAATATCAACAAGCTTCTTTTCGAAATCAAAAAATGGAGACGATCGCAAAACTTCATGATTCTGAACTGAATACTTGTTCTTGACACTAGAAAATTACAAATTCAAACCAAAAGCAATAGTAACAGGATAATCGACCATCAATAGCAATCAAACTTTTTCCTACGATCAAAATCGACACTTGCGACAGATTCAAATCAAAGGACGACAGTACGACTATGCTACTTTTGCAAAGGAGAACTATAAATGACTCAACAAACACACAAAAACATCTACAGTTCTTTTGTACAAAGGAAGCGAAATAACAACAAGGAAAAGGAGTTTCAAACAGACATACACTGATCACAGGCAGCAAAATTTAGGAATAGAACTGGAAAGAATGAAGCACAGAAGCCACAACTGCACAGAGCTAGTCTGATCAGCGCACCTATAACACAGAGAATCTGAAATGCAGCGCAGGTTGTCCACTCGGGAAGTGCACTAAAATTCAGAATCTCTGAACAGTACCTGCGTTGGGCCAGAAACGAGACTCTATTCGGGTTCCGGGTCACAGTTTGCAGTTCAGTTCTTGGGTTTTGGCCGAGTAAAAAGAAATCAGTAATGCAACAATCAGGGGTAGATCTAAGGAGGATCTAAGAGCTATCACAAGGGAAATCAGATAGTTTGTGAATCAGTTTTTTAAATCATAAACAGATCCAGTGGATGGATTGAAGCAGCAATTATCTACTTTGCATTTGTTATGACAAATGCAGTTCGAATGCTACTTGTAAGTTTATGAAACAAACAACAAGGAATGATAAACAAACAAACTAATTAGTTCCCCAGCAGAGTCGCCATTTTGTTACAGGGAAAAGTGTCTATTTAGAACTGCTCTATCCCACTAAGGTGTGACAGCTGCCTTAGAAACAAACAGAGAAAAACTACTTTTGCTTTTCCTTTATGAATTATAGATAGAGAGGAACAGAAAGACCAACCTTTGTCTTGCGCTAATCCTTTGATTCGATCCCTCTCTTCTTTGATAGTCCTCAGCTACCTGCTCCCTTGCACGCCTAGCTTCACAAAGTACCTGTAAGATCACAGAAGCATAGCACTATACAAATACATGGATCTATAATCATAAACAATCTAGGATCAGATGTAAATTGACCATACAAATGTAACAAGCATCAATGATACAAAAGCATGGAGGAAAACTCAAATAGTTTTTATTGATAAACAAGAAAAGATCCAAGAGGAGTTACAACCAGTTGCTCCAACCCAGCATCAACCTCCCAGCAAAGAAGCCCCTCTTCACCTCAAACAAAGCTTAGATCACCCAACAATCTGATGTTTGTCTCTAGAAACCAACAACAATTCCTTACAATATGCAAAATTCCAGCCTCCGGATCTCTGGGATGAGGGATCCATATATAGATATCTGTAAGGGGGATGAGTCAGCTTGTGATTTGATTAGTGTCTTCTCTCTGATAGTTCTTGCTTCCACTTGGAGACTGAAGGCCTCTTACTCATCCTTGGTCGAATTCAGTGAGGCAAGTGTCATAGGAGACGATTCTGGAAGCTTCCCTTGCCTCTCCACCTCGCGGAATGACACTGCCATTTGTCATTTCTCGCCCATCGCACCCCACAAAAGGGACTTTTGAAATGCAACGCACCCTAACAGTGTATTTAGGTGAGATGCAACGCACTTAGCCAGTGGAGCAGCTGCAATGATCCTGTTTTGACCAATTCTGAGCAGTTTCCCATGGAGAACTTCTGGGAGAAGCTGTAATCTGTTGACCTTGTTCCTTTAGGGGTTAGAACAACACTTTTAGGGACTTAGGAGCCCTTGATTTATGGACATTTCATGTTTGGGGTTGCAGGGCCCAAAAATGTCTATAACAGTTGCCCCCTAAAGTATGAGGCCGTTAACCTTTTGGTGTCGGGTGAAATGCTTTATTATGATGATCCGAAGTTCTTTCAATGCTGGGAGGAGACCTGTAATAAGATACAATACAATACATTATCTTCATACTATTTTCATGATCTAGCTGAGGCGGGCATTCCCATGCTCAGCTTTATAAATTCATTTTCATGTACATAGGACAGACAATTTTCTGAGTGTAGACTGATGATTCTGGTAGAGCCATCATCCTTTTGAGTGGATGATTATCTGTGCAGCAATGATGTACATTTAATGTCTTTATTTTCCCTGAATATATATCGCAACTCAGATGGATGAAACTAGATCCGGGGTCTTCAATCTCGTTCGATCTTCACTCGAAGTACAAGTCGATCCATGTGAGAAATGTTCTGAAGTCGAACATGGAAAGACATCGCTTGATTACCAGTCAATGATGTAAACTGTTAACAAGCGCGAGAGGAACCACCGATAATGATAATGACCCTCAAGGTACTGCAGTACAATTCACGTGGTGTGAATAAAGGACTTGGCGTCGAACACCACGCAAAATCTTTCGGTCGTAGGCCATTGATGTAAACCTGTCGCCGGAAGTGAGAAACTTGCCATTGAGGTATGCAAGCTTCAAAGTACTGAATGGGGTGTTCCTAGATCAACTTCTTAGATAATGAGCTGATGTCGACAAGAAGTGATTCGTCACAGGAGGGCCTTAATGAATCCCACATCAATGACACGGAACGGATCAAATGATTTTAATGGAGGTGAAAATGATCTGGTGATATAAGGTTCAGGGTGGCGGTCATGAAAGAATGGAGTATAATGTATGGTAGTGGGTGAGACACAGGTGAATTCACTGAATGAATTCTCTTGAACATATCAGCGACACTAATGTGATGGATCGGTAGCATTAACCCCAAATGTGGATGGTATGGCGTGACCATGGTGATGTGACCGGTGAATGAAACAACCCAACCCGACTCGGACATGGAGTGGAAGTGTCATGTTCAAGAGCGACTTGCTACCAACAAAGTTTCTTTGAGTTTTCTTCCCAATTTTCCCCAGTCATTGCTGACCAGTACCTCTTTATTTTTGTCAAGCTTGAGCAGGATAACATGTGCTTGTTCTATAATTTGCCCTTCGTGCAAACCCATCGCTATGTTTTAACTAGCCTAGTGATAGTGAAACTCGTTCTCGTCTATAGACAAGTTTGTTGCTATTAATCTTTTTAACGAGTTTAACGACAAAGATAACTCGGTCCTTTTCAATTTTAGAGAGTCTGTAAAGGTAACTCCAAAATTCCTTTTTCGTCATCGAATCCCTTAAGTCTGAAAAAGTATAAAACAATACAGAAGGGATGAATTTTCGATACTTTTAACGAGTCGAACAAAACAAGCGCTCGATCTTTTTGTGTAATAATCCCTTAGGTCCAAAAAGATTAAAATCTATAGGAGGGATAGCACTTCCTGTCCCTCTAACGAGCTGGAGAGGCCAATGGCTCGACAATCTTTTCATATTTTACGAGTCAGTTGAAAAGAGCTTAAAGGAGACTCGTCTTTTGAGGAACGAGTGATAAAATGGGTAGCAGCTGATTCCAGGTAAGGTTTGGAATTTTCCAATCACGGCAGTGTCACAAGGATGGCTAGTGAAATCACTCTTCGCAGCTGTTCCACAAAATGGGTAAACAATCAAATGGAGGTGAATGATCGGCCAATGAAAAAGTGGAGGTGACGGTGCAAACACGACCAAGGCTTTAATGGCTGAAGTACTACATTCACGATGGTTATTTACCGGGGAATAGTTCATTTTTTAGTGAGCTTAAACGTGGGTGGAAACATTTGCTCATGTCTTATGTTTATTTTTTAACGTGCTTGAACTATGTGCTAAAACTGCTCGATTAATCCAGTCGTGTGATAAGAATGTCTCATATAAAATGGCAACTTTTAGGGATTTTCCCCACATCCTTTCTTTATGCAAGTTAGGAAACGACTAATCCTATGAGTTTAAAGGGTTAGAGGACCTACAAATTTAAAAAATAAATAGTCGTTCTTTGCTTGCACTCCAAAAGGCTTGCATGTCCCCAGGTATAAAATAGAGTTTCAAGGTCACCTTCTATTCGAGCTGACAAAACATTTGTTTTATCAGGAAAGGTATACCTCTTTCAGGTTACCCAAAGATTGTTCTATCTAGCGCGTAAACAGAACATTTCTTTGGCGATGTCTACCGAAATAAACAAAGGTGAGCGGCGATGCCCGCCAACCCACATAACTTTGACAAGAGGATCTTATTCTAGTCCAACTCCCTCTTCCAATCACGGACGGGAGTACAGAGGTCATATTCTATCGCGGAAACCTACCCTATACCCAAAGTTTTCCTGCCGAAGCAGACCAGGGTGCATGCCCCCTGGGTTTCAGTCATGTCCCCCCGAATCACTCGTGCTCATCAGGTGGACGGACTGGGGATTGAGACATTTCTTGAGTGAAAAGACCATTCAGGGATGGTATATGACTATTTGCTCTGTATGATCTGGGAAATGAAAGCTGGTCCACGAGCTTGACCACTCTTCCTTCGTGCGGAAAACACATTACTCTAAAGAGTGAGGAGACAATTGCTCCCATGCAATTAATATAGTCTCGTCCAAGGAGTAGATTGTAATCCAGGGGTCCTTGAACTACCATTACGTTCATGTGAACAATTTTCCCTCTCAGTGTTATGGGTACGTTGGGAAGGATCCCTAACGGTCGACTGGTTCCTTTATCAAAGCCTGTCAGATTTCTCATTTTAGGCAAAAGCGATGGCGAACCAAGCGCTTTCCAAGCAGTTGAGGAAAGGATACCCACAGAAGCCCCCTCATCTATGATGGTACCAGCCATAACCATTCTATATATTTGAACAATAATTCGGAATGGTATACTAGCTGGTAAACGGGGTCTGCCTAGTTGATTCCAGTCGAAGGAGACAACTAGGTTGCTTGGAGGTGGGACTGAATAGATGGCCTGGTACAACTCTGACGAACTTCCTTCCTGCGGTAAAGGAACGGGTAAATTGCCCCCACATTCGTTGGAGTCTGTGCTTATGAAAAGAATTTGGACGGTGTCATCCTTGTTGTCTTCAGTGACTGTATCATCTGAAGATGGAACCTCTGAAGGCAAGACCGGGTCAACTGCCGCCTCGACCTTTTGAATTTTGTCTGGTATGGATTCGGATGGTTTATCTTCAATGATAGATGCTTCAGCCGACCACCTGAGCAGGCCAGCCAGATTTTCAACTGGTGACGGACTCGGCAAGAGTTTTTTATATCCAGGAGGAAGTCGTAATGGTGAAACCGGACGATCGTCCAAAACTCTTTTAGCCTCATCTAAGAAGGGACAACGGTGGACGGCATGATTGCCTTCGCACAGTTTACAAGGAAATCTATATTTTCCTTTTTGTCCTGGGGCTTCACTTTCACTAGTTGACGGTGTGTTTTCAACATGATCATCGGAGGTTGATGACACCGGGTTGTGAAAATGGGGAAACTAGTCCCTTAAGATCTGAGGGATGCAAGGACAATCTCTGTGATAGTGGTCTCCCTTGCAAATGACACATGGCGATTTAGGCCTGGTCGGTGCAGTGTGTGGATTTTCGTTAGACGACACTCATTTGACCCCATTCGCTTTTGGCTCCTTCTTCTTCTTCTCTTTCTTCTTCTTTTCCTTCTTCTCCTTAGGTACTTGACTTTTGGCTTTACTAGCCCCATCAAGCGAAGAGGAAGGAGGAGAGGAAGAATTAGAGGAAGTAGAAAGTTGGTGGGTAACTCTGGACTCGTCTATTTGCTGATTCGATTGTTCAAGAATAGTGGTGTTCTGAACGATAGAGGTTGAGAAGAGCCATACAGGCAAACCAATTGTCAGTCCTGGAAGCGACAATGTGGCCATATGGGGTGCACCAACATCTCCCCAAGAGGAGAAGGGACTAGGATTTCCTCCAAGGGGAATTCCTTGGTTGGTGGACTCCATTTTCTCAACCCAAGATCAACGTAGGAAAGGGGTAATGAATATTCCGTTTACAATAAATTTTAGATGCTTTGACACAACTTGTTTTTTCAGTTTTTAAGAGTCGAGAAAAAACAAAAGATGACTCTAGTCTCCTTCGATTTTTAATGAGCCTGAAGTGACAAGTGCTCAGATGGACCTTTTCCATTAAGGAGTCTGAAAAGGAATGAAAGGGACTGCTCTGGAAATCTAGGTAGAGGGAGTACCAAACCAATCGCAAAACTGCAGAATAATTTTTACGGTATGGCAGTCAATCTTCCCGAATGCTGTGTTCAGTGCATTGCGATCGATAGGGCGGCAGACATGGCTTCCTATGGATAAAGGATTAAGCCTATTGGGGTCTCCCAAAATATACTCGACGGTACGTGGGAGCACAAGTCCATACTAGCACTTATCGTCTCAAAGTGGAGGAATCACCCAACCATCAGTGAGAACAATAGTTACCAGGCTTTACGACGCCGGAATACGTCTCTAGCCTAGACCTCTAAATGTTGTGCGTTAAGTTCCAAAGCGTTGTTAGATTCATTGAATTTATTTTAAGTTGATCTTGCTTATGAAGTTTGTCTTTCGAGTTCACCACGAGATGTAGATGTAATTCCTAAAATGTAATCTAAGATGATAAACAAACTTTTATCTCTTTTATGCAATGAAAATCCTAGCTACTAGGGAAAAGAAAGACAAAATCTTTTCACAAAGAGCAAAGAGCACACTCTAAATGCACTTTCCTAAAGCAAGCTAATCAGACTGTCTATATGCAAATGCACATGCATGTATTTGTTTTTTGACTTTCTTAGTATATGGATGCTAAAAAGAAAGTTGATGCACAAATCTGAATTTCTTTTCAAGCGACAAATATCAACAAGCTTCATTTCGAAATCAAAAAATGGAGACGATCACAACACTTCGCGATTTTGAACTGAATACTTGTTCTTGACACTAGAAAATTACAAATTCAAACCAAAGGCAATAGTAACAGGATAATCGACCATCAACAGCAATCAAACTTTTTCCTACGATCGAAATCGACACTTGCGACAGATTCAAATCAAAGGACGACAGTACGACTATGCTACTTTTGCAAAGGAGAACTGTAAATGACTCAACAAACACACAAAAACATCTACAGTTCTTTTGTACAAAGGATGCAGAATAACAGCAAGGAAAAGGAGTTTCAAACAGACATACACTGATCACAGGTAGCAAAATTCAGGAATAGAACTGGAAAGAATGAAGCACAGAAGCCACAACTGCACAGAGCTAGTCTGATCAACGCACCTGTAACACAAAGAATCTGAAATGCAGCGCAGGTTGTCCACTCGGGAAGTGCACTGAAATTCAGAATCTCTGAACAGTACCTGCGTTGGGCCATAAACGAGACTCTGTTCGGGTTCCGAGTCATAGTTTGTAGTTCAGTTCTTGGGTTTTGGGTGAGTAAAAAGCAATCGGTAATGCAACAATCAGGGGTAGATCTAAGGAGGATCTAAGAGCTATCACAAGGGAAATCAAATAGTTTGTGAATCAGTTGTTTAAATCATAAACAGATCCAGTGGATGGATTGAAGCAGCAATTATCTACTTTCCATTTGTTATGACAAATGCAGTTCGAATACTACTTGTAAGTTTATGAAACAAACAACAAGGAATGATAAACAAACAAACTAATTAGTTCTCCAGTGGAGTCGCCATTTTGTTACAGGGAAAAGTGTCTATTTAGAACTGCTCTATCCCACTAAGGTGTGACAGTTGCCTTAGAAACAAACAGAGAAAAACTACTTTTGTTTTTCCTTTATGAATTATAGATAGAGAGGAACAGAAAGACCAACCTCTGCCTTGCGCTAATCCTTTGATTCGATCCCTCTCTTCTTTGATAGTCCTCAGCTACCTACTCCCTTGCACGCCCAGCTTCAAAAAGTACCTGTAAGATCACAGAAGCATAGCACTATACAAAGACATGGATCTATAATCATAAACAATCTAGGATCAGATGTAAATTGACCATACAAATGTAACAAGCATCAATGATACAAAAGCATGGAGGAAAACTCAAATAGTTTTTATTGATAAACAAGAAAAGATCCAGGAGGAGTTACAACCAGTTGTTCTGAGCCAGCATCAACCTCCTAGCAAAGAAGCCCCTCTTCACCTCAAACAAGGCTTAGATCACCCAACAATCTGATGTTTGTCTCTAGAAACCAACAGCAATTCCTTACAATATGCAAAATTCCAGCCTCCGATCTCTGGGATGAGGGATCCATATATAGATATCTGTAAGGGGGATGAGTCAACTTGTGATTTGATTAGTGTATTCTCTCTGATAGTTCTTGCTTCCACTTGGAGACTGAAGGCCTCTTACTCATCCTTGGTCGAATTCAGTGAGGCAAGTGTCATAGGAGAAGATTCTGGAAGCTTCCATTGCCTCTCCACCTCGCTGAATGACACTGCCATTTGTCATTTCTCGCCCATTGCACCCCACAGAAGGGACTTTTGAAATGCAACGCACCCTCACAGTTTATTTAGGTGAGATGCAACGCACTTAGCCAGTGTAGCAGCTGCAATGATCCTGTTTTGACCAATTCTGAGCAGTTTCTCATGGAGAACTTTTGGGAGAAGCTGTAATCTGTTGACCTTGTTCCTTTAGGGGTTAGAACAACACTTTTAGGAACTTAGGAGCCCTTGGTTTATGGAAATTTCATGCTTGGGGTTGCAGGGCCCAAAAATGTCTATAACATCTCTTGTGTAGGATCTATGATTATACATCGGATTCTCAAAAGATGAAATTGTTCCATGCTACTGTAAAAGGAGTAGCACCGAAATGGTTTATGGGACTAGGTTTTGCTACTATTCAGACATGAGGCGACATGAAAGATACATTCCTATCCAAGTATTAGGACTATTGTGGACCAGGGACTTGAGGGAAGAAATATTTAGGATGACACAAAAGGAAAAAGAAAGCTTGGAGGATTATGTGGAACGATTCCATTATAACTTGCAGAGATCTAAACATAGTGATCTAGATCCAAAAATATTGAAGACCATATTAATAAGGGGAATGGGAGATGATTGCCTTGATACCCTGAATCTACTAGGAAAGGGAGACATATCTCAGGAATCATTTGATGAGATAATAAAGCTCTGACTAAGATGCTCGAGAGGGTCATTGAGAGGAAGAAGCATGGTACTGGATGCTTATGTCAGAATAAAGAAATCTACAAACGATGGTGCGACCAGAGCTGAGATCAAAAATCTATTCGAAAGCCTTAAAACTTATATCCTCAGTACCTTATCTACTCAAATAAAGATGACACAGGTGAAGAAAGCACAAGATGAAGCTAATACAAATTTAGTTGTGTTCTACCCGAAATTGTAGAAAATCTGGTAGATTCAAAAGCCAATGCAATTTTCTAAAGCAAGAGATAGGAATATACTTCTATTCTTTACAGCGGAATCCCATAAACATGAAGAAAACAATAATAAATAGAGGAAGAGAACCAAAGGAACATAACACAATAAATATCTGGGGAAATTCACATCTCAAAACCCCGCTATTTGTTTTGTATTAATCTAGAAAATCAAGATGAAATTACAATGCTTGTTCTCTCTAGAACAATCCCATCACTCAACAAATTCAATCTCCAACTCATAAGAAAGCTCAAGGCCAAATATTAGCCTTTTGACAAGCTCTCCAAGTCTCTATTCCAATGTGTAATTCCTATCGAGGATAGCTTGTATTTAAAGGGAAATAAAGCCTCTAAAAACTGTGCAATCCCTCAAGGATCAATTCTTGAATGCATGCACTATCAGTGCAACTCAGAAAAATCTAAAACAAATAGCACATTGTCCCTGCACTCTAGTCTCAACTGGGTCTTTCTCAGAATTGACATGCATGAGTTTTTGATGAGTAAATATTCAGTTAATTAGAGTAGCACTCGTGGAGTTTCTTAGTGACACCACTGACTGTTAACTCATGATTAGTTCTCTCAATCAGTTTGAGAACTAATTTAATTGAATTGACTCATGAAACTGAGTCTTCTATTTTACAACTAACAATTAACTCATAGTGGACTCCTACAATGTAGGGAGAACATACACATGATGCCAAAAATACTTCCAACCCAAACTTCCTAAGTTAAGTAAGTTTAATAAACTTAATTAACTAATTTTAAGTTGCTATGAGAATAGAATTCAAATTTAATTCATAGTTTAATTCAAGGGCAAATTAAACTTGAATTTCTTGTTTCCATTTCTCAACACTTCCTCTCAACAAGAAAGGGATTATCAACTACCCCAATCCAACCTCTGTGAAACTCGAATTTACATCTTGACAATGCCTTTGTCAAGATGTTAGCATCTTGCTCCTCTATGGGAATGTAATCTAATAACATGATTCGCCTCAATACACAATCTCTTAGATGATGATACCGGATATCAATATGCTTGGACCGATCATGAAAGACTAGGTTTTCAGAGAGTTTGATACAACTTTGACTATCACAATAAATCACTGTTGGATCCATCTGCTGACCAAACAAACCAACAAGGATCTTCCTCATCTAGATAAATTCATATATTTCCTGAGTTGTAGCCATGTACTCTACCTCTGTCAAATTGATTTCAACCGATCTATGTATCTTGTTGTACTAAGAAACTGTCACTGATCCAATACTGAAGATCCCTCCTGATATGCTCTTCTTGTCAGATGGACTCCCTACCCAATCTACATTGGTGAAGCTTTGAAGCTTCACTCCCTCTGTCCATTTGTACCATAACCCAAACTGAGTAGTGCCTCTGAGGTATCTCAATATATTCTTTTCTACCTTCCAATACAACTTGGTAGGCCTAACCATTGCTTGAATAAGCTGGTTATATACATAGCACATATCTGGTAGTGTGTTCACCAAGTACATGAGTGAACCCACAAGCTGCCTGTAAATAGTAGCCTCCACTACTTCCCCTGAAGTAACATCCTCCTTCCTCCAATTACCAATTAGAGGAGTCTCCATGGGTTTACTGCTCTCCATGCGGAATCTCCTGAGTATCTCATTGGCATTCTTTCCTTGAGATACAAACAACTGCCCATCTCCCTGACATACCTCCATGCCAAGAAAGTAATGCATTAGCCCCATGTCCTTCATCTCAAACTCTCTTGCAAGGTCCTCCTTGCAAGATTTGATGAGCTTCTCATAACATGTAAGTACCTTGCAAGATTTGATGACCTTCTCATCACGTGTCAGTATAAGATCATCTACATAAAGTATGATGATCAACAACTTACCTTCCACCACTATGTGATATAGGTTTGCATCTGCTTCACTCTTCGTGAATCCCAACCCAGTGAAATAGCTATCTATCCTGGCGTACCAATCACGGGGTGCTTTCTTCACCCCATACAATGCTCTCTTGAGTCGGCACACATGCGACTCATGGTCCAAGATTTCAAAAACCTTCAGGCTACTCTATGTACACCTCTTCCTCAATCATGTCATTGAGGAAGGTAGTCTTCACATCCATCTGATGGATCTTCCAACCCATCTTTGTTGATAGTGCCAAAATAGATCTGATTGACGAGTACCTTGCAACAAGAGAAAAGCTTTGATCACGGTCAATCCCCTCTACCTGTGAAAAGCCATGGGCTACAAATCTGGCCTAATGTTTCTCCACACTACCATCTACAACTTGCTTTACCTTGTAAAGCCAATGGGAGCACACAACTAACTTGTCCTCCGGTCTCAGGACCACATCCCAAACATTGTTTTGAACTATGGGGTCATACTCCTCCACCGTCACATTAACCCAAACTGGTTGCTGCACTACTTCTTGAAAGGAATATGGTTCTATCACAACACAAGAACCCATAAGTTCCATGTATCCAGTGTACCTCTCTAGTGACCTCCCCTATCTGTGTTGAGAAGAGGGTTCTCCCACATTCTCCCGTGCATCATCCAACAATCTGTGAGCCTCTCTAGTGTTCTTTCTTCCCTCTCTAGAAGACTCTGCCTGAGTGGATGTTTCCACTCTCTAGACCTCTGCATGTGGCTGCTCCACATCAATATAACACCTCTCAACCTTAGGAGCTAAAATATCCTCAACCACATGTAGATCAAGCTCCCTCTCAAGGGAAACTTGCATGTCCTTCTCCTCATCGAACCTGATATTCCTGCGAATGAGTGTCATCCGATTGGGAGGCATGTACACCCGATAGTTGTGGGGAGTATCAATGTACCCCATAAAGGTCCCAAAATCTGCTATTGGCTTAATATTATTCCATGCATCTTTCGTCACATGGAAATAAACTAATGACCCAAAAATCCTAAAGTGACCAACATTTGGCCTCTTACCAAAATAAGACTCCTTTGGTGACTTCATCTCAAGTGTCCGATGTGGGATACTGTTGGGTCCCTATAATACTAGTGATTACCCCATTACTATTGTAGTTATACCCCTTATTTATATTTTTGAGCCCCTATTACCCCCATATTGTTATTTCTGTGCCCCATAGAATCCCTCTATTGTTATTTTTGTGGCTTTATATTATTATTGTTAGGTCGGCTGGATTATATTGTGGCTCCTTAGACTCCTATATATAGAAAGGAGGTTGTGTCATTTGTATCATCCAAGAATTGTTCATTTATGTAATGTAAAGGAGGTTTCCCCCTCGAAGAGGCTGAATTCTAAGGCGTTGATCTATCTTTTCTATCTTTTCTTGAGCTGGTTTCATAACATTTGGTATCTGAGCTTTGGATTCTAGGGTTTCGCTGCTCCAAACAGGTCATCGTGGACTTTTCGCTATAACTTTTTTTCTGTGACGTTTCAGAAGTTGCAAAACAAACCCATTTGAGAAGAATTGGAGCTGAACCTTGGGTCCAAATTTCAGAGCTTGTCGCGCAATATTTTCAGAGATATGATATGAGGAAGTTGGCCCTTTTGCAGACTCCTGAATTACATTCAAAACAGGTGACCTGGGGAAAATCATCATAACTCTCTCTCTGAGGATCAGATTGAAATTTCGTAAAAAGGTACAAAAAGAGGACGGACTGTAGTTTCTTGTATGTGTGTTTCAGATTCAAAGGTTGAAACAGTGACTCGTGGCATGTCGTACAAGTTCGATCTACTGAACTAGTCTAAAAGCAAGTCACTGTGGGAGATTTCACATAACTCTTACTTGGAGAATCTAATTTGGATCAGACTTGTGGCATTGTAAAGAGGACGCAGACGGCTACTATAGGTAGCAATTTCAGAACTGGATGATCCAAAATTACAGAGATACATCAGATTCAATATCAGGCTTCTATAAAGTGAAAAAAGGTGTGTAGTTTTTTTTTAATTTTTTATCTAAGCTTGGTTTAACGGAATTCAAAGGGCATAGTAAAGCATTATTATCGGTAACTGATGCCCCGAGGAAAGAAAATGCAAACACCTAGTAAGGAACCTAAAAGCTCTAGCATGACTCATGAAGAAGAGGAAGAAATGCTACATGATATATCAAAATTACAAGAACAAGTGCAACAAATGTCACGCTCACAAAAGCTAACAGAAGCTAAGATAAGTGGCGTGGAATCTAAGATAAATGGCGTGGAATCTAAGATAAATGGCGTGGAATCTAAGATAAAGGGCATGGAAGCTAAGATGGAGGATTCGATGGTAAATTTGAAGATAGATTTGAAGACAGACATGGAAGAATTGAAGAACTTGCTACAAGAAAGGGTCACTAATGGTGAAAAGGTAGTAAAGGAAACTCATGATGAGAACAAAAGAAATGTTAATCATGATTCCATAGACTCTAATGTTGGATCGAAGACTCACCATGTTCCAAAAATCGATATGAGGAAGTTTGATGGCAAGGATCCCGCCACATGGATATTACAGATGGAGCAATTCTTCGATCTCAATAATGTGCAAAACACACAAAAGGTACGTATGGCAACTTTATATTTGGAACCAAATCAGTTTGTATGGTATCAATGGCTTTGTTCTCGTAAACAATTTATCACTTGGGCAATTTTTACGGAAGAATTGATAGCACATTATGAGGATACAAAAAGCAACACTTTTTTTAGCCAATTGATAAGTCTCAAACAAAAGGGTTCAATAATGGAGCACATTGAGGAGTTCCAAAAATTGAACATAAGGGTAAAAGATATTCCAGAGGAGCATAGGATTGATGTGTTCATAGGGTTTTTAAAGGATAATATCCAACATGATGTGCACCTTTGGGAACCTGATTCATTAGAGAAGGCATTCAGGTTAGCAAGAAAAATGGAAAGCAAAATTATGGCAACTAGGAAGCATACCATTCACAACTATAAAGATGGAAGTGTTGTTGCCCATAGTCTTCCACAACCTACAAGGTTGACACCACAACAATTGGAAGAAAAAAGAGCAAAAGGGCTTTGTTACAATTGTGATAGCAAATACACAAAAGGTCATAAGTGTGCTGAGAAGAAATTATTCTACATAGATTGTGAAGAGGAAGAAGAAAAGGAGCAAGAAAGGTCAAAAGAAGAGGATATATTCCAGGAACAAAGCCTAGATGAAGAACAAATAAATCCGACCATATCTTGTAATGCATTGGCGGGAATTACCACTCCTCAAACCATCAAGATAGAAGGACAAATCAAGAAGAAAAAGGTAATAGTGTTGATTGATTCAGGAAGCACCCACAATTTTATTCATTGTAGGGTAGCAAAAGAATTGAATTGCTTCCTATATCCAGCACCAGAGTGTCAAGTGATGATTGCAAATGGAGGAACAATAAATTTCTCTGGAAAGTGCCATAATATCAAGCTATCCATGGGAGAATATGTATTGACTAGCCCAATGCTTTCCATTCCAATGGGAGGTGCGGATGTTGTACTAGGAGTCCAATGGCTACAATCCTTGGGTACAATAGCTTTTAATTTTCAAGAACTTTTCATCAAATTTTCTTCGGAAGGAAAGGAAGTTGAATTAAGGGGTATTGCAGGGAAACCAGGAAAGATAATCAGCTCTCATGGTATGACAAAGCTTCTAAAAAAGGAGCAAAGAGGTGTAATTGCACAATTATGTTCGCTAGATGTTTCCACATTGGAATCATCTATTTCTCCAGATCTCCAAAAAGTCTTGGACAATCATTCCAAGGTATTTGAGACTCCCAAGGGTCTCCCACCTATGCGTGATCATGATCATGCTATTCATCTGATTCCAGGAAGTGTTCCTCCAAACATCAGGCCGTACAGATATCCCTATGTCCAAAAAAGTGAAATTGAACGTATGGTTGCAGAAATGCTAGAGGCTGGTATAATTCAACCGAGTCAAAGTTCTTTCTCAGCTCCAGTAGTATTGGTGCACAAGAAGGATGGATCATGGCGCATGTGTCCAGATTATAGGGAGCTCAACAAGCTCACTATTAAAGATAAGTTCCCCATTCCTGTTATTGATGAATTACTGGATGAATTGCATGGATCAATTTACTTCACCAAGTTGGATCTTCGTTCGGGATATCATCAAATCAGAATGAAGATTGAAGACATTCCAAAAACGGCATTTAGAACTCATGAGGGTCATTATGAATTTTTGGTCATGCCTTTTGGCCTTACCAATGCACCTTCAACATTTCAAGGTTTGATGAATTCAATTTTCAAACCATTCCTTAGAAAATTTGTGTTAGTATTTTTTGATGATATACTAATCTACAGCAAGTCTTGGAAGGATCATGTTGAACATGTTGACAGGGTGCTACAACTATTGGAGGAGAAACAATTATATGCAAAAAGATCCAAATGTTTCTTTGGAGTCCAGGAGGTGGAATATTTGGGTCATATTGTATCTCATGAAGGAGTTAAGGTAGACCCTAGCAAAATTAAAGCCATTAAGGAATGGAAAATCCCCACATCCATAAAGCATCTGCGAGGATTTCTTGGGTTGACAGGGTATTATCGCAAGTTTGTTAAGAATTATGGGAGAATAGCAGCACCTCTAACAACATTATTGAAGAAAGATTCATTTTCATGGACTTCGGAAGCAACAAAGGCCTTTGAACATCTTAAAGAGGCAATGTGCCAAGCACCGGTCTTAGCTACACCGGACTTCACAAAAACCTTTATTGTGGAATGTGATGCTTCAGGAAATGGAATTGGTGCTGTTCTAATGCAAGATGAAAGACCCATTGCTTTTGAAAGTCGTCCAATCAAGGGAAAGTTTTTAAGCAAAGCTATTTATGAGAAGGAAATGTTGGCAATACTCCATGCACTTAAGAAATGGCGACCCTACCTAATGGGAAGACACTTCAAGGTAAAAACGGATCATGATAGCCTTAAATACTTTTTAGAACAAAGATTATCCTCTGAAGAGCAACAAAAGTGGGTCACAAAGATGTTGGGTTATGACTTTGAAATCATCTACAAAAAAGGGAAGCAAAATGTGGTGGCAGATGCACTCTCAAGAAAGGATGAGGATGTGGAAGCATTGTTGTGCGCCATTTCTATTATCCAACCAGATTGGATAAATGAAGCAAGGGAGGAATGGAAGAATGACGAAGAAGTGTGGGCACTTATTCGAAAGTTACAACAAGATTCCAGTATGTCTGATACATTTAGCTGGCAAAATGATTCGTTATGGTACAAAGATCGCTTATACCTCTGTAAGAATTCCCAGCTAAAACAAAAGATTCTTATGGAATTGCACACTTCTCCCTTAGGAGGGCACTCAGGATTTTTAAAAACTTACCACAGGGTTAAGAAGGAATTTTTTTGGGATGGCCTTAAATCAGATATTCAAAAGTTTGTGGCGGAATGTTTGGTTTGCCAACAAAATAAAGTTGAAACAATTAAGACACCAGGTCTATTACAACCTTTATCCATTCCAAGCCAACGTTGGGAGGAGGTTTCAATGGATTTTATCACAGGTTTACCCAAGTCTGAGGGAAAGAGTGTCATCATGGTGGTAGTTGACAGACTTACCAAGTATGCACACTTTTGTGCATTATCACATCCATTTAAAGCCAGTACAGTTTCTACTGCATTTATGGAAACAGTTCAAAAGCTACATGGAAACCCAAAGATTATTGTAAGTGACAGAGATCCCATTTTCACTGGAAATTTTTGGACAGAATTATTTTCTTGTCTTGGTACTCAGTTAGCTCATAGCTCATCTTATCATCCTCAATCTGATGGGAAAACTGAGATAGTAAACAAATGTTTGGAAGGATATCTTCGTTGCTTTGTATCTGATAAACAGACACAATGGGTCAAATGGTTGCCTCTGGCTGAATGGTGGTATAACACTTCCTTCCATACAGCAACAAAAATGACCCCATTTATGGCACTTTATGGGTATCAACCACCATCCATCACATCATATTTAAGAGAAAATTCTAAGGTTCAGGCAGTGGAACATCACATCGAACATCAACAACAAGTCCTCCAACTCTTAAAGGATAACCTCGTGTTGGCACAAAATAGAATGAAACAACAGGCAGATCAACATCGCAGTGAAAGAAGTTTTGATGTAGGTGATTGGGTATTCCTACGGCTACAACCATATAAGCAAATGTCCCTAAAGCAAGCTAAGAAGGATAATAAATTATCACCAAAGTATTATGGTCCATACAAGGTGTTGCAAAAGATTGGTACTATGGCATACAAATTGGAGCTTCCTGCAGCTTCTCGATTGCACCCAGTTTTCCATGTTTCATGTTTAAAGAAGGTTATAGGTGACAAGCTCCCAATTCAAACAATATTGCCAGAACTTGATGAGGAAGGAAAAATTATATTGGAACCGAAAGCAGTCACAGAAACAAGAACTCGACAGCTACAAAATCGATCAATTTCAGAGTATCTTATCAAGTGGAAGAACTTATCCGCTGAAGATTCCACATGGGAGGATGAGAATTTTATGCAGAAGTATCCAGAACTACTCAAGCGTTGAGGACAACACTTTTTTGAAGGAGAGGGGCATGTTGGGTCCCTATAATACTAGTGATTACCCCATTACTATTGTAGTTATACCCCTTATTTATATTGTTGTGCCCCTATTACCCCCATATTGTTATTTCTGTGCCCCATAGAATCCCTCTATTGTTATTTTTGTGGCTTTATATTATTATTGTTAGGTCGGCTGGATTATATTGTGGCTCCTTAGACTCCTATATATAGAAAGGAGGTTGTGTCATTTGTATCATCCAAGAATTGTTCATTTATGTAATGTAAAGGAGGTTGCCCCCTCGAAGAGGCTGAATTCTAAGGCGTTGATCTATCTTTTCTATCTTTTCTTGAGCTGGTTTCATAACACATACGGTTCTGAACATAAACCATTTTATTGCATGCCTCAGCTCACAAGTGTAGTGGTAGGCCCTGATCATGCAACATTGCCCTAGCTTCTCCTACTATGCTTCTATTCTTTCTCTCAGAAACCCCATTTTGTTGAGGTTTATGGGGTGTTGTTAACTCTCATTTAATCCCTTCTGCTACACAGAAATTCTTAAACTCATTGGAGACATATTCACCACCATTATCACTCCATAGAGATTTAACCTTCATTCCAGACTCTTTATTTACCAATGCTTTGAACTCACAAAACTTTGTGAAATTTTGATCATTTTTCTGCATAAAAAATACCCAACATTTATAAGAATAGTCATAAAAATATAACATAATACTTGTGTTTGTCCATGGATGTTGTCAAGAATGGTCCACACACATCTAAATGAACTCTCTCCAGAATAGACTCTACTTGACTGTCTCTGTCTCCAAAGGAAGACTTGGTGTATTTTCCCAAAGTACAACCCTTGCATGTATCAACTTTCTCAAGCATACCTTTGGGAAGACTGGTAGAGATTTGCTGCAATATCTTCAAAGCCCCATGATGCAAGTGGCCCAATCGCCTATGCCACAACTCACTGATGTCTCAGATAAACATCCTTTCCACTTTTGAACTCAAAGAAGCACAATCCTATACGTATATGTTATAGAGATTCTGAACTCGAATCCCTACCTTCTTTACTTGACCCATGGCTATGTGTCAAAGGAACACCTTTCCTTTCGAAAAGATCACATCATGGCCTCTATCCTCAAGCATGGCAATGGATACGGAGTTCTTCATCAGTACGAGTACATGCATAAAATTCTTCAAGGTGAGTGGAGCCACATGCTTCCTCTGAAAAGTAATAGTGCCCGCACCAGTAACACTATACTTACCATCATCACCCATCTCGATATGCGTCTTGAGATCTTTCTCCTCTAGTTGACTGAATAAGTCTTTATCGCTAGTCATGTTGAATAAAGATCCATTGTCTAGGTACCAGAAACTTCCCATCACTGAAAAAACCATGCATTCCGGTGAGCTCCAGTATTGTAGCAATGATGCTGCAACTCCTGGGACTCCCTACATGACTTTTATCAACCCGGTAGTTCATAACAAACTTGGAAGCGACGGTCCTATATGCACAAGTACTAGCTCTTACTGTAGGCTGTCACTTGATCAGCTGGCACAAGTTCGCTAGGAGATTAAGCCAACTTCTATGAATTCTTAGAAGAAGCTTTTAACTGCGATGGATGAAGGCTAACTCAAAAGAGGCTAGTCTACTTGCAGAAAGAAGATGAAAGCTGAAAGGAAATGCAAACCCTAGCAAACCCTAGTTTTACAGACTAACCCTACTTGTGCAAGAAAAGAGATGTACAACTACTGAAATGGATGCCATGGACTATTGTAGAGGTAAAATACATGTGTTTAAGCTACTTCTGAAAGGAAATATGGAAAAATCATCTTTTTGTAATTTTGAGAATTTTTATGCAAAAATTATTTTGCATGTGTTTTAACTATTTTTTATTGTGTAGAGGTTTATTGGTGAAAGGAAATGGAGTGGGTGATTGCAGGGGGTTAGGAAGGTATGGAGAGGACCTAAGGGGTCCCTAGCACCCTTCTGGAGATTTACACCGTGCTTAGATCTCGAAAAACTATTCGTGTTATCTTCTACAGGAGGCTGTAGGGGATCTACAGGAAATTCTACAGAAACAGGCCGAAAGTGATTTTTTTGAAGATTAATGGAGGAAAAATAGTGGGAAGTGGGAATTAAGGATGGATAAGGTTGTTAAGAGGTGTGGGACCTGGTAAATGAAGCTAAGGAGTGATGAAGATGGTTGGATTTGTTCAAGGATGTAGAAAGAAATGTTGCACAAAAATATAGCAATTAGGGTTAGTTGGGAAAGTGTGGCGAACGAATGGGAGAAATATTGAATGAGGGGTTGGAATAGGTTGCATGATGGAGGAAGGATAGGTAGGGATGTATTATAGGTGTTATTCACATTACTTTCCAAAAACTGATCCAAACAAAGACAAAAAAATAGAGATCTATCTACGTTGACCTAATCTACTCTTAAAAACCAGAAATATGATGAACAACAGTGTATAAACAGAAAATTATGCAAGAGAGCTATGAAAACTAAGAAAGAACATATTTGAACATGAAGACACAACTGATATCAACTTTTCCAATTCAAAGTCTAACACTAGCAATCGCATTAGAAGGCAAAAACAATGTTTTTGTGGCAGCAAGTGTACCTAGGTCTCAACTCATGATCCCAAGGAGGGAGAACTGAGATCAAGGACTACTTGGTAGCCCTTTTGTGGATCTTTTCTATTACCAAACTGTCAAATCAGCCTGAAGCATGAAAAACTATCTAAATCATCAAAAGCAACCTAAGTAATGAAGCAAGATTCTACCCTAAATAACAAAAATTATTCTAGGAATGCAAGAAAAACACATAAAAGTACACAAAGGAGGTATTGGCACTTGGGTTGGGCCCAAACCCAAGAGCTATAACCTCCTAGAAAGATCAAAGCTCGTGCAAAGAGAGATTCATCTTCATTGATCAAAAAATAATAGTTACATCCCACAAAAACTGTCTACAAGAAGAAGTTCGAAAATGTGTTGATACAAAGCTGCACTAAAGTGTGAAAATGGACTAACAAAATGACTAAAATCTAACTAAAATCTGACTAAAAAAACTAAGACCCTAAGCCTTCTTATTTATATAAATGGGGACCCCAACATTCCTCCTAAAATCAAGGAACTTGGCTTCTTGGAATTGAAGATAACAACAATCCTACTTGACTTGCTTGGCTGCCCTTTGGCTTTGTGCTCCGAGTTTTTGATGGAGAATTTGAGGTAAGGGCTCATAAATGAAGGGGACACCTTCCTATAAATCCTCTCCCTTGTTCTTCCATGAATTTGGCTGCCAAGTACTCATTAAACCTTTGATTTTGTCTCAAAATTGACCAAAAATCTGCATAAAGCACACATTAGACTTTTTGGCATAATGACTAACCCAGTTCACTCTATTAGCATAAATATAACCAAAACCATGCAATAAACTAATGATAATGGTGGATTAAGTCGAATTAGGAGGCTAAATGAGCCCATAGAATTACCTATTTCTGGGGCTCATGATCACCCCCTACTGAAGGTGTTGCTCATCCTCTGAGCAACTAATCCATCTCCTCATCCTTGATGGCCCTGGTGACCTCCCTATCATCCCAAGCTTCTGAAGTGGTTTACTCATGTGTGCCATAAAATTCTGCCTTCTTTTCCATTTCCTTCCACTGCTCCTCCTATTCTGCTTGTTTGAATTCTTATACTTTTCCTAGCCTTAAAATACATGGAGGCCTGCCTTTTTCTCTTTCTTTTGGCTTAATTGGTGTGCTCAAGGCAGTGAGACCAGTTGCTGCCTCGCTTTCCAGGGTTTCAAGGGACCCTTTTCATTGTTTTACCTCAGCTTCCTCTTTTTCTCCTCCTTCTGTCTCTTCATCCTTCTCCTCTTTTATTCCTGCTGAGTCATTAGTTGCTTCATCTTCTCCCCCTTTCTGCTCTTTTTCCTCACTATCAGAAGGACTGATATCATAGGTAAGGGCTTTTATGTCACCTTCTGCTGTCATGTTTTTGAAGACTTCCCATGCTATAGGGAGTGTGAATGTATGGAGGGCTTCTTCCACTAAAATTTTAATTAACCCATGGTGAGCTAGCTGATCTAGACTCCTTGCCTTAAACTTAATGCTGGAGTCTATGAATCCTTCTATCATTGTGCTTATACCCCTTCTAAACACCAAATGTAGGGATGGAGACAAAATTTTTGAAGAAAATAGGAAAACAGGGGAAAACTATGTTTTTTTTCTAAGAAACATACAGCCCTTTTTTTTTAATGCAATTTCTCCCTTCTTCAGGCTTAATTCTTCCTTGAAATTGCATCACTTCTTTTGGAGAAACATGCAACAAATAAAACTGTTTGTTTTCTTCTTTTTAAAAAAAAAAACAAGCAGAAATTTTGAATGCAATTACTCTTCTTTTTTAGGTTTAATCCTTCCTTAAAATGATATCATTCCTTCCAAATATTGATAATCAAGGTGGGTATGCATGGAACCTACCTCCTGAAGCCAGAAAATTTGCAAAACCCCGTGTTTTCTTCTAAAAAAGACAGCTCACTACCCCTCCTGTAGAACTGGCTGTAGGTGCTCTTGTAGAACCTGTTACTTCTCCTGGAATTTTTCGTGTTTTATCACAGCAACAATTTGCAATTTTTCCTCTCTTCCTACTTTTCCAACCTGAATTTGCTTCTCAGTTTTTGGAAAGAAATCAATTTTTTGACAGAACAGAGAACAAATAACACAATTTTTTCTTTCAGAGAGTGGACAGTCTTGCAAATTCATTTTTTCACATAGGTTTAGTTCCTATGGTTGCAACTCTCTTTTCAAAAGAATGTGAGAAAGAAGAAGATAGACTTCGAATGCAGAGGGAAAAAAAATAGAGAACTGTGTAGAACTCAGAGAAAATATGCAGGCAGACTTTTCACTTTTTTCAATGTGCAGGCAGACTTTCACTCTCTTTTTTCATTCTAATGTCGTGTTTCATTCACCACCTTACTCAAAAAAGTCATGCACAAAGTTGTTTTCCCGATCCCACCTCATTTTGAGCTTGAATTTTGACGAAAATCTAAGGTTTTCTTTCTGTAGAGCTGTTCTCTGCCTTTCCTGTAGAAACCTTCTTGTAGACGCTATTCTTGCTCCAGTAGAACTGTTACAGCTCCCTATAGAATGCCGATAAGCAAGAGGGTTTTGAAAAATGGTGGAGAATGACTGGCTCACTACTATGGAGGTGGTATAGAGCTTGTTGTAGCTACGAGGAGGATGATAAAATGGAAACAACGGTGGTGAGAGTATTTCAAAGATGAGTTCGTTTGACTATTTATGGAGACTTCCGTTGATGGACAGTGCGTTGGCCAAGTGTACGTTGGCCCCATGTAGACCGTTGGTCCCCACTGCAGTGTTATTATGAACTGTATGTTCTCTGCTTTTTAATCACTTGACATCAGTTGCGTTGGAGTTTAAAACATCTGTCACTACCTGTTTTTTAAATTTCCCGTGAGTTGACTATACACGTGTGCTGTATAATTTCCAGTCGAGTGTTGTAGAACTGGACAAGGCACTGTCTAAACTGGACGAGGTTGGCGAGTTAGCTGGCCACCGATCTTGTTTAATCACAACCATCTCCCTTTCCATGTAGTTCTTAAATTACATTCATGCAACAGAGGAACGGGTTTAGTCACTTGCCTAGAAGTCGAATGCATTTGCTGTGAGGTGTTGTGGCCTTTCCTTCTGATGCATGCCTTTATTTCTGTGGATGCATGCTTGTCTGGTTGCTGATACGTGGCTATTTTTCTTGTGTAGGTATCCTCTCGCTGGATCTAAGTTGCAGGAGTCTATTTCAACCTTCAGATTTGCACCCTCATGCTATTGATGCAGGATTTTTGCAAGACAGCGACTTGTTTTGTCCATAGCTCCCAAACGATAGCCAGAATTGACCTAAAACTTTTTGAGAATGTTTTTATCATCATTATGCACCTCCCATATCAAAATTGTCATCAATGGATGTACGGATTTCGAGAAAAAATGAAAATGGCCGAAGGTGACAGAGGTCAATTTCTTGGAAATCGTGCACTGGAATTGGTTGAAATTGATTGGTCATGTTGCCATCATCCCTATACAACTCCCCATGAAACACTTTTTTAAATGGATGCACGGTTTTCAAGTTAGGGAAAAAAGCAAATTTCTGCTCTATGTATTTTTGTATCAGAGCATTCTGCAGTTTTTGAAAAAATGATCTTGGGCTGTAATGCAAACTTGGAATTGATGGAAGAGGGGTTTGAAGACTGTAGGAGGATTTATAAACCCTTTATGAAGCTTCCATATTCTTCAAAATGATTTTGAAGTCCATTTCTAGCTTTCTGTAATTTCTACAGGATCCTCCTGTAGAAAACACGGTTTTCAGAAAAGAAGCACAGTGAGGTGGAAAGGATGTCATGAATGATGGAGAAGGGTGAGGGAAGGTAGGATAGGTGCTATTATTGATTTCAGAGCTTTCTTGACACCTGATGCTACTTCTTGAAGTTTTGCAAAGCTGAAATACAACTGGAAATTCATTTATTTCTTTTTTTTCTCATTTTTTTTTTGAAAACAACTAGGGCGCCTCAAGGAGGTTTTAACCCTAATTTCCTGCCCTAGGCACTTCCAAGGGAGGTTTTCACCCAGGGATCTTATTCTCTTCTTCTTTTCTCTTCTTTCCAATCCATTGAACGCCTCATGGAGGTTTTCAATCAATGGGCCAATCTGAGGCGCCTCTGAGGAGGTTTTCACCTTAGATTTTTATTTCTCTCTTATTTTTCATTTTTTTTTTCTACCCTACCCTACTTGAAAAACAAAATCATTTTCAAGTATAAGAATACTTCCAATGGAGCCATGTGCACATCGAGATGATAGACAAAATTATGTGGAGGCTTCAAATGCATGCTTTGACAGGTATCCATATTTCAGAGACCAAATGATTTGACTTTGAAGGGATCAAGCATAGTTGAGGAAGAGAGTATTGCTGCAACTTAGTGGCCATCTGGAACCATATCTCAATATAGCTATGGTGTCCTTCGTCCTTTTGCTGATCTGGATCATTCTTCATGTCTTCTTCTATCATGACCTTTATATCTTCCTCTTTTTGCTGATTTTTCTCTTGAATACATGGAGGATTTGATGGTAACCATGAAGGAGCTCTCTTGATCTCTGATTTTGATGTCTTCTCTTCATCCAGTGTAGCCCATGGTCCTTTGATCTCCTCTTTTGAATCTTCTTTTGCTGGATGTGGTCCTTCAATGCTTTCAATATAATCTCTTTTTTGCAATACTCTTCCCGAGCCATGGTGAATATCATTGAGATCAAGAGGAGTTGTTTGGAAGCGTTGTACCTCAGCTTTTCAATTGGGTTGAGCTACTCCAATGTGCGGGTTTGGAAATGGTGGTACGGGTAGTTGAGTGGGGGTGTATATTTGAGATGGACATGGATGGGGTTATGGTTGGGTAGGTGGTTTCCCACTATATGCTTGCTGAGCCTGCCTGTTATTTTGGGTTCAAGTTCCGTTGAGCAGGTATTTGGGGTTGCCTTGGTGGAGCAGGAGGTGATAGTTGCGGTTGAGTAGGTGGTGGAGATGAAGGAGTGGGAGGAGAGTTGTACTTGGGCCTCCACCCCTGATGATGTGCATTCCATTGAGGTTGTGGCTAAGCATAGGGGTGAAATGGATGAGTAGCTAGTTGAGCATGATATTGAGCTGGATATGACGAAGGAGGGGGTGTGGACCGGGAAGGATGAGCAGGGGGACCTCAACAAGGCATGGAAGTGGCTTGATAGGGGTTGTAATAAGTCTGGGATGTCCCTTGCATTCCCTGCTGGTAAGGTTTGGGTCCATGTGGCCTCCTTTGGTTCATGAAATAGAGTGGTTCAGTGGCACCTTTAGCCCTCTGATATGCAACTTTAATTTCGGGCAAGGAAGGGCACTGATTCGTAGGATGGTCTTCTTCATAGACAAAACACACTTCTATGGAGTGCAATGGAAATTCGTTCCTATGATTCTTTCTGGTGCATTTGGGCCAAAAGATGGCCAAATCCCTCTCAGCTTCCTATTACTTATTTTGGATTCGCAAGGTATATATTTGCATGGCAATGATCTGTCTCATCTCGCTCTTGAAATCTTCCCACATGTTTCCAATTTCAATTTTAGTGGATGAGTTGGAAGAAAAGGTACTGCTCCCAACATTTCTGTTTTCAGCCATTTGCTCCAGAGGAATGTTGTCCTCTTCTTATCCCATATAGGTTCTTCAAATATGTCTTGTTGTCCACCTAAGGGTTCTTCTTAATCACAGCCATCAAAGAAGAGAGAAGGTTGGCTGTGTGAAGTAGTGGGGGTGTTGTGCAAACATTTTTCTGAATTATCTCTACTCCTACAAGGCATCAAAGGAAATCTTTTTGGTTGATTTTTGTTTTTTTTTCTCTACTTGTCCTGCAAAACTGAAATTGATTGAACAACAAATTGCAACTAACTAAAATCTATCTTGCTGAAATGAAAATGCTGAATTGAAATGAAAGCAGGAAAGGACTAATCTATTTGGCTGAAATGAAATTGTGGAATTGAAATGAAAGCAGGAAATAGCTAATATACGCTTCCTGAAATTAAATTGTGGAATTGAAATGAAAGCAGGAAATGTCTAATCTATGCTTGGTGAATTGGAAATTGCAGAATTTGAAATGAAATAAACTACTTAGTAGAATGTTGCAGAAAAAATAGAAGAAAGCAGTGATCACAAAGTACTCTGATGCTTCCCCGACAACGACGCCAAAAATATACCGAGCTCCAGTATTGTAGCAATGATGCTACAACTCCTGGGACTCCCTACTTTACTTTTATCAACTCAGTAGTTTGCAACAAACTTGGAAGCGACAATGCTATATGCACAAGTACTAGCTCTTACTGCAGGCTGTCACTTGATCAGCTGGGACAAGTTCACTAGGAGCTTAAGCCAACTTCTATGAGTTCTTAGAAGAAGATTTTAACTGTGATCGATGAAGGCTAACTCAAAAGAGGCTAGTCTACTTGCAGAAAGAAGATGACAACTGAAAGGAAATGCAAACCCTAGCAAACCCTAGTTTT
Source organism: Pinus tabuliformis (assembly GCA_031772625.1). Classification (NCBI taxonomy): domain Eukaryota; kingdom Viridiplantae; phylum Streptophyta; class Pinopsida; order Pinales; family Pinaceae; genus Pinus; species Pinus tabuliformis. Next base: position 865,471,744 of record CM062804.1, on the reverse strand, counting down.
ACAGACTAACCCTACTTGTGCAAGAAAAGAGATGTACAACTTCTGAAATGGATACCATGGACTATTGCAGAGGTAAAATACATGTGTTTAAGCTACTTCTGAAAGGAAATATGGAAAACTCATCTTTTTGTATTTTTGAGCAATTTTATGCAAAAATTATTATGCATGTGTTTTAACTATTTTTGACTGTGCAGAGGTTTATTAGCAAAAGAAAATGGAGTGGGTGATTGAAGGGGGTTAGGAAGGTATGGAGAGGACCTAAGGGGTCCCTAGCACCCTTCTGGAGATTTCCATTGCGCTCAAATCTCGAAAAATTGCTCGTGTTGTCTTCTACAGGAGGTTGTAGGGGATCTACAAAAAATTCTACAAGAACAGGCTGAAAGTGATTTTTTTGAAGATTGATGGAATAAAAATAGTGGGAAGTGGGAATGAAGGATGGATAAGGTTTTTAATAGGTGTGGGACCTGGTAAATGAAGCTAAGGAGTGATGAAGATGGTTGGATTTGTTCAAGGATGTAGAAAGCAATGTTACACAAAAATATAGAAATTAGGGTTAGTTGGGAAAGTGTGGAAAATGAACGGAAGAAATATTGAGTGAGGGGTTAGAACAGGTTGCATGATGGAGGAAGGATAGGAAGGGATGTATTACAGGTGTTCTGCATATTACTTTCTGAAAACTGATCCAAACAAAGACAAAAAAATAGAGATTTATCTACGTTGACCTAATCTACTCTTAAAAACCAGAAATATGATGAACAACAGTGTATAAATAGAAAATTATGCAAGAGAGCTATGGAAACTAAGCAAGAATAGATCTGAACATGAAGACACAACTGATATCAACTTTTCCAATTCAAAATCTAACACTAGCAATTGCATTAGAAGGAAAAAACAGTGTTTTTGTGGCAGCAAGTGTACCTTGGTCTCAATTCATGATCCCAAGGAGGGAGAACTGAGATCAAGGACTACTTGGTAGCCTTTTTGTGGATCTTTTCTATTACCAAACTATCAAATCAACCTGAAGCATGAACAACTATCTAAATCATCAAAAGCAACCTAAGTAATGAAGCAAGATTCTACCCTAAATAACAGAAATTATTCTAGGAATGCAAGAAAAACACATAAAAGTACACAAAGGAGGTACTGGCACTTGGGTTGGGCCCAACCCTAAGAGCTCCAACCTCCTAGAAAGATCAGAGCTGGTGCAAAGCAAGATTCATCTTCATTGATCGAAAAATAATAGTCACATCCCACAAACTGTCTACAAGAAGAGCTCAAAAATGTGCTGATACAGAGCTGCACTAAAGTGCGAAAATGGACTAACAAAATGACTAAAATCTAACTAAAATTTGGCTAACAAAACTGAGGCCCTAAGCCTTCTTATTTATACAAATGGGGACCTCCAACAGTTCTCCTAAAATCAAGGAACTCGGCTTCCTGGAACTGAAGATAACAACAGTCCTACTTGACTTGCTTGGCTACCCTTTGGCTTTGTGCTCCGAGTTTCTGATGGAGAATTTGAGGTAAGGGCTCATAAATGAAGGTGGCACCTTCCTACAAATCCTCTCCCTTGTTCTTCCATGAATTTGGCTGCCAAGTTCTCATTAAACCTTTTATTTTGTCTCAAAATTGACCAAAAATCAGCATAAAGCACACGTTAGACTGTTTGGCATAATGACTAACCCAATTCACTCTATTAGCATAAATAGAATCAAAAACATGCAATAAACTAATTAGAATGGTGGATTAAGTCGAATTAGGAGGCTAAAGGAGCCCATATAATTAACCATTTCTGGGGCTCATCACATGCAATGAGGGAAAAGTCCAATTTGAATTTGGAGGCCAAAGCCTCACCCCCCACTCCTCCTGAGGACTTCCTCAATGGACAATTTGTAGCAAAGTGTTACATCTTGTGACAATGAAAGAATTTAACTTTTGTCATGTACTTCTTCTTACCTCCATGATAACAATTTGATTTGGAATGGGAAATTTTACCTTTCGCCTTGATCATCTTAATCGCTAAGGCACAGTTCTCTTCATCATTAGTCTTTGATGAAGAGCCATCCCTGGTGTTTCTCCTAATCTCATCCTGCATCAAATCTTACCATAGTCATTCCCAATCTGGCAACTTCTCCCATCATTGACAAAGTCCTAATAACTATGCCAACACTTTGGGAGTCCAAGAAGAGCAAGGCTCGCCATATCCTCCTCGGAAACCATGATTCCAATGCTTCCAAGTTCATCCTGACATTGAGTGAACTTGATTAAGTACTTTGGAATCGTCTCGCCTTTCTCCATGTTGATTTTACAAAGTTTATCCTTCAATGCCAAATTCGTTTGATCATTTTTATTCTGATACAAGTATGTCAATGTTTTCCACATAGCATGTAGGGTTTCCTTTCCATGGAGACTCGAGACAATATGGTCTTGAACTCCCTCAGGGATTATCTACCTTTCTTTCACCACACACTCATTCCACTCGGCCAAGTTCTTTGCATTAGTAGCTATTGGCTTAAGAATTTCTTGTTCAACAAATTCCTTGAAGCCATTATCCTCTAGCACAGCCTCCATCCTGTCCCTCTAGGTTATGAAATTTGAGCTACCTTCCAAGGCATACTCAAGCCTCAACCCATGGAAATCCATCTTCCAATCTTGAAGCATGTATTGCAAATTTGTCTTTCACCTGTAAACTAAAAACTAAAAAAGTTGAAAACTCCTTTAGAGAGATGATTTTAAATCAGTAATATCCCCCTTATCCTAACTCCGATTCGCCCAATTTTGTTTTTGAATTTGGGTATCTTTTCCCAAGGAATCTAGATCTGCAATTTTTTTTGAAAAAATTTCACATAAATTTTCATATATTATCTTCAAACTCTTGGCCCAAAAAAAATCTTGCTTTGATACCATGTAGAAAATCCTATAGATTCACAAGCTAATGAAATTTTCTAAAGCAAGAGACAAGAATCTACTTCTTCTCTTACAGTAGAAGCCCATAAACATTGAGTAAACAATAATCAATATAGGAAGAGAATAAAAGGCACATAAAACAATAAATATATGGGGAAAGTCAAAGCTCAAAACCCCACTATCTGTTTTGTATTAATCTGGAAAATCAAGATGAAATTACAATGCTTGTTCTCTCTTGAACAATCCCAACACTTAGAAAATTCAATCTCTAGTTCACAAGCAAGCTCAAGGCCAAAGCTTAGCCTCTTCACAAGCTCTCCAAGTCTCTATTCCAATGTGTAATTTTTATGGAGGATAACTTGTATTTAAAGGGAAATAAATCCTCTAAAAACTGCGCAATCCCTCAAGGATCACTTCCTGAATGCATGCACTATTAGTGCAACTCAGAAAAATATAAAAAAAATAGGACATTGTCCCTGCACTCGAGTCTCAACTGGGTCTTTCTCAGAATCGACATGCATGAGTTTCTGATGAGTAAATATTCAGTTAACTAGAGTAGCACTAGTGGAGTTCATTAGTGACATCACTAACTGTTAACTCACTATTAGTTATCTCAATTAGTTTGAGAACTAATTTAACTCAACTGACTCATGAAACTAAGTCTTCTATTTTAGAACTAACATTTAACTCAAAGTGGACTCCTACAAAGTAGGGAGAACATACACATGACAATAGAAAGGCTTCCAACTAGAATTTCCTAAGTTAAGTAATTTTAATAAACTTAATTAACTAATTTTAAGTTGCTATGAGAATAGAATTTGAATCTAATTCATAGTTTAATTCAAGGACAAATTAAACTAGAATTTCTTGTTTCCATTTCTCAACAGAAATGCACGGAGAAGCATATCCTAAAGGAATGTAGAGTAAACAACATCAGCTTGTGCAACATTTGTGATCTAGAGAATTCTATAGGCTATTTCCTGAAGCTTCCCGTACTGAAAGTGGTGCTCAAAGAATCAAGCAAGGAAGTTCAGTATTCCTATTTCATTGGATCCAGGAAACCATGGCAACCATGACCCCCGGGTATTTCTCAAGGCTTCTCTTCTTTTAATCCATGGAATAATATATATAATGCTCAAAGTATTCTACTCCTTCTCTAGCACAATTTCCTTCACCTTGGAACCAGTGGTCTCCCTCTCCACCTTTTGAATACCCTCTATCTCATCAATATCCTTGGACTTATAATTGGAGAGGAAATTCCCTAGGTCCTTCCCCTCTTGCAATGCTAATGCAACAATAATTATAGCTTCCACCTCTTCAAACACTTGCTGCTACACCTCCTATACGACCGCAATTACCAGTGCAACCTAACCCTAACCCAAACAATAAGGCTACCCAGAACATTAAGGCCCTGACTACCTTCCAGACTTATTACATCACTCCTGTCGGATGAAACGAAATTCATCTCCGATTAGGGAAAGGGATTAACCCAAAACGCTCTCTTATTATCACTGAAGAAGAGTGTGAGTCACCCAGAGAAGATACCACAGATCTTGAAGATGTTGTCACACCTATAACAACTAACTCAGAAAGGACTGTTGCACCTGTAACAACCAATTCGAGTAAAGAAGATACACATGTAACAACTGATTTGACTATGACAACTAAGGATCCTCCATAAGCCCACATATTAGCCAAAGCTGGGATGACTTCACAACTAGAATCTGATTTCCTTAGGGAGTTAAAAAATTTACACATACAGATTCCTCTACTATAGGCTATTAAATATGTACCTATCTATGCAAAAACAATAAGAGACCTGTGTGTTAAAAATCCTGGGAGGAAGCCTAAGGACCTAGCTACTATTCATGTTATGGTAAAGTTGTCCGAATTGATGACTGATTAGCCTCTCTTAACCAAATATAATGATCCATGAAATCCCACAGTCACTGTTTCCATCAATGACAAGCCCATTTCCAATACATTGATTGATTTAGGGGTAGCCATTAATGTAATGACTAAGGATATCTTCACCACCTTGGGGTTACACAGACTAATATATACACCTATGGTGTTGGAATTAGCAGACAGGTCCTGTGTCAAACTCGATGGAGTGTTAGAAGACATAGTAATCACAGTGGATTCTTGGAGATATCCACCTGACTTCATTCATTTACAAACTAAATCAAACCTGGGGGGCATCCTTTGATTCTGGGGGGGCGTTGGCTAGCCATTGCAGATGCATTCATAGGATGCAGGTCTATGACAATTTCAGATGGCCAGGCCACAAAGAACCTTAGTCTCTACCCCCCAACAAAACCAAGTATGGATTCGAGAAATCTCAATACTTCAAGGATGAGATAGAAGATGTTATCATAAATAGTTGTATTAGTAATTCACTTTCTATTGCTTCTATTGAGGACTTGAGGGAGGAAGATGCCATAGAAGACCCAAGCTTTGAACAGATGAAGACCACTCCAAACATCAACAACAATCTAGTTGAAATAGAACCAGATAAATATATAAATGTCAATCCAAACTCGACTGCTGAGCAAAACAGATTATTGTTATAATTGTTGCAAAAGTATAAAAAGGCGTTTTCATGGGATTATACAGACATGAAATGGATCCATCCCAGCCTGTGCACTCACCACATCTATTTGAAGGATTGATACAATCCAGTTAGACAACTGCGGTGACATATGAACCATGCACTAAAGGAGGTAGTGAAAGAAGAACTGCGGAAACTCCTAAATGCCAACTTCATTTATCCAATTTCTAATATTCAATGGGTATCTCCACTTTTCATTGTCCCTAAAAAGAATGGCAAGTGGAGAGTCTATGTAGATTATAGAGAACTCAAAAAGGCCACCCAAAAGGACCATTTCCCTCTGCCATTCATAGATCAGGTCCTTGATACCCTATCTAGGAAGATTTCATTTTTCATTTTTTGATGGGTTTAATGGTTACAACCAGATACAAATTGCCCCAGAAGATCAATATAAAACAACTTTCACCTGCCCTTGGAGAACCTTTGCATACAAGTTTCTTCCTTTTAGACTCTGTAATGTGCCAAAAACTTTCCAAAGGGAAATATTGGGATTTTTCTCGGATTGAATGACTGTCTAGAAATATTCATGGATTACTTTACACCTTACAGTGATGCCTTTGAAACAACATTACTTCATTTAGAAAAAGTATTAGAATGATGTGTGTAGAGTAATGTTGCTTTGAGTACTGTAAAGCATCACATGATGATGAATAAAGGGATTGTTCTTAGACATCTTATTTATGCCGACGGGATTAATGTAGACCCTACCAAGATAGAGGTAATATTGAAAATCCAAATTCCCAAGAGACAAAAAGAGGTACGCAGTTTTTTGGATCATGCAGGGTACTATAGGAGGTTTATAGAAAAAAATTCAAAGATTGCATCTCATTTATTCTCCTTACTTATGAAAGATGTGGAATTTGTATGGACAGGGAAGTGTGAGCATGCCTTTATGGAATTAAAGAATTGTGTATCAATAGCTCATGTTTTACGAGGATCAAATTGAATTTTGTCATTTCACATAGCTACAAATGCATCTGATACTATTGTGGGAGTTGTATTGGGCCAGTTGGAGGACAAAAAGTCATATGCTATCTATTACATAAGCAAGAACTTGAATCCAGCTGAACTTAATTACATGGTCACAGAAAAAGAGTTCTTTGCGGTAGTGCATGCCATCAACAAATTTTGACACTACATCACAGGATAGCAAGTGTTTGTACACACTGACCACTTTTCCATTCACTTTTTAAGGAATAAACCAATTATTAATGGTAGGATTACACAGTGGTTATTGTTGTTATAGGAATTTTATATAAAAATTCTAGATAGACCTGGGAAAGATAATGTAGTGGCTTATTTTCTTTCTAGGCTAATTGTTGGTGATGAATGCATGCCTATTGAAGATTCTTTTCCTCATGAATACCTTTCTTCTATTTCAACTCACTCACCATGGTATGTAGACATAGATAATTATCTTGCTACAGGAATATTTCCACAATACCTATCCTCTAGAGAAAAGAAAAGAATTGTCTAGCAAAGTGCTAGATATTCTTGGATCGAGGGAAATCTTTATCACACTGGGCCAGATCATCAGATCAAAGCTATGTGAGGGAGGATTAAATCTTTGAAATCCTTAGATATTATCACGCGGAACCTTGTGGAGGACACTTTTCAGATAATAGGACATGATACAAGGTGCTCTGAACAAGATATTATTGGCCCACAACATTTTAGGATGCTAAGAAATTTGTGAAGGGATGTGACAACTGCCAGAGAATGGGTCAACCGCTCCCGTTAGATGAGATACCATTACAGCTGTAAATAGTTTTAGATCCATTTGAGAAATGGGCCCTGAATTTTGTAGGACCAATTAATCCTTTAGCCCAGCAAAAGTCCTACATCTTGGTCTGCACAGACTATGTCACAAAATGGGTCGAGGCAAAGGCATTGACCAGAGCCATGGAGCAGGCTATTTCAGACTTTTTGTTTTGAAGATATTTTTTTTCACTTTGGGATACCTAGAGAAATAGTGAAAAATGGCGGGCCCCAATTCACATCTCATTTGATTTAGAAGCTAGTTGAAAAATACAAAATCTGCCATAGGATTGCTTCACCTTATCATCCATAAGTGAATGGCCAAGTGGAGAGAACCAACAAGGTTATTGAGGGAATTCTTACCAAGATAGTGGCCAACCATCAGAGGAATTGGGTTGATAAACTTCCAGAGGTGTTGCGGGCATATAAGACTACATGGAGTAATACTACATGACTCTCACCATACGAATTAGTGTATGGTAAAAATCCTTTATTTCCCATAGAGTTCATAATCAAGACATTAAGAACAACGCTACAGGTGAACTTGGATCGAGCAATAACACAAAAGCAATGGTTGAATCGGATCAATGAGCTAGATGAGAAAAGGCTAGCTATTATTCAGCAAATAGACATCATTAAAAAAAAGGGCTAAGTGGCATGATAGATTCATTAAAAATAAGAAGTTTTAAAAAGGAGATTGGGCTCTATTATATGATTTGAGATTCAAGGATTTCAAGGGGAAGCTCTGCACCATGTGTCTAGGTCCTTATGAAGTTGAGATAGTATTTAACGATGGGACTATGAATTTAGTTACCATTGATAGTGCTAGGACACTATTACTCACTAATGGGCACCGTCTTCAGCTACAACACAAACCCACTTCAATGGATTCATTCGTAAACATTATCGTGGATTCTGACCTTCAGATTACAAGGGAAAGGTAAAATTATCCCGCGTTGCCAAATTTTTAATTTTCCAATAAGTGTAACCATCGAAAACCAACTTTTGTTGGCATCTTTTACACCTTGTAAAAAAAATAAACAAAAAAAACATTAAAAGAAATGCAATAAAAATATGTAAATAAGAATCTCATTGTGAAAATCTCTTATAGGGGCGTAGGAAGACAAATTGTGATATTTGAAAACCACCATGTGGTGGCTATTACACATTATTTTATTTCTATGACAACATCATTTATCTCATGCACATCTTACAATATGTTGACAAGTTTTAGTTTTGTCTTGTTCTTTTCAAATTTTTGTAAGCATCTGTAAGAGTAGCATAAATACGAATTTGTTGTAGAAATAATGTTATCAATTGTACTTTTTTTTTACATGTGTAACAATTGAGAACCTGCAGTAGTGACCCAGGCGAACTCGTCTTCCGCAATAAATAGCATTCATCAACATCTTGCTACAAGAGCAAATGACACAACTAGCATGTCATCGCCAGAACTAATTATATCATTGCTACCTTTTCGCCAATCCCTTTTCGCCACATCACCTCCAGTACGTCATGCAAAAAGTATACATATTTTTCCTTTATTTAACATTTATGGCAATTATTATGGCACTTTCTTTGATGATCGAGGACGGTTGTTGCATTAAAATTGGGGGGGAGGGCGAATCATTTCGCGATCTACGATTTAAAACTAAAATTAAAAGTGATAACCCTGTAATCATTATTAAAACCTACAATTATTGTTATCTCCTTATGGCAATCATGTCGAGGATTAAATTTCATTTAAGTCAGATCTCTGTGATCCAAGATCAATAATGAGGTCATAACGTGTGTAGTATGATCACCCTGATCCGACATTCCTACTTTTATTACCTACCTTATTGCCCTGATATCAACCTCAGTGAAGCATTGCACCCCCATTTCAAAATTCTCAGATAAAGAACAAAGAAACCACAGAGTACACTAACTGAAACAGAAATGGGAGGAGAAACAATTTGGCACGAGCCCAATTCACTTGAAGCATTGGAAAATTTCCTTGAGGTGTGCCAAATTTTTAAGGAAGAAGGATGGTTTTAGTTCTTTGAGTGACTTAAGTGATTAGAGGAGTCGGTTGCCATGGAATTCGCGAAAACCTGGATAGAAACCAGGTAGAGGTTAGAGGGCGGAAGCTAGAAGTTACAGAAGAAGTAATTTCCCGATTAACAACATTGTGGGCCAAGGGAAAAAGGTGGTTTAACTGAAAGCTTAATGACCCCTCCCTTAAGGTGTAATTCCTGCAAGGAGATGAGAAATTGGAGAAAAAAGGCAGGGGAAATGACAGGTTATCACTCCCTCAGCCATGGGGAGACGTCGCCTTGTACATCATCAAGTACATTACTTGTGAAGGAAGGGAAATGATTGTGTTCAATTACCATTTTCTGAAGTTAAACCACCTTCGACACAAGAAGTTGGTCAATCTCCCATATTTCTTGCTAGAAAGTATAAGGCACATGTTTGTTGTTGTGAAGATTGATACACACCTAGAGAGTTGTGTTATCGACCATGGCCTCATCAATTTAATTGTGCTGGATGCATTGGAACACCAAGGCAGGATCTGGGAGGCGTTTATGAGTAGAAAGACGAGGACTTCCCACTGAAGGCAAGCTGAAATCCCTGATGACGCTCCAAGGGAAACAAGGGAGACTAAAGAACAAGAGAAATCCTCGGGAGGTAGGATTAAGAAAAGATCATTGGAGAAGACAATAGGCAGCAAGATACCGAAGAAAAGGGTGAAAGTAAACTCACAACCAGAACCTTCACCTCCATCCAGAAAGGAGCTGAGCAAGCACAAGGACATAGGGAAATAGAAAGAAGGGGAACAGGCCCATCCAGAAGAGGTCCCTCTATCAGGTAAGGATGAGACCCAACTTTTGTTGAATAAAATTTAAAATTTTAAAAAAGAAAATGAAAGATTAAGGCAACAATTAGAGGAGAGGAAAGTAGAAACAGGGTTCTCAGGCCTAGACACCTTGGCAGAGGTTGTAGACAAAATGAGGGCAGAAACCACATCAAGTTCTGTATGTGCAGCATGTGCTACGAATCTAGCAACAACTAGATACAAATTATGTGTTGCAAACACCATTTCGAAGGAAAATCAAACCGAACCCTGGGAGGTTGTTACACAAGAACCAACAGCTGAAATGGAGAATCCCGTGATAATCAACCTGGAAGTTGATACACAAGAACCTGCCAACAACACTATTGCTACATAAGAACCTGTAGTAGAGGCAGAGGCTACTCAGGAAGAGAAAGAAAGAGTTGAACCATAAGAACCTACTTATGAAGCATAGAAGCTCAATCCTTGAGATGTTGTTACACCCACAAGTGATATTTAATGTGAAGGAACATAGGGTTCTGAAGTAGGATGGTGTTCAGAGAAAATTTTATTGATATCAAAATTGCAAAAATGGAAACATCATGCACTCTCCTTAAAAAAGGGAGTGATCTCACTGGAATAACATCGGAAAGTTGTAGATTCACTCAAGGAACAGTGGGCTGAGAAGAAATTGGTAGAAGAATGAGAAAGATGGGAAACAAAGGAAGCTAGGAAGGAGAAGGAGAAGCAAATGTGGTTGTTACAGTAGCAAGTTTGGGATTTAACAAATGATAAACACAAGTTGTACAAACTCGCTATAAATCTATTAGGGTTGTTGGGTGTGGAGCTTGATTATCTTCTTTATTTAGAGGTATAGCCGTATTGGACCTCATTTCGTAATGTGGCAGCAACCCCACCCTTAAAATGTATGTCACTAGGGGGGTCTGGGGGGGGGCGATGGCGATTATTTGGAGCCCCCCTTTGGTGGGGGATCGGGGGCAGCGCCCTCGAAGCTAAAAATAGATGTAAAATTTCCTTGTAAAATTTTGTAATTTCATAGTCAATCTGGGCCATTCATTAGGTGGAGATCTGATGGTAGAAGTTATGTTTAATTTAGGGTTTTCTTCCCTAGAAGGCAACCCCTCACTATATATGAGGGAATTGTATTGCATCTATGAATATATGTATTCTGAGTGAGAAACAGAGAGGAGATTGTGTGAGAGCAAAGAGGGAATTACAACGAATATGTTATAGGTTGTATCTCTTCATTTTGCTGGATAATATAAAAAGAAGGACTAGTTGTTTCTCCATGGACATAGCCCAAATTGGGTGAACCACGTATATCTATTTCTCTCTTGTTTTATGTGTTTTTTGTGTTTATATTTCTGCAATATATTTTATGTGTTCCATTGCTCTGTAATATATAATTTTCTAACAAGGGTGTAGAAGGTCCTCTCCATCCTACCCATTCTTTCTGTGGGAAAGATTTTATTTGTTTTAGTTGAAGGCTGCCTATGAAAATAAACTTTATTTAGGTAATTCTACTTGAGTTTTTTTGGAAGTTTTATGTGCTTGAAATTTTAATGACCAAAGCTTACTGTGCGAGTTGTTTCTTCATAATATAATCTGTGAGCATGTTATTTTGCACATGGTTGCATATATTTTCTCCTACATGGGGGACCTATAGTTGTGTGCTTTTATTTCTTTCATGAGAAATCATATAGAATGGCACATGGCCATGAATTCAACAGACACAAATGAAGAAAAGGAAACATTATGGATAAGGGAAGAACTAGGAATGGCTACAGAGTTTAGGCATGATTTTAAGATATTTATGAGTATTGTCAACGTCAGAGAGCAATCAACTATCTACAGAAGGAGAATTGTGGGATTCTACCTCAAACTCTTTACACATCTAAAGAGTTGAGCACTAGCAGGGTTCCTTAAATGCATTGAGGCCGATAGCGCAGGTGTAGAGGAGGCTCACCCTTTTGGGTTCCCAAACTTCACGGTTTTTTTTACACAGGTCCCAGAGTACGCCCATATTGTGAGATCATTGGGAGCCTTCTGGAGAGGTCTCAAGTTTAAATATCCTTTGATTTGGCTGCCAGTGGAGGAGTATTAGCCCCATTATCAACTGTGTGACTATGAGGAGGAATCCTGGCCACATCAGCTCATAGCCACTCAGGGATACAGGTCGATTGATGAGGATACTGTCGATGCTTACAACTTGACAGATCTACAATGGATGTACAACAATAGTATTTGAGAATTTTGCATGAGGAAATGCAATTGCCTCAGTTGGGGGGAGATGTTGTGTGAAGCTTTTGTACATACTTTAGATACATCTTTCCCCCATTTTTGACCATTTTACCTTTGAACCCGCCAGCTTTATGTCCTAAATATTGCTTTTCTTGGTTATAAGAAGCAACTCTTGTTGTGACATATTATTTTTATATTTTTGTTAAATATGAATGAAATGATATCTTTTTGAGGGCTAACCAGGGTAAGCATGGAAGAATTTCTCTGGCTCTTTTACTTTTAGGTGTTGCCCATGAATTCAAGGCCAAAGGATGGAAAATTGTGTTGTTAATTCACAAATATGTTTTGAGGATTTGTTGTTATTGACCACTGCTATTACATCTCAAGTTGTTGTTACACCTCAAGTCGTTGTTACACCATGAGATGTTGTTACACTGCAACTGTCAAAGACCGTGGGTACTATTCCACAAGACAATTGTTGAAGCACGAATTATCTATGGGCAGTCAAAGAATATAGGTATTTATGATTTTAGAAAATGATGTAACTTGAATATGCCTTGTATTTAGAAACTAGTTGTAACAATTCCTATTTTCTTTTAATATCGATCAGCATGAGAATCATAAGATTCTCATGACTGATATGTTCCCTATTTTGGGCATGTAAACTTTATAAAAGGATTCAGTTCCATGGAAGGGAACAGACAACACGAGATAGTATTTTCATTTTGATTATGTAATTCATAGTTATTTTAATACAAGAACATCATTGGTGGCACTTTTACAGATTCTGTGTTGAATTCCTAACTATTTCCTAATTCATCCCTGCGCCCTGCTAGGGAGGAAGGGCCCTCCTCTTTAGCAAGGATTGCAGTAGTAGTTGTAGTAGTAGATTAATTATTTCTTTTTCGTAAGTATGAAGTTATTGTTGTCGTTGTATAATTCATAGAGAATGTTTTCTTCTATTTTTCGGATTTATGATATGTTGTTACATAGGAGTGATTTGAGCTGTAATATTTGCTTAGTTGGTTCAGTCATTGATATAGTGTGTGGCACACCCGTTTCTTGGTAAAACATTGTTGGTCTCCATAAATGTCCTAATTTTGACCCGAAACGTGTCCTAATCCTACTCTTTAAACCCTTTGTTTCACAATTGGAACTCAATCTTTTACACATATTCTTGGACTCTTCATGACTTTAGTAAGTATGGGTTATATAGGCTTAATCCTTATTTAAAAGGTTAAATAATTTTATGTCTATTTGTAAATTATTCATTTTCCATTTCCTTAAAGGCATGATGAAGTAAAAGTTGGTTGGTCTAAGCAAGTTCTTGTACCATCCATCATTCTTGTACTTGAAGACAATCGGAAAATTTACCTTGCTCACCACCAAAAACATTGTATTTGTTGAGAAAATGATACGCATTCCTCGCCAAGGATCAACCCTACACTCTGAAATAAGCTCGGAGCATTGAGGAAAGTGTGAAAAGAGGAGGTCAGGTTTTGACTAGCACTTTCTTGATTAAGTTTCTGTTGCTGCCGGGAGCCGAATGTCAGTATATAAATAGGGTTTTTAGGCTAGAACTAGGTAGCGATACTCCGGGGAATTTTTGCTACTATGTAGACTCTTTTTTGTATCGCTTATCTCTGGGCTGGAACTATGAAGCTTTGATGTGTATTTGTAGAAAAATTTAATAATATAAGGAGGAATGCTAGTTCAATCTATTTTAAATTCTTATCTTATGTGATGATCCTCTCGTGCAATTGATCTTCACATTTTTGTAAAGGGAAATGAGCTAGTTGGTTAGGGCCCAACCAACCCAGCTCGTTCTCCCTCTGTCTCGTAGGTGTGCTATATTTTATCATACTGGTTTGAGCATAAGAGTGTTTATTTTATTTACTTAAATCACAGATTGATGGTTCCTTTGTGAAAACACATGTGCATATCAGATTTGAGGGCTTGTGGTATGTAAGTGTGTTGGTTAATCTCATTTACAAAATTTTCTTAGTATTCCTTTCTTAATATTGCACGATTGTCTTTTGATACGTGTTGGCTTACATTTCCCAAGTTGAGATTGGCTTATGAGTTGTTTCCAGTTAAATCATTTACAATTGATTTTCTTTCAGTTAATCATTTAAAAGTCGATTTACTTTTAGTTACCTTATTTCCGATCTATTCGAAAGTGTTCTGGTTTAAAAAATAACTATGATTAACTGTAATATTTTCCTTGAAGAAATATAAGAACTTATCAAACAATTGGGGTTATTTACAACATTTTCTGAGTTTAAATATTTGTTTTGAGAAAACTTTACTCATGTTGTAACAAAAATATAAAGGAGAGGAGCACTTTTCCTTTTAAGTAGACAAAACTGTTTTCATGCAAAAGTCTTTTTTCGGATTCAGGGTTTTATTTAGCCTTCACAATACTCCTATTTCGAATTCTTGATTATTGAAGGATCTCTGTTTATTTTGAATTATTAAGTTAATATTTTCTTTCTGCTCATATTTGTTTACAATTGTTGAATGTTAACACACTTTATGCATGGTAAAAGTGATTGAAGACAAAAGTTGCTTCAATATAACTGAGTACAAGAACTTGGGGTTCTAGTACTAAGACAGAATACCAAGTGTAGGAACATTGTTTTGCTATAGGAATGAAACCTTTTTAATAGAGATAGATTTAATTAGATTCATAATTATTCATTTTGTTTCTTAAAGCATTTGAGACTCAATCACATGGATTTTTTATTCTATTTCTTTTCCATATTCCTTTGAAGTTGGTTGCAGAGTTGTTTCAATTCCTTTCTGTTAAATTTTGGCAAGTATTTCTTTCGGTGGAATCTAGTACTAGATTTTCTTGGTGTTGTTGCTTTCCATTCTTTTGATTCTACAAGTGCAAGTAGAGAAGTTAGAAGTATATCTTACAGAAGTAAATACCATAATCATTTGGCATTTCCTATGCTATGCCTCTAAGCTTACATAGCCCCGAGTTGAAAAATTAAGTGTTGAAGGAGTTTGTTGAATTACAACTTCGACACCCAACATTTTGGCATTGTTTTCGAGGAGGTGTTGAAAAGATCTACTAAGAACTTTCTGATTTTTTCTGCAATAGGGGTAAGTCTGCTTTTATTTTTTATGCAATGTGCTTCTATTTCTTGAGGGATGTTATTTTGATTTTTGCATGTGCTATTTTTTTTTGCAGCATTTGATTGAAGTTTTTTTCAGCAATTTTTTCATTTGGTTATTCTTTTCTAGTTTATTTGTTTTAAAATGTATGACTAAAAAGGGTAGGGGTCCTAAGCCCAATAAGGGCAGAGGAAATATTGATAAATCTAAATTTTTTTCTCATATTGGGCCTTCCTCATAAAGTCCAAACAAACACATACTCATCACACAGGAACTGTCCACTTGAACTCTGGAAATAGTAGTTCAGGCATGACACAACCAACAAAGGGAAAGAAGGAAACTATTGGAATTCAAAATACCAACTTAATCCATAGTCAACCTTCTCATTCTCTTAATATTGGTTCGATCAGAGGTACAATAATGGAAGATCATGAGGACCATGCTAAGGGATATGGGGAGAATTAGTTAAATGAGGAACAATCCACCTTTAGGTTTCCAATCATGGAATCGAAAGCAACTATACAAATGAAGAACATTCCACCATAAGATCTTCCTCATTTTCATGGTAAGGTACATGAGGATCCAAATTCAATCTTATTTGAATTTGATATATTATGTAGAAGCTATGATTACTCTACAGATGCCCAAAAGTTAAAGGTATTTCCTGCAACTCTCAAGGATTGATCTTTATGCCATTCATGGGATTAGGAGGGAATACTATAGCTTCTTGGGAACAGATGAAGGGATTCTTTTTGACCAAATATCAGGAATATTATAGAACTAGAGGAATGGAGGATGAGATCTTCACTATTGTGCAAGGTGATGACGAGACCTTGGAATATTATCTAGAAATACTTCTATATATACTCGAAATGTCAAAACATAAATTTGATCCAAGTACTATTAAAACCTTGTTCTTACGTGGGCTTACCAATAATGCTAGAAATAATATGAATTTACTAGGACAAGGGGATATTGCTCAGAAAACTTTTGATCAGATTTGTGACTTGTGTAGGAAGCTCTCACGAAATCAATCTAGATCTAGTAGAGGAGTTCGAAGTAGAAATAATAAACTTGGATCTAAAAAAGCTATGATCATTGGTTTGGAAAATAAAATGGAAAATATGAAAATTGAAATTGTGAATACTGTTAGTAAAAAAATAGACTCTTTTAAATTTCAACAAAAATTGGTAGAGGAGCACGAGTCATTGTGTATTTATTTTCCAAAGTGTAGGAAAAAGAACCTTGTAAGAGAATGTCTTGGTGATGTTAAAAGTGCTAATAAATCTGTGATTTGTAAAGGAAAACATCCTACCGAGGAATGACCTTCTATACCAGCACTGAAAGAAGCACTTGAAGGAGAGAAATCTGAACTTGAACCATTTCATGCTATGGGAGCACAAAAGGATTGGTCTCAGGTAGGTACAAGTATGATTGTTGAACATGCATGACATTTTTTTGGTTGTAATGCACCATCATATTCCTATCATAATGTAAATCACTCTCAACCTTGGCAGCATGGGAATCATTTTCAGTATGGAAAACCTCCTCAACATTGGAAACAAGGATGGAGGGGATCATCCTGTCCTCATTATTCCTATCCTACATTTGTGCAACCATATCCTACTACATATGCACCTTATCCAATGTCACAACCATCATTACCAACTTTACCTCAACAAAGTCAACCTATGCCACCATTTCCTTTACCACCAACCTTTCGACCACCCCAATTTCCTACTCAACCGATACCAAACCCTAATAATAAGGTGATACAATTGATCCATTCCATTGGACTAATCCCTTATCCCATTTATCAGGCCATGCCAGTTGGGGTCAATGACCTTCAAATAAGATCGGGAAGGGTAGTAAAACCAGAAAAACATAAACAACCTAGGGTGATTATCGAGGAGAAAAATGAGGAGGAAACTCCTGATCATTCGAAGAGAAATGTCACCATTCGACCCATTCCCACACATTTTGAGCTTTCAACATCTTCTTCGAACTAGCCACCTTATCTAGAGAGGCTAGTTGTGGAGAAGAATTACCCCACTCCTGAGTCTAGTATGGCTTCTGAGCTTAGGAATATTTGTATAAAGGTCCCTTTGCTTCAGGATATTAAATAGATCCCCATATGTGCAAAAATCATTAAGGAATTCTATCTAAAGAAGGAAGGAAGGAAAAGAGTAGAACCTCAAACCATTCAGTTCGTTGGAAAATTAGTCGAGTTGATGACACGATGTGTGCAAATGGAAAAGTTTACAGATTCTGGAAACTTGGT
The DNA here is from genome assembly GCA_031772625.1 of Pinus tabuliformis. Lineage (NCBI taxonomy): Eukaryota > Viridiplantae > Streptophyta > Pinopsida > Pinales > Pinaceae > Pinus > Pinus tabuliformis. Next base: position 865,453,987 of record CM062804.1, on the reverse strand, counting down.
TGTTTCTATTCATATAGGTGATATCCTTGTCCCCAATGTGTTAATAGACCTAGGGACAACCATTAATGTTATTACTAGGCAAACAATGGATCAACTTGGCTTCGTTCATATTCGTCCTGCCCCTGCTATGCTTGAACTTGCAGACATATCTAAAGTAAAACCAAAAGGTGTGTTGGATGATGTGGTCGTTTCAATTGATTCTTGGGAATACCCGATGGATTATATTTTTCTTCAGCCAAAAAATCCTGTTGGAGGGCATCCCTTGACTTTGGGATGATCATGGCTTGCCATGAGAGATGCTTATATTGGGTGCCACTCTGGTGATATGTATATTTCCCATGGAGAGGCTAGGAATAAAGTAAACCTTATAGCCACCTACTAGATCTATCCAAGAGCATCGAGTTAACTTATGGATAGAATCATAGTAGTGATGAGGAGAATCGATCTGTTTCCCTGATTCACCATCACACCAAGTCAACCTAGGTGAGTGAGATACGAGACTTCTTGAATAATCTAGATGCAATGCCAAATTTTGATTCACTTCATGAGATCTTTAGTCTAGATTTCAAGAAAGTTACAATTCTCAACCTTCTTCATCACAAACTCTAATAACACCTATCTGTACTCTCGAACCCGAAACCACTCTCATTGAGATTATTCTAGGAAAATCCTTACACATTAGTTCAGGCCTAGATTCATCCCAACAAGAGTCGCCTTTGAGTTTGTTGTGAGACCATCTTAGTACATTTGCATGGCTTTATGGGGACATGAAAGGCATCTATCCTGAAACTTGTACTCATGATATTTATATTCATGAGGGAGACCGAACTGTTCAACAACCCCAAAGGTGTACGAATCCCACACTAAGAGAAGTTGTGAAAGACAAATTAAAAAAACTCTTAGATTGAAAATTCATTTATCCTATATCTGGAAGCCAATGGGTCTCCCTGTTGGCAATAGTCCCAAAGAAATATGGGAGATGGCTTATTTGCATCAATTACAGAGAATTAAATAAAGCCACTCTGAAGGACTATTTTACCATTCACTTTATTGATCAGGTGCTAAATGCCCTTGCTAGCAAAACGTACTTTTCATTTTTAGATGGCTTTAGCGGTTATGACCAAATATAAATCACACCTGAGGATCAAGATAAGACTACCTTCACATGTCCTTAGGGGACATTTTCCTATCGAGTGCTTCCCTATAGGCTGTGTAATGCGAAAGCTACCTTTCAAAGGGAAGTTTTGGCTATTTTTGCTGACCTTGAGTGTGTAGAAATTTATATGGACGATTTTTTAGTATTTGGTGATTCATTCCAAGAAGCCCTCAAAAATTTACAAAAAATTATTTTTCGTTGCGAAGAAGCCCACCTCGATTTGAGTGATAAAAAGTGCAGATTGATGTGCAAAGCGGGGGTATTTCTTGGCCATCTTATGTTTGAAAAAGGTATCTAGGTAGACCTAGCCAAAGTAGAAGTTATTTTACATCTTCCTTCACCAAAAACACAAAGAGAAGTGAGAGGATTCCTCAGACATATGAGCTATTACCGATGATTCATTGAGCATTTTTCTAGGATAACTATCCCACTTTTTCGATTGTTAGCTAAGGATACTGAGTTCTCTTGTACTACGACTTTCCAACAAGCTTTTGAAGCACTGAAGGAAAAAATAGTACAAGATCCAATTCTACGAGGGCCTAATTAGTCCCTCCCATTTCATATTTCTTCGGAGGCCTCAAATACTGCTATTGGTGCAACCTTAGGACAAGAAGAGAACCAATATTCCTATGTTATTTACTTCATCAGTAAAAAGTTGTCACTGCTGGATTGAATTATACAGTAATTGAGAAAGAGTTTTTAGTTGTTGTATTTGATATTAATAAGTTTAGGCACTATATTATAGGTTATTAAGTATTTGTACATATAGATCATTCCACCATAAATATTTTATGAATAAGCCTTTGACTAGTGGTAGAGTGACTCGGTGGTTACTTTTATTATAGGAATTTAATATTACTACTATTGATAGACCAAGAAAATCTAATGTTGTAGATGATTATCTTTCAAGATTAAATAATCTCAGTGAACAAATTCTTGTAGATGATTCTTTTCCCGACGAGCATATTTTTGCGGTATCAATGAATTCCCCAAGGTTTGCTGATATAGCTAACTATTTAGTAATAGGAAAAACACCACCTCACTTATCCACCCAAGAGAGGTAGAATATTATTCAAAAAGGTGCTTCATATTCCTGGATTGAAGGAGATCTCTTTTATGCAAGACCTGACCTTATTATTTGTAGATGTGTGAGAGAAGAAGAAGTGTTTGAAATATTGAAATATGCCCATGATGAGCTTTGTGAGGGCCATTTTAGTGATAGGAGAACTTCATATAAAATTTTACGAGTTGGCTATTTTTTACCTTCTTTGTTTAAATACACAAAACAATATGTCAAACGTTGTGATAGCTGTCAGCAAATGGGCCTACCTGGCCAAGCCAATGAAATTCCTTTGTGTCCTCAAGTTATGTTTGAACCCTTTGAAAAATGGGCTAATGATTTTGTAGGACCTATAGCTCCAATATCATTAAAAAAAGACATATTTTGGTTTGTACTGATTTTCTAACTAAATGGGCATAGGAAAAAGTTGTTTCTTTTGCTACCGAAAAAAATTGTTGTTGATTTTTTGCTTAATGAAATTTTTTCTAGATTTGGTGTTCCTAGAGAAATTGTTACTGACAATGGACCGAAGTTCATTTCTAGTCTTGTTAAAGGTATTATGGAGAAATATAAAATTCGGCGCAGGAAATCAACACCATATCACCCACAAGAAAACGTCTAGGCAAAATCTACAAATAAAGTGATTGAATCAATCCTTACCAAAATAGTAAATATTCACATGAAGGATTGGGCCAAATGATTACCTAAAGCACTATCAATGTATAGAACTACCTGGAAGAGTAACATGCATCACACACTGTATGAGCTAGTATATGGAAAAAAAGTCATGTTACCAATTGAATTACAGATAAAAGCTTTCAGAACTGCAGTCCAATTGGCACTAGATCTCTCCGAACCACAACAACAACATCTATTGTAGTTGAATGAGCTTGATGAATTTAGGAGAGATGTTGTTCAACAAAATGTGACAATACAACAACAACGAAGGAAATGGCATGACAACATGATCAAGAAAACACAGTTCCAACCAAGTGATTGGGTACTCCTTTATGACTCTAAATTTAAACATTTCAAAGGGAAATTTTGTACACGTTGGATTAGACTGTATGAAGTAATTAAATTTTTTGAGAATAGGGCAGTAGAGATCAAAACTATTGATCAAATGGAATTAGTCTTTCTAGTGAATGGGCATAGACTTCAGGCATATTTTCATCTCCTCACTAATGAAGATTTTCCGCAACAAGTAAAACAACAACCAGATTTAAGGATGGTAGGTGGTGATTCCAACCTACTCTGAATCTAATCATCTCTTTTCCAATAAAAAAAAAAAAAAAAAATTAACAAATTGAAAAAAATCTTTACCTATGATTGCGAAAATCATCTTGCTGACATGGTCATGGAAGGATTTGCATGAAAACCAGCATGATGACAGGTAGATAAATCTCTAATATAAAGGGAATGTTACTTGATTATTAAAAATGATGATTGTCACTGAAAATAAGTATGTCTTCGTAAAATTTTTGGTGCAGCGGGATGATTACTAGGACCAAGCCCTTATCCAAGTTCATAACAGTTGACATGGTAGATTTTGTGCAAGTAACACATAATTCCCACTACAGTTTTTTAACATTGCTTGGCAGAAAAATTTGAGGTGATAATTCTGCCTTTCTTCCTCTTCTGTGTTGGCATTATGTTTCTGGTATGGCTATATGTTACAGATGTTGTACTTGATGGCAACTCCCGTGGCAAGGCTCTCAATTTGTTGAAAATTAAGGACGCAGGAAATCAGTTCAGAAGGTGCGTACCCGCAGGTACACCATGCAGGGACCGCGTCCAGACACGCAGGCCAGCCGTTCAGGAGGTGCATCCCCCCAGTGCACACATTTCAAGGCAGAGAAAAGCACACGTGGGGTTTCTTATGTTTTACTCTTGGTATTTAGCCGACGGTATTGGGTTATTATGGTGTCGGCTCGTGGTATTGTTCCATGATTTTAGGAGGAGCTTGCCTATATAAAGCAAAGGAGATCACTTGGCTAAGCATCTTTTGCAATTGAATATATTTAGATCTGAAATATTGGGTGATGGTCTAAAAAGCTTGATCTATATGAAAGGGAAGTTGAAGGTGAATCTATGAAGGGTGATCTCTCGAGCACATGATCAGATCTGAGCAACTGTGCCACTCTGGTGGACTGCCTATTCAGCCCTAATCAGAAGGACGCAGGTGTTTAACAGAAGAGCTGCGTGGGTACGCAGTGCAGAAACAGGAGATCTGCGCCGGGACGCAGTGCAGAAACAGGAGATCTGCGCCGGGACGCAGAGCAGAAGAAGGATACCTGCGTCGGTACGCAGAGCAGAAGAAGGATACCTGCGTCGGTAAGCAGAGCAGAAGAAGGATACCTGCATCGGTACGCAGAGCAGAAGAAGAAGAGCTGCGTGGGGACGCAGAGCGACTGAGGTTTAGGTGCGTCTGCATAGTAACAGTACGCGGCGCGATAGTATCTTTGGGTGCGTCCCTGCAGTAACAGTATGCAGCGCAGTTCAAGGAACAGTGCGTGGGCACGCAGTGCGGCAGAAGGATCTCTGCAGGTAGACGCAGGAAAGCAGAAGGTGAACTGCGTAGCGACGCAGGCCACAGAAGGGAAAACTGCGTACCTGTCTTAAAAAGTTCTGTTGATTGAATTTTTCTGTTGATAAGGTGTTCTGGGTTAGTTCTGTTATTGCTGATCTGATAACTGTAGTGAACTGTAACTTTCATGTACTTGATGTTCAATTGATGCTTTATGAAAAGAAGTAGGGGGTTGTAGCTCCCTTCCAGGAGAGACTGGAAAACGAGAGAGAGAGAGTTGTAGCTCTCTGCAGGTTGCAGCCTGCGTACTGGTAAAGGACTGCACCAGTACAAAACCATTGTAAAAGAAGTTTCTAAGTTGAAAGAAGATAGAGACATATTGCAGCAGGTGGTTTTCACCCACATTGGGTTTCCACCTTACATCTTGTGTTCTTTGGTGTGGCTATCTGTTTTTCCTTGTTCATGCTCATTATTTTATGGTACTGACATGCAAAAATAATTCAAAGAACAAATAAGGAAGATTAATTAAAAGAATTAGATAATACTGATTCACCCCCCCTCTCAGTATTATTTTCAACAATTGGTATCAGAGCAGGTCCTTCAGAGAAGCTTGATCGCTTGAAGGTAGATCGTTCATCATGAGCAACTACGAGAGAGAAGCATCAATCGGGCCACCGGTTTTTGATGGGACAAACTTCAATTATTGGAAGGTAAGAGTTACTGCCTATCTTCAATCTCTTGGTACAGAAGTTTGGGACATCGTAGAGACAGGCTATGCTTTTCCTTTAGCTACTCCTACAGATACAGCCGAGAAAAAGAAGTATGAAACAAATGCGAAAGCAGTCAGTACTCTATTAGGATGTATATCTCAATCAGAATTCATGAAGGTAATGCACTATAAATCCGCAAAAGAGATATGGGACAAAATTGTCACGAGCTATGAAGGAGATGAACAGGTAAAGCGTGCTAAACTTCAAACTCTCAGAATTCAGTATGAGACTCTCAAAATGTATAATGATGAAAGTGTGGCTAACTATTTTCTTCGGGTAGATGAGGATGTTAATTGTATGAAAAATTTGGGTGAAGAAATAAAAGAGGCTATTGTGGTTGAAAAGGTTCTAAGATCACTGTCCCCCAAGTTTGAATCTAAAGTATCTGCAATAGAAGAAAAGGAAAATCTACGAATTCTTACTATGTCTCAGCTACATGGAATTCTAACTGCTTATGAAATGAGAAAGGGAGGTCCATCAGACAGAAGAGAAGCTGCTTTCAAGGCATCAGGCAAAGGAGATTATTATGAAGCAAGCCACGTCCCAGAAGAAGAGGAAGAAGAATCAAATTTTGTCAGAAATCTTCAAAGGGGTTCTGGAAGGTTCAGAGGTAAGTTACCTTTTAAATGCTTTGCTTGTGGAAGAGTAGGTCATTATGCTGCAAAATGTCCTTATAAGGATAAAGGAAAGGAACCTGCTAGATGGAACAAGAAATAGAACGCAAATAAGAAAAGCTACTACACTCATGAAGATAGTGATGGTCTATCAAACAGTGATGAAGATGAACAAGGTAATGAATATAAGTTGTTAATGGCATTTGAAGATGATGATTATATGGATGTTGTAGATGTGGATAACCTTTATGATGAAATTACTAGACTCAAGAGATGTATAGAAGAAAAGAACATGATCATTGATACTCTACAATTTCAAATTGATGAAAAGGAAAAACATCTTGAAAAATTAGAAGGTGAAATTGTTGGTCTTAGAAAAGAGATTGAGAAAACAAAAGCTATTAATCTCAGGTTTGTTAAAGGATCTGAAACTTTGGATGAGATTATCAATGTGCAGCGGTCTCCTCTAAACAAGACAGGTCTGGGCTATAATGGAGAAACTTCTCAAGCATCCACCTCAAAAAGTTATCTTGATGCAGCAAGAAGAAATGAGCAAAAGAACAAAGAAGATCAACAGGTAAAGCAGGAACGAATTACAAACAGAAACTATCAAGGGCAATCCATCTTAAGGGTGAGAAAAAGCTACAACCAGCCACAGGTAAAATCTTCTCAATTTGGTTCAAGAATAGATGAAAATAGAAACTACAATCAGTTGGCTGGTAGATTCAATAACCGCAGAAGTTTCTTCAATGGACAATGTTTTTCTTGCCATAACTTTGGTCACAAAGCAGCTCAATGTGTTTCATATAAAACGATCATGACTAGGGAAGCTCAAAAGCAAAGAAGTATGACAGGGATTACAAAAAGGACCTATAACAACTTTTCGGTTCTTGAAAATGAAGTTGAATGTTCTATTTACAATAACTTTGGTCATGAAGACTCTGAATGCAGGAGCAGGTTTCAGCAGAAAAAGGAACAAGCCTCAAGCACCAAAACATGGAGAATAAAGGAACCTCAAACAGAAAGATGTGGGATAGCATTTTATGCAGAGGGACAGGAAAATCTATGGTATATTGACAGTGGATGTTCGAAGCATAAGACAGGTGATAAAGAAAAACTCGAGTCTTATTCTGCTCTAGAAAAGGGAAAGAAAGTCTCTTTTGGAAATGATACTCCTGCAACTATAAAAGGAAAGGGCATTGCTCAGTTAAAAGAAAAGGTCAAGGCTGGAAATGTTTTGTATGTTGATGGATTGAAGCATAATCTTCTAAGTGTCAGCCAGATGTGTGATCAAAGAACCGAGGTTATATTAAGATCAAATGGATGTCTTGTTCGTGATCTTGATACAGGTAAAACAGTGATCAAAGGCAAAAGAACTCCAAATAATCTGTACATATTTGAAGAAGGACAACAACAATGCTATCTGAGCAAGGATGATGAGCACTGGTTATGGCATCGGAGGTTGGGGCATCTAAGCTTTTCACAAATAAGGAAAGCATGCAAATATCAGGCAGTTCGTGATCTTCCAGATATCAAAATTCCTAACAATACCATATGCAAATCATGTCAGTTTGGAAAACAAACCAGAACTAACTTTCCAGAGAAGGAAGGATCAGCTAGCATGCCTCTTGAGCTAGTTCATATAGATACATGCGGTCCATTCAGGAAAAGAACACCTAGAGGAGAAGAATACTTGATATTATTCATTGACGATTTCTCCAGGTTTGTCTGGCTAGGACTTATGAAGCACAAAGATGAAGCATTCGAGAAATTCAAATCCTTCAAAGCCTTGGTTGAAAATGAATCAGGTCACAAAATTAAGTGCCTCAGATCCGACAGAGGTGGGGAGTTTACCTCAAATGAATTTTTCGATTTCTGTGAAGAACATGGGATAAGAAGAGAATTCTCTACAGCTAGAACTCCTCAGCAAAATGGAGTTGTGGAAAGAATGAACAGAACAGTCCAACAAATGGCTCGTGCTATTCTTGATGAATCAGGAACTCCCGCAACTTTCTGGGGTGAAGCTGCACATGTTGCGGTTGTTATTCTCAACAAAACAAATGTCCGGGTGAACAGCACTCAAACTCCTCATGAGCTCTGGAGTGGTAAGACTCCTTCGGTAAAGCACTTCAAAATCTTTGGGAGAAAATGCTATATCAAGAATACTGATGAGCAGCTTGGCAAACTTGAACCTAGAGCAGATGAAGGCATTCTTCTTGGTTACTCTCCACATAGCAAAGCATACAAATGCTACAATAAAAGACTTGGCAGAATTGTTGACAGCATTGATGTAGTGGTTGATGAGAAGGGATACATTCCTAGGCAAGTACATCATGAAGAAGAAGATGAAGGCTACCCCCAACGACAGAATAATGAAGAAGAAGAACCTCAAGAAGAACCAGAGGAGCAGACAAGAATAGAAGAAAAGACTCCATCCAGATATGTTTAGAAGAATCATCCAGAATCTCAGATTATGGGGAAGAAAGAAGCAGGTGTACAAACAAGAAGAACAGTTGCAGAAGCTTCAAGCTATTTGGCATTACTCTCCTCTACTGAACCACAAAGTGTGAAAGAGGCATGCAAAGATGAATGTTGGGTGAAAGCAATGGATGAAGAACTTGAGCAAATCGAAAAGAACAACACTTGGGAAATGGTTCCTAGACCAAAGGATAAGAATGTTATTGGAACAAAATGGGTCTTCAAAAACAAATTGAATGAAAATGGAGAAGTAATTAGAAACAAAGCCAGACTCGTTTGTAAAGGGTATGCACAGCAAGAAGGAATAGACTTTGAAGAAACCTTTGCTCCTGTTGCAAGACTTGAGGCCATCCGAATGTTCCTTGCTCTCTCAAGTTTTCAAAATTTCAAAGTATTTCAAATGGACGTGAAATCAACCTTTCTGAATGGAGATCTGGAAGAAGAAGTATACATTGAACAGCCAAATGGGTTCATTCTTGGAAATGATCCAAATCTTGTATGCAGATTGAAAAAGGCTCTCTATGGTCTCAAACAAGCTCCAAGGGCTTGGTACTACCGTTTGGACAAATATCTTCATCAACAAGGATTTTCAAAAGGATCAACAGATAGCAATCTTTATATAAAAGTTGAAAATGACAAATTGCTAATACTTGTTGTGTATGTAGATGACATTATTTTTGGGAGCAATGAAGAAGCTATGAGTCAAAACTTTGCCTCGGTCATGCAGAAAGAATTTGAAATGTCTTTGCTAGGAGAACTGACATATTTCCTTGGTTTGCAAATCCAACAAAAGGAAGGAGGAATCTTTTTATCTCAAACCAAGTATCTCAAATAGATTTTGAAGAAATATGGCATGGAAGATGCAAAACCAGTATGTACACCCATGGTCACAGGATGTAGCCTCAGTGCAAATGATGAATCTGCAGCAGTACATCAACCAACCTACAAATCTATGATTGGAAGTTTACTTTATTTGACAGGTACCCGACCGGACATCATGCATGCAGTTGGAATAGTTGGAAGATTTCAGGCAAATCCAAAGGAGACTCATCTTCAGGCAGTGAAGAGAATTTTCAAATATCTTCAAGGGACTCAAAATTATGGCTTATGGTATCCTAGAGATACAGATCTTACACTTCATGCTTATACAGATGCAGATTGGGCCGGAAGCGTGGATGACAGGAAAAGCACAAGTGGTGGTGCGTTCTTTATGGGTTCCAGATTGGTATCTTGGTTCAGCAAGAAACAGAGTTCGATTGCCTTGTCTATAGCTGAAGCGGAATATGTTGCTGCTGCATCTTGTTGCACTCAGCTCCTTTGGATGATGCAGACTTTGCAGGATTTTCAAATCACTTGTACACCACCTATCCCCATCTTATGTGATAACACAAGTGCAATCAGCATCTCAAAAAATCCTGTTATGCATTCAAAAACCAAGCACATACCAATCAAGTATCATTTTCTCCGGGAACAAGTGCTTGAACAGAAGGTCAAGTTGGAGTATGTTCCTTCTAAGGAACAAGTTGCTGATATTCTCACCAAACCCTTGCCCAGGGACACTTTTGAATACCTCAGGCAAAAGCTGGGGGTTGTTGATGCATCATCTTATTGTTGAACCTTTTTTGATTGATGGTACAGGTTCAGGGGGAGCATATAATGCATTGTTGGCATTATGGAGGATGGTCAGAAGGAGATCTTGGAAATAGCTGCAATATGTCTCTATCTCTTTCATGGTGGTTTATGGTTCTTTGTTGCAGATCTGGTTCATATTCAGGGGGAGCATGTTCTTAGGGGGAGCATACCCCTTTGCCCTTGATGTCAAAGGGGGAGAATGAAGCTGAAGACTGAAGATTGTGAGGTTGCCATCAAGTCCAAAGGGGGAGATTGTTGGCATTATGTTTCTGGTATGGCTATATGTTACAGATGTTGTACTTGATGGCAACTCCCGTGGCAAGGCTCTCAATTTGTTGAAAATTAAGAAGGACACAGGAAATCAGTTCAGAAGGTGCGTACCCGCAGGTACACCATGCAGGGACCGCGTCCAGACACGCAGGCCAGCCGTTCAGGAGGTGCGTCCCCCCAGTGCACACATTTCAAGGCAGAGAAAAGCACACGTGGGGTTTCTTATGTTTTACTCTTGGTATTTAGCCGACGGTATTGGGTTATTATGGTGTCGGCTCGTGGTATTGTTCCATGATTTTAGGAGGAGCTTGCCTATATAAAGCAAAGGAGATCACTTGGCTAAGCATCTTTTGCAATTGAATATCTTTAGATCTGAAATATTGGGTGATGGTCTAAAAAGCTTGATCTATATGAAAGGGAAGTTGAAGGCGAATCTGTGAAGGGTGATCTCTCGAGCGCATGATCAGATCTGAGCAACTGTGCCACTCTGGTGGACTGCCTATTCAGCCCTAATCAGAAGGACACAGGTGTTTAACAGAAGAGCTGCGTGGGTACGCAGTGCAGAAACAGGAGATCTGCGCCAAGACGCAGTGCAGAAACAGGAGATCTGCGCCGGGACGCAGAGCAGAAGAAGGATACCTGCGTCGGTACACAGAGCAGAAGAAGGATACCTGCGTCGGTACGCAGAGCAGAAGAAGGATACCTGCGTCGGTACGCAGAGCAGAAGAAGAAGAGCTGCGTGGGGACGCAGAGCGACTGAGGTTCAGGTGCGTCCGCATAGTAACAGTACGCGGCGCGATAGTATCTTTGGGTGCGTCCCTGCAGTAACAGTACGCAGCGCAGTTCAAGGAACAGTGCGTGGGCACGCAGTGCGGCAGAAGGATCTCTGCGGGTAGACGCAGGAAAGCAGAAGGTGAACTGCGTAGCGACGCAGGCCACAGAAGGGAAAACTGCGTACCTGTCTTAAAAAGTTCTGTTGATTGAATTTTTCTGTTGATAAGGTGTTCTGGGTTAGTTCTGTTATTGCTGATCTGATAACTGTAGTGAACTGTAACTTTCATGTACTTGATGTTCAATTGATGCTTTATGAAAATAAGTAGGGGGTTGTAGCTCCCTTCCAGGAGAGACTGGAAAACGAGAGAGAGAGAGTTGTAGCTCTCTGCAGGTTGCAGCCTGCGTACTGGTAAAGGACTGCACCAGTAAAAAACCATTGTAAAAGAAGTTTCTAAGTTGAAAGAAGATAGAGACATATTGCAGCAGGTGGTTTTCACCCACATTGGGTTTCCACCTTACATCTTGTGTTCTTTGGTGTGGCTATCTGTTTTTCCTTGTTCATGCTCATTATTTTATGGTACTGACATGCAAAAATAATTCAAAGAACAAATAAGGAAGATTGATTAAAAGAATTAGATAATACTGATTCACCCCCCCTCTCAGTATTATTTTCAACATTCTGTTTTCGTAATTTTCCTCTAAATTCTTCATTTGTCCTGTCAAAAATATTCCCTCCTTTTATTCAAAATTTTTCCCCATCCCATTTTCTTTTTTCCCTCTATTTCCCTGAATAATTTTTCCCTGTCCCTTTTTCTTATATCCCACTAGTGGATTGGTCTCATTCTTAAGTGCCCCTAATAATATCCTCCCCTTTTAAATTGTTTTTTACCCCTATCCCACTTCTTTCTTCCCTCATGATTTTATTGTAGGACCTGATAGGCCATCAAAGAATTTATTAATCAGATCGGAAAATCATAATGGCACCAGAAACTGGAAAAGGAGACTCCTTTGAATTCTACATTTAAAAAAAAAAGTTAAGCCTGTGTATTACTCAGAAGATTTGTAAAAATTATTTTCAGTACATGAACCACAATATTTTTTTGGTGCAGGAATATAAGTTCTAGTACAGGAAAGGCGGGTTCAGCAACAGAAATTCTAAGTACAGGAACCCTGTCAATTCATGAATTTTAACACACTAGCTCTAATTTTGAAATGTAATGATTTTAGGATTGTATATTGTACTTTTTATTAGACAGTTATTTTTATCATTTCTTCTAGGAATGACATTTTAAGTGCAAAGAAAATTATAGACTTGGCTAACCTTAATTTTATTTTATTGCTATTATATACCCCAATCAGAGTCATGATGAAAATAGGACTTGTGTGAAAGGCTTCCTTAATAGTCAATTTGAAATTCGCGGAGGAAAGAGTTAGTGTAACCCTTGAATTTTTATGTTGTCGGTTCGTATCGAGCCTTGGTCCATGAAGGAGTTGGAGGGAACAATTGAATATGAGAGTAGTTTACCTTTGTTGCACGAGATGAGATTCCTTCCTTTTATACTAAAGTTTGATGGGTTTGATTATGTTGTCACTCTAGAATTTGTATGCACTTTCAATTGGAAGACAACCATGATTGTCTCTCTGGAATTCCAAGTCATCGAGCAGTCCATTTCCCGGGCCATGGAGTTAGTAGCCATGGGTGAGAAGTGGTTTAAGAAAGAGGAGGTTGAAAAGGAGTATGGCATCGATTTCTAATCGAAGAAAATCATGTTGAAGACTAGAAGGTTGCGTTGCAAAGGAATGCCATGGTGGAGAAGTGGAAGCACCTGCTATATATTTTGCAGAAGTTCCTCACCTATGAAGGGAGGTATTATCTGAATTATCTCTACCACACTCGTCTTCTGCTTCACTTTAAAATGGGTAAACTAATTAACTTTCCTCATTTTTTGTTGAAAGGTTTGGAGAAAATGTCTAGAAGTGTGGAGAAGAGTCAAGCGAATCAAGTAGGTCTCAAATTATGTCATTATAGCTTAATAAAAGTATTAGTTAAGAAGGAGTTAGACGAGAAGGGAACTATGTAGGAAGCATTCTTAAAAACACTCCATGAGGGGGATATTGTGAAACAACCTCAGAAAGGAAGTAGAAGAGCTTCCAAGTCTAAGTCTAACCAAAAGAATAAATTTCCAACCTTGAAGACTGGAAAAAGTGAAAAAAAGAAGATTAAAAAGTCTCAGCCTAAGAGGTCAAAAGCTAAAAAGGAGCAAAACAGGGAAAAAAAAGATGAGAACCCTGGTCCTTCGAGAATATTGAGCAAAGGCTCATTGAAAAGACAATATCCTTCTTTGGGAGGAGACCCTACTATAATGACCACACCAATAGAAATTTATGATTCAGAAAAACGAGTTCCCTCCAGGGATTCTCATGTAGGAAATCCTCCAGGGAATTCACCAGTACATAATGGTATCTCTCTTTTGGCAGATATTGTAGCTCAGGATCATTCGGTTTTCAGTGAAGGATATGTGGATGGAGAGGATGATATTCCTCTGTCATCCCTTCTTAAAAAATTCAAGAAGAAAAAGGTATCCAGTGTACAGGATGTAAGCCCAAAGAGAGTAAAAGACCCATCAATGGAAAAGAATGAGGATGTTGTTCCTCAGAATTCTCAAACAAAAGGTTGTGAAGAAGGTTTTGATGATATTGATATCTTTTATGAGTCAGTTGTTGAAAATATGCTAGCACAGGAGGAAGCTGAAGATGGAGCCTCTGCTTTTGTTGCACAGAGTCAAGTTGAAGATTTAAAGCAACAGATATATGAAATTGAAACATTAAATAGTTATGTGATGGAGAAAAATATGACGATGAAGAACAAAGATGCATAACTCATAAAGGAAGTGAAAAAAAGGAAACAAGAAGTAAGGGTATGGAAGTTTTGTGCATCCAAATGTAGCATTCTCTTGAAGAAAGAAGTGAAACGTTTACGAAAACCCCCCAGTGGAATTTAGAGCAGGAAGGCCAACAATTAATATCCAAATCCAAAACTAAGGAAGGATTTCCAATTTTTTTTTTACAGAAGGTCAGTAAGTTGTGTGAGGACACACAACAAGATGAGGTTGGGGGGATGTTTGTCTCCATAATTGTTCTAATTTCGACCCTAAAATGGTCTTAATCCTACCCTTTAAACCGTCTGTTTCACAATTGGAATTCAATCTTTCACACATATTCATGGACTCGTAATGACTTGTTGATGCCTCTAAAATCGCTACAACAACATTGGGGGATAACCACTCGGTCCGACCCTTAATACGGTTCCTTTTCCGTTTGGTATGGTGGCTCCGACTATATAATATGGGACCAGTTTACCTATAAATATGTGTTTTTGATGAGCCCCAATTTTTGGTAACAATTTGGGCTCATTTGGCCTACTTACCTTGCTCAACCCTTCATCTTTTATCACTTATGCTTTCATTTCTTGGTATATTCGTGTTATTTGTAGGAAGAAGAGCAGGCATTATATCTATGTGGCTAATACATGATGATTTCAGGTTTTTTGGCATTAAAGGGAGCAAAGACCACGCAGAAGGAGACAAGGAGACAGCAAAGGTGGCATTGCAGGTTTATAGGGAGGTTGTCTACAGCCTTAAATGACCTCCCTCGTGATCTCCACCCTAACTCCGAGCTCCAATAGCTCTCCCCACCGAGCTCAAAGGCAGCCAACGGGTTCTACAGGAACAACAGTTTACAGCAGTTTAACTTTCAGTTGGACAGCCAAGCTCCACGTATTGAGGAAGCCAACTGGAGCCTCATCATGTATAAATATTAAGGCCATAGCCTTTGATAGGAGCTTTTTGAACTTTTGAGCTACTGTTGCAATTTCTAAGCACGAGCTACAGCTCGATTTTTGCTTTTTGTAAGCCAGTTTTGGCATGATATTAGACTCATGATTATTCAATAAAGGCAGGCAGCTTTGGATTCAATTCTGAGTTTTTAAGGGAGCTATAGCTCTCAGGTTAGGGCCCAACCTGAGAGCAATAGACCTCCTCTTCCTTGTATTGTTACTTGTCTTTCCTTTCAGCACTTTATTCCACTGTTTTGACATGCATTTAGAAATTACTGTCTGCTGATTCGATTTCTTTTATGTGATTGAGTAGGATTAGTTTACAGTTCAAGTGCTTTTAGTTGCTTAGATTAGAGTAGGAGGATCAGCATTCATTAGAGCTCCAAGAAAAGGTTGACAGTGCACTCACTGCCATCTCTGTTTAGAGATTGGAGGTGAAGACCGTACCAACCACCAAAAAACGCAGTCTTATACTTTCCTTCAAGCTACAACACATTCATTTCAATCGTAGATCCATCCATGCATTCTGATATTGAGCAGTACTTCTTCATTCCAACTCCATGCACGATTCTTATCTGAAGTTCACATTGTTGTTCGTTGATTGAATAACACAGTTAGGATAGGTTGATGACGGTTTTGTGCAGATTTGTTTCCTTTACATTGTGTTGCATCACTTTGTTATCTTCTTCTTCTTCTTCTCAACCGTGCCTAAAGCCACCTACCCAACCTCTGTCCAACTCGTTTGCCTTTCAACCCTTCTACTGTTCACGTAACTTCATCTTTTTGGACTTTTCATTACTTCCACCCTTCTATCCACCAACCAACTTTACCCACTCTTTCTCCATCTCATATCTCTGTTCCTGAGCCATCATAAGCTCCCTTTCCATTCTACCTATCCACCCATACCACTCCTCCACTCCTCCATCACCCAAAACTCCAACCACAGAACATCCTGTAGAAGTTAGCAGACTTCCTGTAGAAATCCCGAGCTTCCTGTAGGATCCCCTGCAGACATCCTGTAGAAAATTGTAACCTCGGTTGCCAAGCACCTGAACGTTGTGGACTTCTGTGGAATGATGTTTTGGATCCCCTGGAAGCTTTCCTAGCCCTCCTGACCTTTCCCAAGTTTTCATTCCCTTCGAACTACCCCTGCACAGTCAAACCCTAATAAGAAACAAAATCATAATAACTCCAACCACTTAAGAAAAAATACAAAAACAATGTTCTTTTCAGTAGAAGTAGCTTAAATTCATGCATCTCACATCACTAGAAGTAATGGCATCATTTCTAGAAGTTTGCACTCCCACCATTGCATCATAGAGGTTAGACTAGTGAGATTAGCGTTTAATAGGGTTTCCCTGTTTCGTTGGCTTTCAGTTCATTATTGCAAAGTAGGTTACTTTCCTCTCAGATAGCCTTCGTCCATCATTTAGAAAGCTTCTTCTGAGAACATATAGAAGTTGGCTTGAGCCCTAACGGACTTGTGCCAGCTGACCAAGTGACAGCTGCGACAAGAGCTAGTACTTGTGCATATAGCACCGTCGCTTCCAAGTTTGTTACGAACTACCGGGTTGATAAAATTAGAGATAGGAAGCTCCAGGAGTTGTAGCATTATTGCTACAATACTAGAGCCCACCATCTTTTTGGTGCCATTGCCGGGGAAGCGTCAGAGTATTAGTAATTGTTGCTTTCTTCTATTTTCTTACTCTTGCCTTCTGCTAAGTAGTTTATTTCATTTCCATTTTGCAAAAGTAGCATAGACATTTCCTACTTTCATAGATTAGCATTTCCTGCTTTCATAGATTAGCATTTCCTGCTTTCATAGATTAGCATTTCCTGCTTTCATAGATTAGTATTTCAATTCTGCAATTTCATTCCTGCAAGAGTAGATTAGTTCTTTCCTGCTTTCAATTTAATTCTGCATCTTTATAGCTAGTTGTAGATCAATCTGTTTCAGTTTTGCAGGTACCAAAGAAAAAAAACAAAAGCAATCAAAAAAAAAAAAGTCTTTCCATTTCATGCCTCGTAGAAATCGAGATAAAACAGGCAAATTCTTACCCAACACCTCCACCACATCACTGAGTCACCCTTCTCTCTTCTTCGGTGACAGTGATCCAGAAGAACCTATAGGTGAACCTCCTGAGATATACGAAGATCCTATAGCAGAAGAAGAATTAGAGACCATCCCATCTGAAGCTATGGCTGACAATAGAAGAGAATATGAGAGAATAGAAGGTGCCTTCCCCATCTAAGAGACCAATGGAGAGATGAAAATGAAGAACATTAGCCCCTCTGCTTTACCTCACTTCCATGGAATGACTACTGAAGATCCTGATACCTTCCTGTTTGAGTTTGTTGTCCTTTGTAGAACCTATGACTATACTGAAGATGAGCAGAAGCTGAAACTCTTCCCTTCAACTCTTAAGGATGCAGCATTACACTGGTTCATGGGCTTACCTGGGAATAGTATCACTACTTGGGCTCAGATGCAGCAAGCTTTCAATACCAAGTACCGGGATTACTGTAGGTCCAAGGAAACCAAGGGAGAAATCTTTCGGATGACCATGGGAAATGATGAGTCCTTAGAGGATTATGAGGAGAGGTTCCAACTTAGCTATAGACGGACCAGGTGCACACTTGACCCTGAATCCCTCAAGTTGGTCCTGCTCCGAGGAGTCCCTGAAGACCTCTTAGACACCCTTCACATGTTATCTGGGGGGGATATTTACCAACTGCCTTATGAGGACATCAAGACTGTGTTTAGAAACCACTCCAGGGCAGCTCGGAAACGAGGTAGAGGAAACCTCCTCTCAACTGGTGTCCCTTTCTCCAAACATGAGTTTGCAAATCAATTAGAAGATCTTAAGAGTGAGGTGAGACAGACCATTTCCATGCAGCTGGACACATTCAGGATCCAGCAGAAGAAGGAAGAAGCTGAGAGAGCCTTGGCTATCTTCTGCCCTAGATGTATAAGGAGACACCCTAAGAACGAATGTCCATTGCATTCGGTTGAAGTGTGTTTCGTTTGTGAGGAGGACCATCCCACAAACCAATGTCCAACCTTACCTGGATTTAAAGCCATGTACCAAGGGACAGAAGCTCCCATTGAACCTCTCTATTACCTCAACCAAAGGAGGCCACAAGGACCTAGACCTTACCAGCAGGGGATGCAAGGGGCACCTCAAGCTTATTACAGCCCCAACCAATCGACTCCTATGCCTTCCTGGGGTCCCCCTGCTCATCCTTCCTGGTCTATGCCCCCTCCATGGTCTTATCCACCTCAGTACCCTACTCAACCCACTACTCATTCTTATCATTCACATGCCCAGCCACAGCCTTAGTGGAATGCACCTCAGTCGGGGTGGAGGCCCCAGTACAACACTCCTCTTGCCATTTTGCCTCCACCACCAGTTCAACCTCAACCATTACCTCCTGCTCCTCCAAGGCAACCTCAAATACCTGCTCAACCGAACCCGAACCCCAACAATAGACAGGCCCAGCGGGTATACACTGGGGAAACATCATGTCCTACCTATGCTGTGGAGATCCAGGAGATCAATCTTCGATCTGGAAAGACTCTTCCGGATCGCCAACCTCCTCCCCTAGAGGATGAGAAAGATAAACAGGAAAGTGAACCAAAGGCTATTCCACCCTTTCCTGAGAGACTAACCACCACCACACAACCCAACCCAGAGGAGGATGAGCTCCTGGGTGAGCTCAAGCAGTTGTGTGTGAAAATACCACTTCTCCAAGCCATCAAGGATGTGCCAATATACAACAAACTGGTTAAGGAAAAGTGTTTTAAACACCCAGGCAGGTGAAAGACAGATGCTTCAACCATCAATGTCTTAGGACAACTGTCTGACCTTATGTTAGGACAAGTCATCTGCCCAAAGTATCTAGATCCTGGGAGTCTTGTAGTAGATGTCCACATCAATGGCATCATCATACCTCACACCTTGATTGATCTGGGGGCTGCCATTAATGTGATGACCAGGGATACCATGCTCAAACTCAATCTTCAGGGTTCCTTGAGGAAGACCTCGACAGTTCTGCAACATGCAGATCGCTCCACTGTGACTCCCGAAGGGATTATGGAGGATGTCTTGGTTTCTGTCGACTCTTGGGAATACCCTGCAGATTTCTTGGTTCTGCAACCCAAGGCAAAGCTTACTGGATATCCTCTTATTTTGGGAAGGCCTTGGTTAGCCACTGCAGATGCTTACATAAGTTGTCGTGCAGGAAATATGACCATCAAAAATGGTCCTATGACCAAGCAGCTAGTCCTATATCCTCCTGCCCAACCTTCCTTAGAGCATGACTTACCACTTTGGTTGGAGGAAGGAGAAGAGGATGAAGTGTACTCAGCACCTTTGTGCACCCTAGATACCACTAGAAGAGACCCCCCAACCGAGGATGACTTGATTGAGACCTTGATCCAGAATCCACCTTCCAGTGCACTATCCTTAGAGAAATTGGTGGAGGATGCCCAAGCCAGCACCTTAGTGGATCTTTGCACAACCAACCCTGTCACTCCCAGAGTCAAGAATGTGGAGTTCGGCCCTGAGAGAACGTTAAAGATCAGCTCCTCCCTATCTCCTTCCCAGGAAAAGGAGCTGTGTAGCCTGTTGGCCAGTCACCTAGATGCTTTTGCTTGGAGCTATAAGGAGATGAAAGGAGTCCATCCCTCGGTCTGTACCCATCACATATACATCAAAGAGGGTTATAAACCAGTTAGGCAACCTCAGAGGAGAATGAATCCAGCCCTTAAGGACATTGTCAAGGAAGAATTGCCAAAACTGTTGGATGTTGGATTCATTTACCCCATCTCAGATAGTGAATGGGTGTCCCCTCTGGTGTTGGTTCCCAAGAAGAATGGGAAGTGGAGAATCTGTGTGGACTACCGAGAACTGAACAAAGCTACCAAGAAAGACCACTTCCCTCTACCTTTCATAGATCAAGTGTTGGATGGACTGGCAGGAAAGAAGTTCTTCTCTTTCCTGGATGGGTTTAGCGGGTACAACCAAATCCAAATCAGCCCGGAAGACGAAGATAAGACCACCTTCACTTGTCCTTGGGGTACCTTTGCCTACCGAGTTCTTCCCTTTGGGCTATGCAATGCTCCTGCTACCTTCCAGAGAGATGTCTTGAGCATCTTCTCGGAGCTGGTCCATGATGCAGTGGAAATCTATATGGATGACTTCACTCCTTATGGGGCCAGCTTCCAGGAAGCATTGTCCAATCTGGGAAAAGTCCTAACCAAATGCATTGAGATGAACCTGTCCCTTAGTCCTGAAAAATGTGAATTCCTGATGACTGAAGGGACCGTGCTAGGCCATACCATTTCTTGCCAAGGGTTACAGGTGGATCCTAACAAAATTGCTCTCATCAAGAAGGTTCCACCTCCTCAAAAGGTAAGGGATGTTCGGAGTTTCTTAGGATTAACAGGGCATTACAGGAGATTCATTAAGGACTTCAGCAAGCTAGCCTCGCCATTGTTTGGCCTGTTGGCAAAAGATGTGGAGTTTAAGTGGACTGATGATTGTCAGAGGGCTTTGAATGAATTAAAGGACAAGTTGGTGTCAGCCCCAATCTTGAGAGGTCCAAACTGGGCCCTACCTTTCCACATCCACACTGATGCCTCGAACAAAGCCATAGGTGCAGCTTTAGGACAAGTTGAACAAAAACTTCCATATGCCATTTACTTTGTTAGTAAAAACTTGTCCAAAGCTGAGCTGAATTACACTGTAACTGAGAAAGAGTTTTTGGCTGTGGTCGATGCACTGAACAAGTTCCGACATTATATCACTGGCTATCAAACATTTGTACATACAGACCATGCTACAATTAGATATTTAATGAATAAACCAGATGTGAATGCTCGTATTGTTAGATGGTTACTTTTGTTGCAACAGTTTGATTTGACCATTCTTGACAAACCAGGTAAAGAAAATGTTGTTGCTGACTTTTTATCTAGATTGGATTTGTCTGCAGATGAGGATGGAACAGTGGATGACCAGATGCCCGATGAACATCTGTTTGCTATCTCAGCACTCTCTCCATGGTTTGCTGATATAGCAAACTACCTTGTTTCAGCACAATTCCCTCCGCACCTATCTTCAAGAGAGAAGAGCAGAATCATCAGAAAAAGTGCCTCATTTACTTGGATCGGGGGCAATCTGTTCAAGCTTGGCCCTGATCAGATCTTAAGGCGTTGTGTAAGGGAGGAGGAAGTCTTTGATATCCTCCTCACCTATCATGATGGGCCTTGTGGAGGACATTTTGCAGCAAAGAGAACTGCCTTCAAGATCCTGCAGGCAGGCTACTATTGGCCCACACTTCATCAAGATGTCAGAAGATATACCAGCCAATGTGACCAATGCCAAAGAATGGGGAAACCGACTCAAAGGGATGAGATGCCTCTCCAACCTCAAGTGACTCTTGAGCCATTTGAGAAGTGGGGTATGGACTTTGTGGGTCCAATCAACCCTCATTCGAGGCAAAGGTCCTACATCATTGTGTGTACTGACTACCTGACAAAGTGGGCAGAGACTAAAGCAATCAAAGCAGCAACAGAAGAAAAGATGGCCGAGTTCTTAAGAGAAAACATCTTCTACAAGTTTGGCTACCCAAGAGAGCTGGTCACCGATCAAGGGAGCCAATTCACATCCAACCTGGTTGAAGACTTACTAGCTCATCACAAAATCAAGCATAGGACTTCCACCCCCTATCACCCTCAAGCAAATGGGCAGGTGGAAGTCACCAATAGAGCATTAGAAGGGATCTTGACTAAGGTGGTGAGCAGCAGCAGAAAGGACTGGGTAGATCACCTGGTTGAGGCCACATGGGCTTACAACACCACCTGGAAGACCACCACTGGCTTCACACCTTATGAGCTGGTCTATGGGAAGAAAGATTTGTTGTCCATTGAGTTTGAATACAACACTTTGAGGATGGCAGCTCAGCTAGATCTAGATCTCAGCCATGCACAACAAGAAAGGTTATTGCAGCTGAATGGACTAGATGAGCACCGAATGCAGGCCCTCCTTCACTCGGAAGTGGTTCAACTTCAGAGAAAGGTGTGGCATGACCAACATCTCCATGACAAGCAATTTCAGCCGGGAGATTGGGCCTTGTTGTATGACTCCAGATACAAAGATTTCAAGGGGAAGCTGAGAACCAGATGGCTAGGACCATATGCAGTGGAGAAATGTCATGACAATGGATCTGTTCTTATTCAGACCATTGATGAGGAAGCCATCCCCATGCTTGTCAATGGGCATCGATTGAAGATCTACAGGAAGCCTCTCTCAAGACAAGAGTTCATCAAAACTATGGAGAAATCAGTGTTGGTCATAGAGAAGGGTTCTACCTCTCCTTTGGGCATACCCTGAAAGATCTAAAATAATAATAATAATAATAATAATAATAATAATAATAATAATAATAAAGATCCTTGGGTGAAAACATTTCTGAGGCGCCCAAGGCAGGTGGTAGGGGTGAAAACCTCATTGAGGCGCCCCTATTGTCTTTCAAAAAAAAAAAAAAGATTTGAAAAAAGATCCTTGAGTGAAAACCTCTCTGAGGCGCTTAAGGCAGATGGCAAGGGTGAAAACCTCATTGAGGCGCCCCTGTTATCTTTCAAAAAAAAAAAAAAAACAATAAAAAAAAAACAAGGTCAGCAAATTCATAATGTAAAATTGCATGCAAGTTGCAGGTGTTCTATGGAGGAGAGGAAGCCTCTCAACTCAAAGCTAAGGGTCCTTATCATGCTGTCAGGAGACCTCACCAGCACCTCCTCCAAGAATACTCATTTTCTCCAAGGTATGTGCAATTTTATCACGGCTTGAGTCTTCTACAGGAAGACGCAGATTTTCTACAGGAAGATGCAGATTTTCTACAGGAAGGTGCAGACTCTCTACAGGAAACGCAACCTTTCTACAGGAAGCTCTGTATTTCTACAGGAAACTTCCTGTAGAAGTTCAGGATGGCCCAAAATCCATTTTATGAGGAGATCTAATGACTAAGGATCGGTTTGGACGCATGCAAGCTATTGTTATCTCCCTTGCACATTGTTGTCACCTCGTCCTGCCATCCTTGTCGACATGCAACGAAGTTACCTGCACCAGCAAAGCAGATCGATGAGTTATCAAGAAAAAGCAATTTTTAAATGAAAAAAACCGCTGAGATCTCATACCATATCCATCCCAGTCATCCAGAAGCCCTGGGAGCGTGATCGGGAGGCCAGATCCTTCGTCGTGCAGCATGCACCGAAGGAGGAAGAACTGTTACAAGACATCCCGCGGGAGTCCTGTAACAGTTAAGCCCGGTAGAGTGTATACTATTCACAGCGCTGGCCATATGCAATGGAAACGTGGACGCATGCAGCCAAGCATCAACTCCATCGTCGGCAGCCTGTAAACGTGAACCTCCGGGCCTGTGCAAATTCACCAGCAGCAGATAGATCCATTCATCATCGTCCAAAACCCGAGAAATCGTGTTGCAGCCGCGCAGGTAAGTGTCTTGACCCTTTCTTCCGTCAGATTGCATGAATTTTACTTTGAATTGCTTGCAAAGTGTGAAGTGAATGGGTTGAGCGGCTGTATGGCCAGTTGACTGGCCACGTCGACCGGTTAATGGTCCAGTCAGATGTTTGGGTGGCGGCCGTGACAAAAGGAATGGGCAGCACACACGTGAGAACAATCCCTGTCGGGAAAAACAGATTTAACAGAAGAAACGGCGGCAGATCTGCTGGAGGGATGATGCGGTAGTAAGTGAACTCGCAGATAAATGATGGAATGACATCATCCAACAGTCTGGCGGGGACAGCTCACCCCCGCGCCACGGATTCCGCCGATTCAAATCTAATCGGCTAGATTGCTCGCATGCATTTATCATTCACCGTTTGAACCTCGAGTGAACATCCGGATCCTGCTGCAGTTCGAAACTCCGAGCCTTTGGCTATCAGAACGGCTGTGAAGCAACACCGAGAGCGCAGACCAACTGCAGTCTTCCCCAGGAATCACGCGCTGCTCCTACAGGAAAGCTGCGCCTACAGGAAAGCTGTTTCTACAGGAAGGCGGGTTCCTCACGTAAAAATGTGGAAGATAAAAAGGTAACCCTGAACTCTCCATGCAATTGGTTTTTAAAGGTGGCAGAATCGTCGTCTACAGTCTGGTCGTAGAAAGTTGTTGCAAGTGTTGTCTGTTGTGCATAGACTGTCGTTCTACAAGATGTCAGTGAATTAAACTGTGTTAAGGTCCTCAGGGATAAGTTTTGTGGATTATTTGCACGACGGAAGCGTAATTCTACGCTCTGTCCCAATAAGCTAAACTTCTTCCGCATTCGCCACCTCTAGCAACAGTTTTTATCATGCCGGGTGGGTTTATTAGACGGGAACCCACTGATTCATCAAAGTTAAGAGAAAACCAGGAGGTGGTGGTCCGGTGGAGCTCTTCACACGAGCACAATGGATATCCTTTTGTGACAAGTTGCAGGGTTATGACGACGAAGTGGCAGAAGAATTTTTACAAGCTTTGAGGCCGAAATCCAAAACATTGGCCACCGTGAACTTCAGGGGCCTAAGCCTCAAGCTCACCCCGCAATATATCAGTCGAATTACTGAACTTCCAATGGGTTTTCCATGGGATAAGGAAGAAAGGAAGTTGAGCTAGCAGGCAAAGAAAGAATTCTTTCCACCTGAGGAGGAATTCTCAGAGGACAAAAATGGGGTGCGTAGAACTAGCTTGCTGCCACCATGGAATGAAGTTAGCCTGCAAATCATGAAATATATAACCTGTGAAGGCCGTTTTAGCATTGTATACGGGTATCACTTTAGGTTGCTCACTGAATTGAGACACCAGATTGATCTTCCTGTAGAAAATAAACTGAGCATTCCTTATTTCTTGCTACAGTCTCTAATTGAGTGTGCCACAAAGTTAAAAGAAGGCATACCCGATCAGGTAGCCCACCATGGATTGATCAAACTTCTTGTGGAGGATGCGCTTCATTCATATAAGGTTCCCCTCTCATGGGAAGCATTCAGAAATTTGATAAGAGATGGAGACATAAGGATGTTGACCGAGGAAAGTGGTTCCTCCAGCAGTGAGGAGAAAGAAACAGTGGTCGCGGGAAAGAAAGAAACAGGCCAGAAGACTCCGACCACAGTGCAGAAGAAAGAACAAAGGAGGAAGCACGAGGAAAAGGATGCTGAGGAAAAAGGTGACACACCCATCTTGTCAGCAAGAGAGAAAAGGTTGCAGAGCAGAACTGACAAAGCTGAGAAGGTCCACATCAGCACAAGTACCTCGTCAGCACCCGCAACCAAACCAAAAATCAAAACCCAGGCAGCAAAGCAAGCCAAGGTGGTGACACCTGTGTCTACAGGAAAGCAGAAGCAGGCTTCTACAGGAAGCCCGAAATTAACAGAAAAAGGGTCTTCTACAGGAAGCCCAAAAATCACTAAAAAAGGGTCTTCTACAGGAAGCCCGAAATTGGCTAAAACAGGGTCTTCTACAGGAAGCCCTGAAAAGGTAAAACCCAAGGAGAAGAAAGCTGATATCCGTGAAAGGGAGGCAGAAGCTATGCTGGCTGGCCTCAGCACGCCACCTAAGCCAAAAGGAAAGAGAAAGAGGGAAACCCCTCTATACTTTGAAGTTCGAAGAAGTTCGAGAATAAAGACGGGCAAGCCACAGCCCCCATCCAGCAGCCAAATCACTACAGGGGATACCCCTACTTCACCCAGTGAGAGGTACCCCTCGAAGATATCGGTCACCTACGAGAGTGTGGAGCACTTGGAAGGTATGCTTTTTGACAAGCAATCTAGTGGTTTTTCAATAATATTTCTAACCTTTTCTGCATTATGAGTCTAAAGAATATAAGGGTTTTGATAAATTGTGTGAAAATGGACAAACGAAGCTCAATCACTAATAATTGATTTTTTCTATGCAGAAGGACGCGGAAACAGGGAATCATCGAGTAAAAACAAGAAGCGAAGGGAAAGTAACTGCTGTCCCGTCGACAGGGAACCGGATGCGGACAAGATCAAGTAAAATTAGAGCCGAATAGTCCAGGAAAAGAACGCAGGATACCGAGACGGAGAACGCAAGAAAGGAAAGAGAAGAACTGAACGATTAGCGAATCCCTCAGGATCTTCGATCCTGAGGGATCGCTGCTTTAGCTTATCTGTTGTATCTAGATATCTCCGTCATTTCTGTTATATAAAGGTACCACGCCATCGAGCGTGGGGGACGACTGTGGTTGTAATTACAAGCTTCAGAACAACTTTGATCATTAAGTTTTGTTAAGACCTGATTTTGTATACTTTTTTTAATGCAATCAATATAAAGGACTTGGTGTTCACTTCGTTTCTGCATCTGAAGTAACTTTAAGCAGTGTACCATTGGTAGCCAAGGGCCCAGCTCCGACGGTCACTTGCTGTTGTATCATACGGTGATTTGTGTGGTTTGCTTATTTCTCTTGTTTCAGTAATCCGATATATCTTTTATATGATAGACTATGCTTCCTAATTAATATCTGAATCTGAATAAGTTCTTTAACCCACATCTCTGTGTTACACAAAGTGAATCTATTCGAATTGCATCCATTTCTATAGCAAGATATTGGTATGAATGTTATCGTCATTGGATTCATATAAAATAAGTATTTGCGAGGCTTGAAGATAATATCACTTTGTTCAGAAACATAGTCACATCATACATTACTCTCGGATTGCTACAGTAGTCTAGAACGTGTACATACATTTGAGTTTGTTGTTCCATTTGAGTTTGCTGTTCCAATTTATATGATTGACGTTTCCTGTTTATGATAGTTTGCTGTTCCATTTAATTACTACTGTTCCATTTGATTACTGCTGTTCCATTTTAGAATTGCTGTTCCATTTTACTTTCGCTAATCTGCCTTTATTTCTTTTGCGTGATAGCAGGCCTAAGGCTGTCGTGAGCCCAGCAAGACGCTGCCTAGCTCCCAGACCTATAAGTCCATGTTTTGGTTTTCTTTCTTTATCAGTTTCTAAAGGGAAGGGTTATTGTTTCCGTACCCTTGACTGATCAACTGCTTTGTGTGATTTTATTTTTTGAGTTGGTTTAGTTACAGCTTAGTGTTTGTTTCCTTTCAAATCATTAGAACGCTATACTACCGAGCATTACTTGGACAAAATAGCCTCGGATTGAGTTACTCCTTGAAAGAACAAAACGATCCCGGATTGACTTAATAATGTGGAATAATTGGTGGTGTGAGAGACCCTAGTTATCGCTCTACATTTTGGCGCCGTTGCCGGGGAAGGGGTAATAGCCATTTGTCCTTTATAGAGTAGTGCGCAAATCTGCTAGGAGGGAGTTGGATTTTAAAAACGGAAGGTAAGAACCTGCGTACGGAGCATGTAAAAGCCCTGCTCCACCGTCCGCTTTCCTAGCAGAATTGATTGGTTAAATAGGATTTAGCAGTTTAATTGGAGTGCATGACTAAGCAGAAAAAGTTAGAGAAAGATCAAAAGCCTCCATCCAAAGCCAAGGGGCCGGTGACCCTTGGACGAACGAACTTCATAGACGAAATCTATAAGAAAGCTGACTCTCAGCCATCAGTAGGTTATAAGAAAGTCAATTCTAAACAGCCTACTAGTTCCCTTCAGGCCTCGGGATCACCATCTGAAGCCTTTGCTGAAGTGCACAGTCAAACAGAGGAGCAGGATTTTCAAGAAATTGAAAATTTGACTCCTGGACCATTGCACGAAGGGACCCAAAGTAACCTTTGTGAAGGAGAAGGAGAAATAGGGGAAATCGAGGAACCTAGATCTCCTATTGAATTAAACCAGCCTTTAAATAGCCCGGACAAGGGAAGCGCTGTAAAAATCCTTGTTGAAGGAATTCATTCACCGCAGACAGTTGGGGCCATTATAATCCCTGATCAAGGGAGTGGTGTCAAGACAATCCCTGTTAAGACTACCCCTCCTCAACCAAGGAACACTCTCTTGGGAATTCCTGAAGATTACTGGCATATATTCGATCCCATGGCGCAGAATCAGCCAAACACCCAGACCTCCACATTGCAATATCCGATAGTAGATTCTGCAGCAAATGCGCCCATGAAAGCCATCCCTCTCCAGCATATTCCCACATTTCATGGCCTTACATCAGAAGATACGGATGCATTCTTGTTCGAATTCGATGTATTATGTAGAGGATACGATTACACCACCGATCCCCAGAAACTGAAATTATTCCCCTCTACATTAAAAGGGGCTGCGTTAAGATGGTTTATGGGCTTAGGTGGTGGGGTTATTAACAATTGGGATCAAATGAAAGAAGCCTTTTTAAAGAAATATCAAGATTACTGTAGGCCGAGAGAACTAAAAGATGAAATCTTTTAAATGTAAGCCAAACCAAACGAAACCCTAGAAGAATATGTGGAACGTTTCCAATATAACTTGCAAAGATCCCCTTATGCATCGCTACCTCTGCCTGATAACGTGTTGAAAACTGCATTAATTAGAGGTATGAAAGAACAATGGATCGAAACGTTAAACATTATGGGGAAAGGAGACATTTATCAGGAAAATTTTGCTGATATCATTGATCTGTGTATCAGGAGCTCAAGAGGCAGCATGAGGATAAAACCAGCGGAATATGATCGCTTCCCCAGAGATAACAGAACATCAACAGAGGGAGTAACACGGGTGGAACTTGGAAATTTGCTAGAAAATTTTAAAACTGATATCCTGGGAACATTAACTACACAACTTGACATTGTGCAGGCTAAACAGAAGCAAGCCGAGGCGGAGCAGAATCTAGCAGTTTTTTGCCCACGATGCAGGAAGAAACACAGCCACAAGGAATGCCCGTTGGATACAGTCCAAATATGTGCTATCTGTACCAAGGACCACCTGACCGAAAGCTGCCCTTCACTTCCTGGTTTGAAGGCAATATACAAAGAAGCAGAAGAGGAGCCAGAACCAGCATATTTTATTAACCAGCGTCGTCAATGGCAGCCTAGGCAATCAGGTATGTTTTCAGACCCCTCCTCTTCTTTTCAACCCCTGCAGTTCAATACTTAGCAACAGAATATGTGGCAAAACCAGTCTCAACCCCCGTTTTCAAATTGGTCACCTCAAATGTTTCCTACTCCGAATCCTTGGATGTCCCAATTTGGTTGGCCAAACTGCCCTTATCCTCTACCATATTGGCAGAATAATTCATATCCTCCGCAGTGGACCCCTTCCACTTCGCAAAGCTCATCCTGGCAGACAAGCTGGCCAAGATCGACATATCAGCCAGCAGGATCAATTCCGTTCCCTCAACTGACTCTGCCAGCCTTACAACAAAACCCCCAGCCTAATCTGAGACCGCAGCTCCCAGCCCAACCCAACCCTAATCCAAATAATAGACCAGTTCAATCTCTTCAAATTATAGAATCCTCAGAAATTGAATCTGATCTGCGGGAGTGCAACGATCTTCAGTTAAGATCTGGGCGAATAATAGAAACAAAGGGAGACAAAACAATTCGCATTGAAGATCAGTTACCAATAGAACAACCCCCACAACAGAAGGATGAAAACAAAGAGCAAAACAATAAACAAGCAAGTACATCCTCTCCTCCTTTCCCAGAACGATTAGTCATATCTCGACCTATACAATCTCCAGACTTCGACATTTTGGGAGAATTACAAAATTTGTATATAAAGATTCCATTCCTCCAAGCCATACAAGATATTCCTATATATGCAAAAACCATAAAAGAATTGTGCATCAAAAAATCAAGGAGAAATACAAATACTAACCCCAGAGTCCAAGTATTTGGTACTTTATCTGACCTATTATCAGGAAAAGAGGCACCTATCAAATATGAAGATCCCGGGAACCCGATTGTAACTGTCCAAATCTATGGCCAAACCCTGACTAACGCTCTAGTTGACCTGGGAGCTGCAATCAACATTTTGACAACCTCCACCTGCCAAAAGCTTGGCATCACGTCAGTAGAACCTACCTCTACTCTGTTAGAATTGGCAGATCGATCTGTAGTTCGACCAGAAGGTACTCTGAATGATGTCATGGTTTCCGTAGATTCCTGGGAATATCCCACAGATTTCCTGGTAATTAATCATAAAACCCGACTAGATGGACATCCGTTAATCCTAGGCAGACCCTGGCTTGCTACTGCCGATGCCTACATTGGCTGCTGGCAGGGAAACATGACTATAACTAAAGGACCAGATGTTAAAAATTTAATTTTATATCCTCCAGCACAGCCAAGCCTGCCAATGATTAAAACTAACTCTTATCCTGTGTCATATCTTGCTAACAATATCAGATCTCCATTAACTATACAGAAGGCTTTAGACTTTAAAGATCAAACAGAAGACGACGCCATTAACAATTTTATTAGTCAAAATGAAGCTAGAACACATATGCAGTGTTTTATGATAGAAGCAGCATTTGACAGTGAGCTAGAAGAAGATCCTTTAAAAGATCCACATGACCAAACAATACCAGTAACTGTTGTTGCCAATAGCAAAGTAGTGGAAATTGAACCTGGTAAAACTCTTAATATTAACGCCAACCTTACATCAGATCAAGAAATAAAGCTTGTTAATCTGTTACAAAAATACAAGGATGCATTTGCGTGGGATTATCCTGACATGAAGGGGATTGATCCTCAATTATGCACCCATCACATCTATATAGAGAAAGATGCAAGACCTGTCCGTCAGCCACAAAGAAGACTCAACCCTCACCTAAAAGAGATAGTAAAAGACGAACTTCAGAAGCTGTTAGATGTTAACTTTATTTACCCTATCTCTGACAGTAAATGGGTCTCTCCCCTTGTGGTGGTACCCAAGAAAAATGGAAAATGGAGGATTTGCGTGGATTACAGGGAGTTAAACAAGGCTACACAGAAGGATCACTTTCCCCTCCCATTTATAGACCAAGTATTGGACACGTTAGCAGGGAAGAAATTTTTCTCCTTCCTGGACAGCTTCAGTGGATATAACCAAATCCAAATTGCCCCTGAAGACCAGGATAAAACTACCTTTACGTGCCCCTGGGGAACGTTTGCCTATCGAGTATTACCCTTCGGCCTATGTAACGCCCCTGCTACATTTCAAAGGGCTATTCTCAGTATTTTTGCAGATCTAATAAACGATGGACTTGAGGTGTATATGGACGACTTCACACCGTATGGGGATGAATTTGATCCAGCTCTGGATACCCTGGAAAAAGTTCTACAACGTTGCATTACTACCAGACTCTGCCTGAGCCACGAAAAGTGCTACATGATGATGACGGAAGGGCTCATTCTAGGGCACTACATTTCAGCAGCTGGCATCCAGGTAGACCCTGCTAAAATTCAGATTCTTTTGCTCATCCCTACCCCCACTACTCAAACAAAGGTACGTAGTTTCCTTGGATTTTCTGGATATTACAGACGGTTTATAGAACATTATTCACGAATTGCAGCACCTCTATATGCCTTAACTGGTAATGTTGATTTCTTGTGGACAGAGAAATGTGACTAGGCCTTTAAAGAATTGAAAAAGTTGTTGTCAATAGCTCCAGTCCTTCGAGGACCAAACTGGAATTTTCCATTCCAGATCTCATCTGATGCCTCGGATACAGCAATCGGTGCAGTCCTAGGACAAGAAGAGGATAAGAAGCCATACGCTATTTACTATATTAGCAAAAATTTATCCTCTGCCGAACTCAATTATACTGTTACTGAAAAGGAATTCCTGGCTGTAATTCATGCTGTTAATAAATTTAGGCATTATATTACAGGTTATCCTGTTGTGTTATATACAGATCATTCTGCTATCAAATATCTAGCAAACAAACCTGTCACGAATGCTAGAGTAACTCGATGGTTGATCCTGTTGCAGGAGTTCGACATCACAATTAAGGATCGACCTGGCAAGGAGAACCCTGTAGCCGACTTCCTCTCAAGAATACCCAAATCAATCGAAACAGCAGCAGTAGAAGATCAATTCCCTGATGAACATCTGTTTGCCATTGCCATTCGCACACCCTGGTATGCTGATGTCGCCAATTACCTTGCAGTGGGTAAGTTACCAAAACACCTAACCCCTCAGGAACGAAAGCAAATTGTTCAAAAAAGCACTCGATTTTCGTGGATTGGAGACCATTTATTCCATACAGGGGCAGACATGCAAATCAGGAGGTGTATTCGAGAGGATGAGATCCTAGACATCTTAAAAGCTTGTCATAATGGACCATGCGGGGGGCACTTTGCCGACAAAAGAACAACACATAAAGTACTACAGGCAGGATACTATTGGCCTACAATTTTTAAGGACGCGAAAAAGTTTGTACAAGCCTGTGACAGCTGCCAGCGAGCAGGAAAACCTGGTCAAGCTGATGAAATGCCTCTGAGACCACAAGTGGTTATTGAGCCATTTGAACGATGGGCTCTCGATTTCGTCGGGCCCATTAATCCACCATCAAACCAGAGGACATACATCCTGGTAGCAACAGATTATGTTACTAAATGGGTTGAGGCTGAATCATTAGCTAGGGCTATAGAAGATTCAGTAATACAATTTTTGTTCCATTTGTTTGTACGTTATGGACTTCCGAGAGAAGTAATTACAGATGGTGGACCACAATTTGTTGGAAATAAACTAGCTGGAACACTTAACAACTATCATATCCAACATAAGATCACTACTCCCTACCATCCGCAGGAAAATGGACAAGTAGAAAACAGTAACAAGATAATAGAATCAATCTTAACAAAGACTATCGCATCACACAGGCGTGATTGGGCTGCTCGGCTACCTGAAGCACTGTGGGCTTATAGAACCACATGGAGAAGTATGACAGGCTATTCACCTTATCAATTGGTGTTTGGGAAACAACCAATCTTTCCTATCGAATTTGAGATCCAAACACTACGAACTGCACAAGAGGTCGGCTTAGATCTGAATGAGGCACAGATCAATCGACTACGACAAATCAACGAATTGGATGAGATTAGGCTCTCTGCATTACAAAACACAGCATTAATCCAACAGCAGCGAGCTAAGTGGCATGATGCACTTATAAAGAATAAAGTCTTCCATGAAGGAGACTGGGCTCTGTTATACGATTCTCGGTTCCAGGATTTCCCGGGGAAACTCCAGACTCGATGGCTAGGAACATATGAGATCCAGAAGGTGCATGACAATGGGACCCTCACTCTGATCACAATTGACGGTTCTGGACATACGTTCAAAGTAAATGGCCACCGAGTTCATCTCTATCGAAGACCTCTTACTCGGGAATCCTTTTGTCAACAGCTACAGCAAGATACTGATTTGGAGATCTTAGGAGAGGAAGCGAAATCTTCCTCACCTATAACTTAAGCAACTCGTTTTTCATAATTTGTACATAACATCCTGTACATATGTTCTTTTCATCTTTGTTTGTAGTATTTTTGTTACCTTATTTTGCACAGCACTTTTTGATTTTGTTGTTCCTTTTCAAAAGGAACAGCACTGGTTTGATCTTGCTGTTCCTTTTCAAAAGGAACAACACTCGTGTGATTCTGCTGTTCCTTTTCAAAAGGAATAGCACTTTTGGTGTTTGCTGTTCCTTTGCGAAAAGGAACAGCACTTGGTGTTTTGTTGTTCCTTTGCGAAAAGGAACAGCACTTGTTGCTTTGCTGTTCCTTTGCGAAAATGAACAACACTTGTTGCTTTGCTGTTCCTTTGCGAAAAGGAACAACACTTTTTGCTTTGCTGTTCCTTTGCGAAAAGGAACAACACTTTTTGTTTTGTTGTTCCTTTGCGAAAAGGAAAAACACTTTTTGCTTTGTTGTTCCTTTGCGAAAAGGAACAACACTTTTTGCTTTGTTGTTCCTTTGCGAAAAGGAACAGCACTTTTTTGCTTTGCTGTTCCTTTGCGAAAAGGAACAACACTTTTTGCTTTGCTGTTCCTTTGCGAAAAGGAACAACACTTTTTTGCTTTGCTGTTCCTTTGCGAAAAGGAACAGCACGTGTGGATTTTTGTTGTTCCTTTGCGAAAAGGAACAACACTCTTTGTGCTTTGTTGTTCCTTTGCGAAAAGGAACAGCACTCGCATATTTCTTTTTCCAAGATACAGAATTTGGCTAATTCTGCTATTTCTTTTCCACAAGATAACTCATTTACATGCTTCTCTCAGAGAGGACACCATCAGAACCTTTCTGCTCCTATTGGGACGTTTTGCGATTATGCTCTCCTAAATCCTTTAAGATATAGCAATGACATTATGCTATGAACATAAAGCATGATATACCGAAACCAGCATATCATAAATCGCTACTATTTTAACAGTCAGTATATATAAGAAGACAAGAGGAGGGACATTAACTTTCGTCTTCACTGTCATTATCTTATTCCCGAACCATGGTTTGGTAATTTTTATCATGTCGATCTCCCTAAAAACTTTCTTGATCATTACTGAGGAATATGAGCAAACGATTTATATCTGTCTGTTGGGATTGTAAGACTTCTTCCACCATTCCCCGCTCTTAAGGAGTGCGGAACCACCCTTATGTGTAATTGAACAAAGAAAAAGAGAAGTGTGCTGCAAAAGAAGAATAAAAGAAAAAATAAAAACAAGATATGAAATCGTGAAATGTAGGATAGGGGGTCTCATTCAGAGCCAGCCTACCATGATCATAAGGATGGAAGCGAAGTGGCATTCCCATTACGGCCACCACACCAGGGATATGGTCCAAAGGTAAAATAACAAGCAAACCTTGGAACAGGAGGTCTCATCACGAGCCGGCCTGACCACGTTTCGTGCCTACCTTGTGAATGGCATTATGGTTATCTGGTCACCAAGCCAGCATAATGGCCTGCATTTTGACAAAGCACTCTTCAGTAGATACACAAAGGATAATGGTTCCGGAGGGTGAGATAAACAACTTTGCCAAGGTTATGAACACCTGTTGGCAGCAGAGCTCTGTTAATGGCATTGGAGTCGTAATATTTACACCAACAGGTATGATATTAAGTCTGTTTGTCTTTTATATCCTTTGCATGTATCATATGTCACACCCTGATATAATTATCGCATGAACATTATCACCAATCATGGCAACGGAATTGACAATGACTACTGGAGAATTGGTACAGTTGACAGACGTCCAACCCCTTGGTTCCTCATTATATCACACTGGCTTATCTAAAAAGCGATCCACTTTTCTGCCTCGGTTTCGGTACTCCATTGTCCTTTTACAACATGGCATAATTCTACCTGCTGTACTTTATGATTTGACTCCCGACTGGCTGCTGCTCCTCTCTTTGACGGCTGGGGGCAGCCTATCAGATCGCGGGGGGGAGGTAACCTCATTACTCCAATGGTTACGTGGCTGCACACCATTCGGGCAAAATAATGACACGATTTAACAGTATGATGATCTCATTCTACGGACTGCCATCCACGATCTTTCTCTTTGCTGCATGCTCTGCGAAGATCCTTCCTAAAATCAGCATCGAGTATCCTCTCTGCTTGGTAAATACTGCAAACATTTGTTGTTTCATTCCTAAGTCTATTTCTGGAGTAAGCTATGGGCGGGAGGACAATCCGAAGTGAACCGCACAAGCTGACCGTGTCCGCTGCTGCCCGCGAAATTCTGGAAAATGCAGGATGGTTGAATTACTTCAACCGCCTGCAAGAATCGAATGAGGCTGTAGCATTGGAATTCCTGCAAAATTTGCAGGAAAACCACTCTATAGTCGGAGGAAAGTGGATAGGAGTTACGGAGGACATTATCGCAGAAACCTCAGGATTACCAGCTGTTGGACCCAGATGGGAGCTGAAGAAGGAAAGACTGCAGAAAGTAATGGAAATTTTCCAAAGCGAAGGCCAAAGTCTGACAGTCAAAGGGAAAGGAGTTCTGCCGACAACACTGGGGGAACCCTGGACCGAGCTGGCGAAGATAGTGCAGAGCTATATCACCTGCGAAGGGAGAAAAGATGTGGTAAGGGCTCGTCACTTAAAACTTCTAGCTGTTTTAAAGGGAAAATGTTCTGTAAATCTCCCTGCCCTTTTAAATTCGTTATTACATGATGCGGCCCGAAGCCTGAAGAAGGCTCAGCACACAGATACAGTTGTTAGCCACCACGGACTGATTCGGCTAATAATAAGCCATAGTCTTACCCAACAACAAGGCACCTGGGAGGAATTGGTCGAAACAGTTAAAGAGGGACTGGCTGTACCACCCCCAAAATCTGAACGAACCTCCAGCACACTGGAACGTTCAGAAAAACATAAGAAGCCAGCAGCAGAAAAGCATGCTGTTTCAAAACGAAAGCAGTCCTCCAGCACGCCGGAACAATCAGAGAAATGTAAGAAGTCGGCGGCAGAAAAGCATGTTGTTTCGAAACGGAAGCAACCCTCCGATACGCCAGAACGACCAGAGGAACCTAGAGAACCTGTTGGCACTCCCAACCTGCCTGAAAGACCTAGGAAGTCAGCTCGATTGGTTCGAATACGGGGAAGGTTGGAAAAGATTCAGAAAACTGCGGTCCAACCAATTGAAATCGAGGACAAACCTCCGGAAGTGGAAAGTGAATTACCCGAAGGAAATGCTGAGCAATCAGAGGCTGGAACTAACCAGCCAGAAGGAGGAATTGAAGAAGGACACGACCAATCTGAAGGAGAAGAGACCACTAAGTGAGACAATCAAGAAGAAGAAAACGCACAATCTATGGGTAGCCCGTTGCAAGACCCTCCAGGAGAAGAGGAATTGGCAGCAGTTCTGGCCAATATGAGAGGATACGGCCAAGCCTCCAGTACAGGAGGCGTCCTTGATGGCCCCACAGAAGAAGAATTACCCGAAGAAAGGCATGCAGAAGAGGCAGGGGAAGAAAACCTGCCTGGCTATGGTAATGAAGCAGAAGACATCAATCCAGGACAATCTGTCCCCAGGACGCCGGAAGATGTTCCAGGAGAGGAAGAAGAAGTAAGATTGAAGGCCAAACCCTCTGCCGAGGCAAGGGAAATTGAAAAATTGAGAAAGAAGAAGCAGAGGATGCTGGGCACGATAGCCAGACTCCGGCAACAAATTAGAATGTTGAAAGCCAGTCTGAGAATACAAAAAACTGCAAGGAAAAGGAAGAGGACCACGGCAGCAAGAACCCCGAGGGTTAGAGTTCATTTTGATGGACGAAACCCCATCAGGAGACCTACTGTCGAGGAACAGTCTGCTATTCCAAATGATAATGAGGAACAAGGTGTTGTTCTAATAGAAACTGTTGTTCCATCTGGCTCGAAGGAACGAATGGACATTCCAATGGAACAGCAAGAGGCTCCGGTGGTAGGAAGACCACAGCAACCCTTTGTTCGCATTAAAAAGGAAACGGATAGCAAAG
The DNA here is from genome assembly GCA_031772625.1 of Pinus tabuliformis. Lineage (NCBI taxonomy): Eukaryota > Viridiplantae > Streptophyta > Pinopsida > Pinales > Pinaceae > Pinus > Pinus tabuliformis. The sequence goes on along the minus strand of CM062804.1, from coordinate 865,416,499 downwards.
AGGTTCAGACAGAAGCACCCCCCTCGGGTGTAATTCGGGTCTGAAATTCCAAACAACGTAATAAGAAGGTCCAGGTTAAACTTCCAGCTTCTACGGCTGTGTGGAAGAAAGACCCAAAAACTAGAACCTTGCATAAAATGATGAAGGAAGCCCAACAGGAGGCCGAGCAGTTGCGAGAACAGACGGTCCCCAAGGAAAGATATGAAGAGCTCCAACAGCAACTTCGAAACATCAGTCAGTCTGAGAGCCAGGCCTTTGAAGGATGGCAGAAGGAGCAGGAAAAGGTTGCTAAGGTAACTCGTCGACTAGATAGTGTTGTTAAGCAGATGGACACCCTGTGTTCCTTGTATACTGATGTTTTGACTTGTAGAGCCCCTGCTAAAAATTATGCTTTGTTTTTGCTTGAACGATATTTGAGATTAAAAATAAAAGCTGTTAGGGCGGGAGCACCTATCCATATCAACATTGTTAATGATTTTATAGACTGCTACAAGCACTATGGAGTTAAAGTTCAAAGGTTGTTATGTGAATTTTACCTGCACAATCTTGTCTTAGACCAGGAAACTGATTTGAATCCTGGCCCTTTCGTTGGCGATATACAATTCCAAGCCTTTATCTCATTTGGGGTGAATCAGTTAAAATGGCTTAAAGCTTACAACATCTTCCAGATGCAAGAAAATAGTTTAGCCTATGGGTACGAGCTGAACCTAGGGACCCAGCAGCATTATGGCGAGAGCATAGGAGTGTGATGAGGATCCCAGGTGTCATGAAGATATTAGGTCCCATGCATGGAGACTTGATCCGAAATGGTCTGGAGTATTTCCTGACTATTAAAGACCATGCCCTCCATGCTGCAAAGTTTCGCTACCGAACCTCTAACCCAAACATCCAGCTCAGGGAACCCTTTAACTTTGAGAATTTTGAATTGGCTGCCAGTCGATTGAGTCTCTATGGGGAACGGATTCTGCGAGTAGAACCATTCTGGTTGGGGTATCGGTTTCGCAGCCCAATTATTTGGCATCCTGCACCTGGATATCAGGCCCTATATGAGATGCCTGCAGATCAGTTAGATCAGTTCTTTGACCATCTAGTTGCTAATCATGATTGTCGACCTCTTCGTGAGATCCCTTCTCCGACCTACTCTCTCACAGCCTTGCATGTCAATTATAACGTTTTCATGAGGACATGAAACAGGGTAAGCAGGGGGGTGTGTGGAGCACTTGGAAGGTATGCTTTTTGACAAGCAATCTAGTGGTTTTTCAATAATATTTCTAACCTTTTCTGCATTATGAGTCTAAAGAATATAAGGGTTTTGATAAATTGTGTGAAAATGGACAAACGAAGCTCAATCACTAATAATTGATGTTTTCTATGTAGAAGGACGCGGAAACAGGGAATCATCGAGTAAAAACAAGAAGCGAAGGGAAAGTAACTGCTGTCCCGTCGACAGGGAACCGGATGCGGACAAGATCAAGTAAAATTAGAGCCGAATAGTCCAGGAAAAGAACGCAGGATACCGAGACGGAGAACGCAAGAAAGGAAAGAGAAGAACTGAACGATTAGCGAATCCCTCAGGATCTTTGATCCTGAGGGATCGCTGCTTTAGCTTATCTGTTGTATCTAGATATCTCCGTCATTTCTGTTATATAAAGGTACCACGCCATCGAGCGTGGGGGACGACTGTGGTTGTAATTACAAGCTTCAGAACAACTTTGATCATTAAGTTTTGTTAAGACCTGATTTTGTATACTTTTGTTAATGCAATCAATATAAAGGACTTGGTGTTCACTTTGTTTCTGCATCTGAAGTAACTTTAAGCAGTGTACCATTGGTAGCCAAGGGCCCAGCTCCGACGGTCACTTGCTGTTGTATCATACGGTGATTTGTGTGGTTTGCTTATTTCTCTTGTTTCAGTAATCCGATATATCTTTTATATGATAGACTATGCTTCCTAATTAATATCTGAATCTGAATAAGTTCTTTAACCCACGTCTCTGTGTTACACAAAGTGAATCTATTCGAATTGCATCCATTTCTATAGCAAGATATTGGTATGAATGTTATCGTCATTGGATTCATATAAAATAAGTATTTGCGAGGCTTGAAGATAATATCACTTTGTTCAGAAACATAGTCACATCATACATTACTCTCGGATTGCTACAGTAGTCTAGAACATGTACATACATTTGAGTTTGCTGTTCCAATTTATATGATTGACGTTTCCTGTTTATGATAGTTTGCTGTTCCATTTAATTACTGTTGTTCCATTTGATTACTGCTGTTCCATTTTAGAATTGCTGTTCCATTTTACTTTCGCTAATCTGCCTTTATTGCTTTTGCGTGATAGCAGGCCTAAGGCTGTCGTGAGCCCAGCAAGACGCTGCCTAGCTCCCAGACCTATAAGTCCATGTTTTGGTTTTCTTTCTTTATCAGTTTCTAAAGGGAAGGGTTATTGTTTCCGTACCCTTGACTAATCAACTGCTTTGTGTGATTTTATCTTTTGAGTTGGTTTAGTTACAGCTTAGTGTTTGTTTCCTTTCAAATCATTAGAACGCTATACTACCGAGCATTACTTGGACAAAATAGCCTCGGATTGAGTTACTCCTTGAAAGAACAAAACGATCCCGGATTGACTTAATAATGTGGAATAATTGGTGGTGTGAGAGACCCTAGTTATCGCTCTACAGAGAGGGGGAGCCCAAAAACAACTACTTGGAAAAGAAGGATAGACCAACCGGCTTCAAAAGCCCGGCTCAAGGTCAAGGAAATAGAGAAGAGTGAAGGAGCGGCACCCTCATCGCCACCAAGGGCAGAACAGGCAGAGCCACCAAGAGTAGGAAAGAAAGAGAGTATTCCAGAGCCTAGTTCTCGGCCAAGAACAAGGAGCTGGAGCAAAATTGCTCAAGGATGAGCAAATATTTTAGCTGGGGGGTGATGATGAGCCCCAATTTTTGGAAACAATTTGGGCTCATTTGGCCTACTTACCTTGCTCAACCCTTCATCTTTTATCACTTATGCATTCATTTCTTGGTATATTCGTGTTATTTGTAGGAAGAAGGGCAGGCATTATATCTATGTGGCTAATACATGATGATTTCAGGTTTTTTGGCATTAAAGGGAGCAAAGACCACGCAGAAGGAGACAAGGAGACAGCAAAGGTGGCATTGCAGGTTTATAGGGAGGTTGTCTACAGCCTTAAATGACCTCCCTCGTGATCTCCACCCTAACTCCGAGCTCCAACAACTCTCCACACCGAGCTCAAAGGCAGCCAACGGGTTCTATAGGAACATCAGTTTATAGCAGTTTAACTTTCAGTTGGACAGCCAAGCTCCACATATTGAGAAAGCCAGCTGGAGCCTCATCATGTATAAATATTAAGGCCGTAGCCTTTGATAGGAGCTTTTTGAACTTTTGAACTACTGTTGCAATTTCTAAGCACGAGCTACAGCTCGGTTTTTGCTTTTTGTAAGCCAGTTTTGGCATGATATTAGACTCATGATTATTCAATAAAGGCAGGCAGCTTTGGATTCAATTCTGAGTTTTTAAGGGAGCTATAGCTCTCAGGTTAGGTCCCAAACTGAGAGCAATATACCTCCTCTTCCTTGTATTGTTACTTGTCTTTTCTTTCAGCACTTTATTCCACTGTTTTGACATGCATTTAGAAATTACAGTCTGTTGATTCGATTTCTTTTATGTGATTGAGTAGGATTAGTTTACAGTTCAAGTGCTTTTAGTTTCTTAGATTAGAGTAGGAGGATCAGCATTCATTAGAGCTCCAAGAAAAGGTTGACAGTGCACTCACTGCCATCTCTGTTTAGAGATTGGAGGTGAAGACCGTACCAACCACCAAAAAACACAGTCTTATACTTTCCTTCAAGCTGCAACACAGTCATTTCAATCGTAGATCCATCCATGCATTCTGATCTTGAGCAGTACTTCTTCATTCCAACTCCATGCACGATTCTTCTCTGAAGTTCACATTGCTGTTCGTTGATTGAATAACACAGTTAGGATAGGTTGATGAATTCTCGGTTTTGTGCAGATTTGTTTCCTTTACACTGCGTTGCATCACTTTGTTATCTTCTTCTTCTTCTCAATCGTGCCTAAAGCCACCTACCCAACCTCTATCCAGCTCATTTGCCTTCCAACCCTTCTACTGTTCACGTAACTTCATCTTTTTGGACTTTTCATTACTTCCACCCTTCTATCCACCAACCAACTTTACCCACTCTTTCTCCATCTCATATCTCTGTTCCTGAGCCATCATAAGCTCCCTTTCCATTCTACCCATCCACCCATACCACTCCTCCACTCCTCCATCACCCAAAACTCCAACCACAGAACATCCTGTAGAAGTTAGCAGACTTCCTGTAGAAATCCCGAGCTTCCTGTAGGATCCCCTGCAGACATCCTGTAGAAACCTGTAACCTCGGTTGCCAAGCACCTGAACGTTGTGGAATTTTGTGGAATGATGTTTTGGATCCCCTGTAACCTTTCCTAGCCCTCCTGACCTTTCCCAAGTTTTCATTCCCTTCGAACTACCCCTGCACAGTCAAACCCTAATAAGAAACAAAATCATAATAACTCCAACCACTTAAGCAAAAATACAAAAACAATGTTCTTTTCAGTAGAAGTAGCTTAAATTCATGCATCTCATATCACTAGAAGTAATGGCATCATTTCTAGAAGTTTGCACTCCCACCATTGCATCATAGAGATTAGACTAGTCAGATTAGGGTTTACTAGGGTTTCCCTGTTTCGTTGGCTTTCAGTTCATTATTGCAAAGTAGGTTACTTTCCTTTCAGATAGCCTTCGTCCATCATTTAGAAAGCTTCTTCTGAGAACATATAGAAGTTGGCTTGAGCCCTAGCGGACTTGTGCCAGCTGACCAAGTGACAGCTGCGACAAGAGCTAGTACTTGTGCATACAACACCGTCGCTTCCAAGTTTGTTACGAACTACCGGGTTGATAAAATTAGAGATAGGAAGCTCCAGGAGTTGTAGCATTATTGCTACAATACTGGAGCCCACCAGTTTTGATGAGTGGGCATTTAAAATATGTGAAAGGATGATAGATGGTTTGAATGATAATACTCCTGGAAATATACTGATATACCTATATATATATATATATATATATATATATATATATATATATATATATAACCCGGGTAACTCAATATCTATGCGATTTATGATGACTTCAGGTAATCAATCACTAATAAAGATTAATCAATCAATTACAGAAGTTAAGTATGAACGATTATTAATTCAAACAAAGTAATACAAGTCAGATCACATATCATAATAACATTAATTTCTAGCATACATGTTCAGGATATCAATTTCAGCATTACTCAAATGTGATATAAATGCAGAATTGAATGGATAGTCACATATACAACAATATTAAATCAAAACACTGTTAAATTGCCTAACATGAAACAAAATGACATAGATATAAGTACCATATGTATTTGAACATGCTACTGATGTAACAATCTGGTTCGTTCCTTTTTATTTCTGAAAAATCCAAAAAGATTCAGAAATGCAAGTCCTTTTGAAGTCTGCTTACAAAAAAAAAGTTTGAACCTTGATCCTTGCTCTCTATAAAAAATAAACTAAGAAGTGCAAAATTCCTCTCTTCTTCAATCCAATTTTAATACAAATTCATGACCCTTTCTAAAATGACATGAAAGGGTCCTTATAGTAAAAATAAAAACAAACTACTCATAAAAGATGCTTGGAGTGGTTGGAACAGCCTCTCTAAAAATGTGTGATTTCATGACAAAAATAGAATTGCAAATAACTTCAAAAAGATGCATTGCATCTATCATTCCTCCTGTGGCTTTAGATGACAAATCTTAAGCATAGTTTGGACTTATGGTTGATGACTCATCCTGGCATGCAATTGACCTGTGTACACCGCATCCAAGAGTTTGGGTATCATGCGATCGACTGCATCCGCAAGAAATTTGACTATCATTTGTTGGCTATGCGATTTGACCAAATAGATCCAATGCGTATCCCAATTGAGGCCTTTTAATTTTTTGATTTTTTCTTCTTTGGTGTTAGAATCTTGCTTCCATTAGTTTTCCAATACTTTTACCTTAGGAAGATTTTCAGGAGCACACTCAAAAATTAAGTTGGCACTGTGTAAATTGTCATTTATCAATTCAATGATATTATTCCTTGCTGCCCTGGCCCTTGAAGTTTCTCTTTCTACTTTGATCAGTTGTGTCTCCCATTCTGAGAATAATATCTCTTTATGAGATTCTTTAATCACTGGTAATTTAGTAGCCCTTCCCTTTTCTGTATTTTTCCAAGAGATATAATATGTAATATTATCATTTGCTTCCTCAAACTCCAATCTGGAATTGACCGCTTGATCTCCCAGTGTGTTGGTTTTGATGCAAAATGGAGGAATGAGGGATATCTTTTGGTAGAGTTGTGTTAGCTATTGAGATAAGAAATTATTTAATGCTAAGGCTTCCTTTATAAACTCTTCAACTTTAGGATTTCCTTTGAACTGATATATTGAGAGTTGTAGTTACATTATTTGCACATCCTTAGCTTTAATCTCTTCATGATGTGCCAGTCTTAGCTGTTCAAACTCTTGGGATAGTTGTTGTTGTCTTTCAATTGCCTGCTGATTAATCCTCTGTTTCTCGGCCTTTAGATGATCTTCAAGTTGTTTAATCTTTTGATATTTTTCCTTCATCAATTGATTAACTTCAGTTGCTTTATTGATCACGGCAGCTATATATGCACCTGCAAACTAAGATAAGTTAGTCAAGTCTTTGGATGGATCAACTTTTGAATCTTTCCAAATGACATTCATGTATTCATCTTGAGAGACAATTGCCGATACTTGGTCTATTTTCCTCTTCTTCCTCTGCCTTTTGACTACAACCCTATGTTTAGGGCTATAAAACACATCCAATGGTGGGATCTCCTCAATACTCAATATAATATCTGATGAAGGATTCTCAGGGATTATCTCGACTTCCCTCATAGTTGAATCCTTGTTGGATGCCTTTTCAACCACAGGATCATGAACTATGGGTTGTTGTCTTAAGGGAGATTGTGGTGTGATAACAGTTTGGGTATCACTTTGACCCTTAATCTGAAGGTCAAACTGTTCCCATTCTTTGATCAACACCAGATCAATGTGAACATCTGTGTCCAACTGTTCACTAGCTTTCTCACTTGTCTCGGCTTCACTAGAAGTTTTCTCTATGTCTTGCTCTGTGATTTGCTCTATGATTTGCCCTATTTGATGGATGACCGGTGTAGTGTTCAATAAGTCCAATGGTACTGACTGAAGCCTTGGTACCCTATACTGAATGAATTGGTTCATTTTTCTTGGTCCCATCTTGATCCTTGCAAGATGTCTCACTTGCGCAAATGTCTATGTTGATCTGAAGAAGTCATCGAATTCATCTTTTTCATGGATGAATTGCTTAACCTTTACCTAAGTAGTAAAATTATAAGCAACTTTATTTGGGTCATATTGTCTTCTGGGAATAACAGCTAGGTTCAGATCCCTTATTTTCTCAGCTTCAGCTTGTGCATGTTTGTAGTCATGCAATGAATAAACACTGCATCGGATCGGAAAGGCAGGCCATAACTGTTTCTTGGCGTCTTTGAGATTTTTTGTAAGGCCCTTTTCAACCATCTGACAGGCTATTTCCCTAGCCAATAGTTTATTCGAGACATATAGAGGAAGGACATGTAGATCAGTGATGTTACCATATACCCTAATGTATGTAAACAATTCTTCCCCAAACCATCTGCCAACTGAAGTTAGATTGATGCTGGCTTCCTCGGACAGCTGAGGGGCTGGTATATTAAAGATGGCCTGATGAATGGTTAGGATGAAGCCATGGAAAATTTTGTCAAAATGTTTCTTATATTTCTTTTGCCACAGGTCTTTATGGTAAATATGGATAGGGGTTGGGTCTTGCACAATCCATTTCCATCCCATGATAGGAAAATTGGAGTTAAAACAAATGGTGTCAACTATATATGCGCTCATATAAAATGAGGGAACCACTCGGGTGGTAGCAAACTCGTTCTTCCTATAATAAAGTATTTGGACAGCCATTTTATCTGATAGAATAGTTTCCCAATCCATCACATAAGAATTCAGAGCTGCTTCTATTAAGGGAACCATTTCAATGGAAAACTCAACAGAATTGGGACTTCCAAATAATCTACACATCATTGCGGCAACATAACAATATGGAGATGCTAGGGAGTCCACAGAATACATACCGGATGACTCATGCTTGTGTTTGTTATGGAAATGCCTCCATTGTTTGATGGGGTTGGACTCTACTTCATTTTTCCTCGTGAAAGCTTCAAGGAATGATTTGTTGTAGCACTTCTGAGGCTCTTGAAAATAATACATTTTCTTCAAATCCTCAGGCTTGAAGGACCCAAATATTCTCCCATCAGATGTGAAGAGTGTTCTGTCTGTTATATTGATACCTTCAACTACCCATTTTACCATGTCATTGTATGGAAAAATATTTGCACGTGTAGATATTCAATGAAGGAAAGAATCGGCTAAATCACTAAGTGTATTCTTTGACTCTGCAGGTCTGTTAGTCGTTGCTTGTCCTTCTATTACCTTTGGTTTTTCCCTTTCCAACATATCATATATTCCTTCCCATGAAATATTCCCACAATCCTGGCATGTCGTATCTAAGATTAACACAAGTTTTTCCGTTCCTTCAGCTACTGCAGGGGAAGCTTTCATCTTTCGGGCCTTCTTTGTCATTTTAGATGGCTGAATACTTCTAGATTCAAACTGCAATTATATGAAACAACAAAGAGTGATAAACTTAAACCTTCATAGTGGCTAATGCTTGAACATATAGTGGTGATAATAATACAGTCGAATATCAGAGCAGGAGCATTTGATGCGAAAGTTTTCGTATTATGAATTGATATTAACATGGAAGACGAAATATTTGAAGGACTGTAATCATTACTGTTCTTAATGCCTTACTGTATTGAATGACATCAAACATAAATGCTTCAATAAATAGATCACATCGTAGTTTTCCCAAGGCCTAATTAGAACGTGTGCCATCAATCTTTTGCTTTTGCGATGAGAAATTTCAATATATATTATTTTAATATTCTGAGAGCCATTACATATCACAAAATCGGAAGGTGTAGGCACCATGTTCTAAAAGCCTTTAGAATTTATGCGATTTCGATGTATGATGACTTGGCACAAATAATTAGGGAAATCCTTATTTACTTGCCTGGATAATGTTTTCTTTTTATTATCACTTTATTTATATTTAACATCGCATCACATTCCCTTGAGGTGAGTCTTATCCATCTTTTACAGGATTGTGATATGCGATCAAGACATATCGCATTAAAATTTTTTCAAGTGTGGCTTCATATGGTTTTTAGTGATATGCGAGATGCGAGACTCTTATCGCATCGCAAAGTTCCAATGGCCCATTACAACTTGTTTATTGGAATCGGAAATATGCGATATGCGATAGTTTTATAGCAATCACATGTTCACCGATGAATTGTTTTAAGAAGCCTAACGTTTAGGATTGTGCGATAACTTCGCATTACTACACTAATGTTTATATTGAATGCTTTTTTGGCCTTAAGTGCATGCGATGTGTGTTGTTTTTAGAGGGTTTTTTGAAGCATATTTATTTTTAAAAAAACAAGAAACAAAGAAATTGATTTATATATAAAGATTTCATTTCTTTTTACAAACTAAAGGGACCCTATTTCCTATTTAGCATCTAAGAATAAAATTAAGAAAAATATGAAATGGGGGGGGGGGGTTGTTATATAGCACAACAATTGGCGATTCACTGAAAGAACCAGTTATCTCTGAACAAAAAGATGAAATTTCTAACACTTTCTTTAGTACAAACAATTAAGGAAAAGGAAACTATTTTAAAATGTGTTAGAAAAACAAAATTACTCTAAATAAGAAAAATTGATCAATTTTGCAATTTCTTTTACAAACCCTTATTATTAATGAAAACATTTATAGTTTCTTCAAGCCTTGATTGGTTGTAAAGATAAAGTAGGGGGATTTTGCAACTTAGCTTTTCAATTTACTCTTTGTCATAGGTAGAGCCACTGTTGCCAACAAATGTCTATAGTCTCGACATGGTTACCTTTTAACCACCAATTACTCATTATCCCATCCATCTAAGAAAACAATCTTTTAAAGATAAATTCAGAAAGATATATCTATATATATTTTCATTTTTTATTTTTAATTTTTCTTTTTTCTTTTTTGGATAAAAGCCATTGTCCTGATTTGGGAGCGAGAAGATGACAATGCCATTCACTGGTTGTAATTGAACTGAACAAGCTGGCTCGTAATGAGACCCCTTGTCTTATGATTATAAGCCATTACCCTGTTTTGGTATGCAATATTGGTAATGTTAGTTTAATTAGTTCCTTATGATCATAGTAAGTAGGTTCGTAATGAGACCTCTTATCTTTTAAATCAGATATATTTAGAATTACACTCTAAAAAACCATAATCCTAATTGATGGGGTGAATCTTTGACTCCTTAAGATTTATTGGATGAAAATTGTAGATATGTAGATGCTTAGTCATAGAAAGCCTTTACTTTTTTACAAAATAACCTCTCTCAACTGATACAACTTAAAACGATTCACTATGCTTTCTTGGCTTGAAAGATTTCACAATTTCAAAGAACATCTAAGAGTTTTACCATGTTTATCTAATTTCCCAAAACTGTAATCACTTCCTTAAAAGTTTCTATTTTCTAAAAGTGTATATTCACAATATGTTTTCAAAGAGATTTCAATAGTAGAAATCCAACGGTAGACTATTTACAACATTATTGAGATAAATAAAAATTTTCATAAAAATAATATGTACAGATAAGAAGGGGTTACCTCCTTAGGGAAGTAATTTCTTCAAGATAATCCCATTCACAGGAAGAGAATCTCTCTTTCCTAATAAGTCTTGCAGTGAAAATGTTGATGAGCCTACCTTTTCGATGATCTGAAATGGTCCAAGCCACATTTTCTGAGATTTGGTATGTTTACCTTTGTCTTCATGTGCTTTGTCCCATTTCAAAACGAGATCACCAATCTGTAATGTTTTTGAGCTGGCTAAACTTGCATCAAAAGAGGATTTAATGACTTTCTGATGTTTAGCATGAGTAATCTTGGCCTTTTCTCTTTCCTCATCTAATTTATGAATTTGATCAAACCTTACTTGAATAGAGGAAGAAGGAGATTTTTCAATGAATTGCCCTAGGGCTAGTGATGGGAGGGCTAGATTTGGTGGAATAAAAACTTCTTTCCCACACACTAAGTTAAAAGGAGAAGTACCAATTGAGGGCTTGTGGGTTATATGATCTATCCATAGTGCAAATGTTAAATATTTATGCCAATTCTTTTGGTTTTGATCAATAGTCCTTTTAATAATCCCAATGATATTTTTGTTAGTTGACTCTGCTAAGCCATTTCCTCGTGGATAGTAATTGGCAAAGTATTTTAACTTAAAAACTCTCTTAAGAGAAAATTCAACTATACTATTTCCATAAAAATAAGATGCATTATCAAAAATAAGCGCATTAGGTAAACCAAACCTGGTGATGATGAAATGATCAATAAATTCAATAATCGCATCAGAATTTTCTACCTTTAGTTGAATTTCTTCTACCCACTTTGAAAAGTAGTTGGTGGCTGTAAGGATATATCTGTGCTACTTGGAAGAATTAGGAACAATATCTCCTATTATATCAAGCCCCCACTGCTCAAATGGTTGTAAAGAAAAGGTTGGTTTCCTTTGCCTCCCACTAGCAGTCTAGCATATTTTACATTTCCTCACATAGTCATGGGTATCTTTGAACAAAGTCGACCAATAATACCCAGCATGCAGTATTTTATGTGCTACAGTGTCTCCTCCAAAATGTCCACCATTTGGGCCATCATGCAATTCCTGTAAGACCTTTTGTGCTTCAGATTTTTCAAGGCATCTTAATAAAACATAATCATAATTTCTGCTGAATAACACATTATCAAGGATTTCATAGTGTTTGGCTTTTAACATTAAAGCACATTTGTTTTTGTAGCTGAACTCAGGGGGGGAATATCCATTTTTTAAGTAAAAAATCAGATCAACATATTGAGATTCAGAATCAATTATACTTATGTCATTTACTTGTGCAATACTACCTGAATCTTCATGATCTGGTATATTGGAATCTCCCACTAGCAACCTACAAAAACCTTGTTATCTAACAATTTTCGTTGGTTTAATGTCAATATCATATTCTTGTAAAGATGTTACCCAGTTAGCTCTTTTCTCTCCTACTTCTCTTTGAATTAGCAATTTCCTCACTGCAGAGAATGGGACTATTACTTTTGTATGTGTTTTCAGGAGAAAAGGTCTAAAATGTTTAATAGACTTAAACACAGCGAAGGCTTGTTTTTCGACTTCTAAATAATTAAGATCAACACCTTGTAAATTGGAAATAAATAAAGATATGGGTGCTTCCACTTGTTGATCATTGATTTGTGTTAAAACAATAGCATAAGATGATTTAGTGGCCAAAGTATACAAAATAAAATGACTAGAAAAACTCGGAGAATTCAATGCAGGAGCATTAATGATTTCTTGTTTGATCAAATCAAAAGCTTCTCTTTCGTTATGTCCCCATTTGAAAAATGAATTTTTCTTAATCATGGATTGCAAGGGTAAAAAAATATGAGAAGAATCAGGAATGAATCTTTTCACAAAATTTATCTATCCCAAGAACGATTGCATAGATTTCTTATTATGTTGCAAAGGGATATCAAAAATCTCTTTTATCCTTTCAGGATCAAATTATACGCCATTTTTGGATACAATAAACCCTAAAAGTTTACCTTCATTAAGAGCAAAGAATGATTTCTTGGGATTTAGTGAAATCCCATACTTTTTACAACATTCAAAGATCTACTTTAAATCATGCAAATGGTTGCTCTTTTTCTTAGAGTAAATAGTTATGTCATCTAAGTAAAAAACGACCGATTTATTGATAAAACCTTTGAAATCTATATCCATGGCTTATTGGAAACTAGCTCCAGCATTTATCAAACCAAAAGGCATTTTTTGATAAGCATATGTTCCCCATTTGGTTCTCAATGTAGTCTTTAATCTATCATCAGGATGTACAAGGATCTGATTATATCCTGAAAAACCATTAAGAAAAGACATTAACTCAAAGCCAGCTACTGATTGAAGTATATGTTCCATTGTTGGTAATGGGAAATTATCTTTTTGACATGCTTTGTTGAGATTTCTAAAATCTATGAAAATCCTAATATCACCATTCTTTTTCCTGACAAGTACCAAATTTGAGACCCATTTCGAATGTCTAACAGGAAAGATTATTTTGGCTTTAAGGAGTTTATTCAACTCTATTTTGATTTGACTCTCAAGATTGGGGTGAATTTTCCTTAATTTCTATTGTACCAGTTTCTTGTTAGAGACCATTGGAATTGTATGTTTAATAATAGAGGTATCATAGGTCTCCAGATACTCATAATTCCAGGAAAAAACATTTTTGTATTTCTTCAATAATAAGATGAAATAAAATATTTCATCAGGTGAAAGTCCAAGCCCTATATTAACATTTTGTGGTTTGGTATTTGGAACAAGGTTTACTAATTCAAACCTTAAAGTTGAACTTTGAAGTTTTGCATTAGTGACCTTTTTGAATCTATCCTTAATATCATAAAGATCTTCCAGTTTAACCACATATTTAGGAATAGGATTTTATTTGAATTTTTTTTTTAATTCAAGATCATGATCACTTTCATCAATTATTTGGTCGTCATAAGATCCTTCATATGTCAAGAAATTTAGGATATCCTTATCATGATTGAACACACACCAATTGGTGACATTATCTGGGACAGATGGCTGAAAAATTAATTCAATATAAAATCTATCTAGACTATAATCCTCAGATGGAAGGAGTTTAGAAGCAACATTAGCCAGGAGATCTTTTTCTTCATTCTGTGATCTAGGAATAGGAGAAATATCAAATGCCAGAAAATGAGTTATAATATCTTGAACAAGTGATTGATAATGTTTTAAATGCCTTAGAAGACAATGGATAGTATTTCTCAATTGTTTAATGACAATTGCAGAATCACCAAATACATTCAGATATTGGATATTCAGGCCTATTGCTTCATAAAAACCTTGAATCAATGCTTCATACTCTATAGTATTGTTGGTGCACTCAAATTCTAATGTACATGATAAAATCGTTTTTTCTCCTTTAGGACTGACTAAAATACATCCTTCTCATGCACCGTCATTGGATTTAGCTCCATCAAAATACAAAGACCAAAATAAAGGCTTATTTAGAGGTTTATCTACAAGTTCATCTACAACATTAACACACTTAGAAGTATCAATACGGGAGAAATTTTCAACTTGTGATATGACATTATTAACAAAAAAAGGAGATTGCTGAGCATTGAAGTTCCCAAAAAATGATTATGCCAAATAGTTTCCAAGAATGTTATTATTGAAGGCTACATGTTGATTTTATTCTTTGAATTCAATTAAGGTGTGAGTCAAGTGTTTTTCATGGTCAATTCTGATTTGATTTGGCTTTCCATTATAGGGGAGCCACATGTGAGACCAATCGGTTGAAATATAACCATGAAGTTTTTCAGACCAATCTTTGCTAAGAAATAAACCATAAAACTCAGGATGTTAGCAATTAATATATCAATTCTTTGAACAACCCTTGGATCAGTAGATAGTCTAATAGTAATTGAATTTATTTCTCCTAAAAATTAAACCTTAGTTCAATCTAATTGGACAATATGGACTGCAGACTTCTGGGGTTCAATATTTAATTTGGAGTAAACTGATGCTGACGTTATATTTGATGAAGCCCCTAAATGAATCAAGTAGTTATGCAAATTTCTATTGTAGATCTCATAATTCAAGAGAAAAGGAGGAGTACGAGAATTTGATATATCCCCAATTAAAATGGCATCGGTAGATTCCACCTTATCAGATGGTGGTTTACTTGATCCTCTGGAAGCCTTGGATAAAACACTAGTTGGAAGAGGAGAAGAAGGTACTACATTTAATTCTTTAAGCAACAACTTTTGTTGATGCTTAATCTTACTAAGTTCAAGAAGAGAAATATTTGCTCGAGTCTTCTTCATATCTTCAACTATGTTATAATCCATGGACTCCGAAACTACTAGTGTTTTTGATGATGAGGGAGGATTGGATGAAGAGGGTTGAGTTTGGGGAGATGAAATTGGAGTTTTATTTGCTAGAAATTTATCTTTAGCAACAAGATTTGAATTTTTCTTCTTTTAATTTTACTAATTAGGCTCTACAATACCCTTACTTCTAGTATTTACTGGTAGAGCTTCCTATTCACTTTCATTATCAGAGTTAGGTAAAATAAGTCCCACATTCCATGACATTCAACTTTTTCATCTTCTTCTATTTCTTCGGCTGATAAAACTGTGTCTTCTTATTCATCATCATATGAATCATATTCTACATTGGATATAGCATTGGGTGCTTTCAGATCACTTGGTTGATTTATTTTAAAATTCCTAAATGATCTTTTTGTAGAAGTTTCAGCCACCTATTTTTTGATTTCTACCATTTCATTAGACATAGTTTTAAGAAATTTTTGTAAGCCTTCCATATCATATGGATCTTTGGTTGCTTTCTTCTTTGAATCATCTCTAAAGGTAACATTCTTCGATTTCCTTTGCTCTAGAGCATTTTTCTTTTCTAAAGCCAGGATACGTTTTTCAACAGCTATTGCTTCCTTCATATTTTCTGCTAATGTTAGTTTGGTAGCTCTATCAACAAAGATGCCTATGTTTGAAGGCAAAGGAGAAATGTGCCATTCATTTCGAACCTCCTCAATAGGCTTGGATGCTGCAAGTATTTTATTTAATAAGTTATTGAAGCGTGAGTTAAAGTCCTTAATGGGTTCTTTTGGTTCGGCTTTCAATTTGGAGAGGTCATTAATCAGATTTGTTGTAGACCTATCGTCTCCAAACTTAGTTAGAAATTTTTCTTGAAAACCATCCCAACTATTGATAGAACCTTGTGGTAATGAAAAGTACCATGATCGTTCCGCTCCTTGTAGAGTGTATGGAAATAGTCTTACAATAGCATCTTCTTCTGTTACTCCATTCAAGTTAATAGATAACATGAAATTGTTTATATGTGCTTCTGATAACAGGCCATTGTCAGGATTAAATCACTCAGGAATAGGAGATTTAGAATGCAAGGGAGAAGTTGGAGGTGATGGTGAGGGATTTTTACTCTTATAATGGCCTGTAGATTTAGATTTACTCACCACTCATAGTCAAGCCCTCCTTCTAGTGCCAAAAATGTTGATGCCTCTAAAATCGCTGCAACAACATTGGGGGATAACCACCTGGTTCGGCCCTTAATGCAGTTCCTTTTCCATTTGGTATGGTGGCTCCGACTAGATAATATGGGACCAGTTTCCCTATAAAGATGTGTTTTGATGAGTCGATGTTTAAAATATGTGAAAGGATGATAGATGGTTTGAATGATAATACTGATGAAAATATACTAATATATCTATATATATTTAACCCGGGTAACTCAATATCTATGCGATTTATGATGACTTTAGGTAATCAATCACTAACAAAGATTAATCAATCAATTACAGAAGTTAAGTATGAACGGTGATTACTTCAAAAAAATTAATATAAGATAGATCGCATATCATAATAACATGAATAGCTAGCATAAAATTTTAGGATATCAATTCCATAATTACTCAGAAGTGATATAAATGTAGAATTGAATGGATAGTCACATATACAACAATATGAAATCAAAACACTGTTAAATTGCCTAACATGAAACAAAATGACATAGATATAAGTACCATATGTATTTGAACGTGCTACTGAAGTAACAGTCTGGTTCGTTCCTTTTTATTTCTGAAAACTCCAAAAAGATACAGAAATGCAAATCCTTTTGAAGTCTTCTTACAAAAAAAAAGTTTGAACCTTGATCCTTGCTCTCTATAAAAAATAAACTAAGAAGTGCAAAAGTTCTCTCTTCTTCAATCCAATTTTAATACAAATTCATGACCCTTTCTAAAATGACATGGAAGGGTCTTTATAGTAAAAATAAAAACAAACTGCTCATAAAAGGTGCTTGGAGTGGTTGGAACAAACTCTCTAAAAAAATGGGATTTCATGACAAAAATAGAATTGCAAATAACTTCAAAAAGATGCATTACATCTATCATTCCTCCTGTGGCTTTAGTTGACAAATCTCAATCATAGTTTCAACTTCCGGTGGATGACTCATCCTAGCATGCAATTGACCAGTGTACACCACATCCGAGAGTTTGGGTATCATGCGATCGACTGCATCCGGAATACATTTGACTGTCATTTGTTGGCTATGTGGTTTGAACAAATAGATCCAATGCATATCCCAATTGAGGCCTTTTAATTTTTTTAGTTTTTCTTCTCTGGTGTTCGAATCTTGCTTCCATTATTTTTCCAATACTTTTACCTTAGGAAGATTTTCAGGGGTGCACTCAAAATTTAAGTTAGAGTTGTGTAAATTATCATTTATCAATTCAATGATATTATTCCTTGTTGCCCTGGCCCTTGAAGTTTCTCTTTATACTTTGATCAGTTGTGTCTCCCATTTTGAGAATAATATCTCCTTATGAGATTCTTTAATCACTAGTAATTTAGTAGACCTTCCCTTTTCTATATTTTGCAAAGAGATATAATACGTAATCTTGTCATTTTCTTTCTCGAACTCCAATCTGGAATTGACCACTTGATCTACCAATGTGTTGGTTTTGATGCAGAATGGATGAATGAGGGATATCTTTTGGCAGAGTTGTGTTAGCTATTGAGGTAAGAAATTATTTATTGCTAAGGCTTCCTTTACAAACTTTTCAACTTTAGGATTTTCTTTGAACTGCTCTATTGAGAGTTGTAGCTGCATTATTTGCTCATCCTTAGCTTTAATCTCTTCATGATGTGCCAATTTTAGTTGTTCAAACTCTTGGGATAGTTGTTGCTATATTTCAATTACCTACTGATTAATCCTCTATTTCTTGACCTTTAGCTGATCTTCAAGTTGTTTAATCTTTTAATCTTTTCCCTTCATCAATTTATTAACTTCAATTGCTTTATTAATCGTGGAAGTTGCATATGCAACTACAAACTGAGATAATTTAGTCAAATCTTTGGAAGGATCAACTTCTAAATCTTTCCAAATGACATTCATGTATTCATCTTGAGAGACGGTTGTCGATACTTGGTCTATTTTCCTCTTCTTCCTCTGCCTTTTGACTACAACCCTGTATTTATGGCTATAAAACACATCCAATAGTGGGATCTCCTCAATACTCCATATAATCTCTGATGAAGGATTCTCAGGTATTGTCTCGACTTCCCTCACAATTGAATCCTTGTTGGATGCCTTTTCAACCATACGATCATGAACTATGGACTGTTGTCTTAAGGGAGATTGCGGTGTGATAACAGTTTGGGTATCACTTTGACCCTTAATCTGAAGGTCGAACTATTCCCATTCTTGATCAACACTAGATCAATGTGAACATCTGTGTCCAACTGTTCACTGGCTTCCGCGCTTGTCTCGGCTTCACCAGAAGTTTTCTCTATGTCCTGCTCTATGATTTGCTATTTGATTTGCCGTATTTGATGGATGACTGGTGTAGCGTTCATTAAGTCCAGTGGTACTAACTAAAGCCTTTGTACCATGTACTAAATGAATTGGTCCATTTTTCCTAGTCCCAGCTTGAACCTTGCAAGATTGCTCACTTGCACAAATGTCTCTGCTGATCTGAAGAAGTCATTGAATTCATCTTTTTCATGGATGAATTGCTTAACCTTTACCTGAGTAGTAAAATTATAAGCAACCTTATTTGGGTCATATTGTCTTCTGGGAATACTAGCTAGGTTTTGACCCCTTATTTTCTCAGCTTCATCTTGTGCATGTTTATTTTCATGCAACAGATAGATACTGGATCGGATTAGAAAGGCAGGCCATAATTGTTTCTTGGCATCTTTGAGATGTTTTGTAAGGCCCTTTTCAACTGTCAAACGGGCTATTTCCCTAGCCAATAGTTTATCCGAGACATATAGAGGAAGGACACACAGATCAATGATGCTACCATAAACCCTAATGTATGTAAACAATTCTTCCCCAAACCAACTACCAATTGAAGTTAGATTAATGCTGGCTTCCTCGGACAACAGACGGGCTAATCTATTAAAGATGGCCTAATGAATGGGTAGGATGAAGCCATGGAAAATTTTGTAAAAATGTTCCTTATATTGCTTTTTCCACAGGTATTTATGGTAAATATGGATAGGGATTGGGTCTTCCACAGTCCATTTCCATCCCATGAAAGAAAAATCAGAGTTAAAACAAATGGTGTCAATTATATATGTGCTCATATAAAATGGGCGAACCACTTGGGTGGTAACAAACCTGTTCTTCCTATAATCAAGTATTTGGACAGCCATTTTATCTGATAGAACGGTTGCCCAGTCCATCACATAAGAATTTAGAGCCGCTTCTATTAAGGGAACCATTTCAACGGAAAACTTAGCAGAATTGGGGCTTCCAAATAATCTACACATCATTGCGACAGCATAACAATATGGAGACACTAGGGAGTCCACAAATTACATACCGGATGACTCACTCTTGTGTTTGTTAGGGAAATGCCTCCATTGTTTGATGGGGTTAGACTCTACTTCATTTTCCTTCGCGAAAGCTTCAAGGAATGATTTGTTGTAGCACTTATGAGGCTCTAGCAAATGATACATTTTCTTCGAATCCTCAGGCTTGAAGGACCCAAATATTCTCCCATTAGATGTGAAGAGTGTTCTGTCTATTATATTGATACCTTCAACTACCCATTTTACCATGTCATTGTATGGAAAAATCCTTGCGCGAGCCACTATTCGGTGAAGGAAAGAATCAACTAAATCACTAAGTGTATTCTCTGACTCTACAAGTCCGTCAGTCATTGCCTATCCTTCTGTTACCTTTGGGTTTTCCCTTTCCAACATATCATATATTCCTTCCCGTGAAATCTTCCCACAGTCCTGGCATGTCGTATCTGAGATCAACACAACTTTTTTCATTCCTTCAGCTACTGCAGGGGAATCTTTCATCTTCCAAACCTTTTTTGTCATTTTAGTTGGCTGAATACTTCCAAATTCAAACTAAAATTATATGAAAAAACAAAGAGTGATAAACTTAAACCTTCAGAGTGCTAATGCTTCAATAGATAGTGGTGATAATAGTATAGTCGAATATTAGGGCAGGAGCATTTGGTGAGAAAGTTTTCGTATTATGAATTGATATTAACATGCAAGACAAAATCTTTGAAGGACTGAAGTCATTACTATTCTTAATGCCTTCCCATATTGAATGATGTCAAACTTAAATGCTTCAATAAATAGATCACATCGCAGTTTTCCCAAGGCCTAATTAGAACGTGTTCCATCAATCTTCCGATTTTGGGATGAGCGATTTCAATATATATTATTTTAATATTCTGAGAGCCATTGCATATCACAAAACCGGAAGGTGTAGGCGCCATGTTCTAAAAGCCTTTAGAATTTATGTGATTGCAATGTATGATGACTTGGCACAAAGAATTGGGGAAATCTTTATTTACCCTCCCAGATAATGTTTTCTTTTTATTATCACTTTATTTTACTATTTAACATCGCATCACATTCCCCGAGGTGAGTCTTTTCTGTCTCTGTCAGGATTGCGATATGCGATCAAGACATATCGCATCACAAGTTTTTTTTACTGTGGCTTCATATGGTTTCTAGCGATATGTGAGATGCGAGACTCTTATCGCATCGTAAAGTTCCAATGGCCCATTACAACTTGTTTATTGAAATTGGTGATATGCAATTTGTGATAGTTTTATCTCAATCGCATGTTCTCTGATGAATTGTTTTAAGAAGCCTAACATTTAGGATTGTGCGGTAACTTCACATTACTACACTAATATTTAGATTGAATGCTTTTTTTGGCCTTAAGTGCATGCGGTGTGTGTTGTTTTTAGAGGGTTTTTTGAGGCATCTTTATTTAGAAAAATGAGAAACAAAGAAATTGATTTATATGTAAGGATTTAATTTCTTTTTACAAACTAAAGGGACCCTATTTCCTATTTAGCATCTAAGAATAAAATTAAGAAAAATTTGAAATGGGGCGGGGGGGCTGTTGTATAGCACAACATGACTTTGGTAAATATGGGTTATATAGGTTTAATCATTATTTAAAAGGTTAAATAAGTTTACGTGTATTTGTAACTTATTTATTTTCCATTTCCTTAAAGACGTGATGAAGTAAAAGTCATTAATCGAAGTAAAAGTCGGCTGATGCAGGTAGGTTCTTGTACCATCCACCATTCCTGTACTTGAAGACATTTGGAAAATTTACCTTTCTCACTGCCAAAACATTGTATCTATTGAGAAAATGATGTACATTCCTTTCCAAGGATCACCTCTATACTCTGAAATAAGCTTGGAGTGTTGAGGTAAGCATGAAAAGAGGAGGTCGGGTTTTGACTAACACATTCCTGTTTAAGCTTCTGTTGCAGTTGAGAGTTGAATGTCTGTATATGAATAGGGTTTCTATGCTATAATTAGGTAGAGATTGTCACACGGAATTTGTCAAGGGTGCGGACACGACTGACCTTCCTAGAAGTCTAAGACATTCTAATGACAAACAAGACAAAATGGAGTGATCTTTCTCTAAATACACCTTTTACAACATGAAAACTACAAGTGTTTAGGCTTACCTTATTCCAAAACGCTGTTGTTGAAGTCCGTTCTTGACGATCCGGATGAGCTCCTCCTTCAAGTCAATTCCTGCAACCACAAACAATCAAACAATTACCAAGCACTTGCATTTCATATAATAAAACATATATCCAACATGCAGACCAAGGAACACATGAAATAACTCATTAACACAAGCTATTGAGAAAAATAAACCAGTTTGTATTAATAACGAAACAAAGAAACTCTTACAACCTGGCCTTGGTGTTGTGCAAGTTCCTCCCAGGGTCCATCAAGGGTTTTCCTCTACTTTGACAAAGCTCACCCTCTCCCAAGTAGAATCAAGTGAAGACAATCTCTCCTCACAAAGGCTCTAATGGAAGACCTAAATCCTGCAGCATTTACCCAAAGAAAATGTATAGCTCCAACCTCTTCTCCTTCTGGCTCAATGCCTTTATTTATAGTGCTGTAAAGAGGTTATTCAGGTCCACTATCAATGGGATCATCCCCCTCTTTGGGTGGGATAGCTCCCTTATTGATGGGATAAGTTCCCCCTTAATAGAGATACATGAACCAACTGGAGGCGCATCCATTTCATCAAACCGACCTCTAGAATGTTCTAGAAGTAACCACAAGTAACTTTTTCAAGATAAAACTCACGCATTTTGCCTTTTACAGAGGGACGCACCTGTCCCTTAACATACAGAGCGTCCATGGACGCAGATTTTGTGAACATGGTCAGCGTCCCCGCAGGTAAGGCTAGAGAGAACCTGCGACCCCAGAGATAAACATAGTTTTTACAAGACTTTCTCTCTTCTTTGAGTTTGAGATGGATAACAGAGGCATGAGACTTGCCTAAGAGGGTAGCATGACTGTTGATTTGAGCCATACTAACTGTAAGTAGTCAAGGTGACATTTTTTAGTGTAACAGATTGCCCCCTAAAGTGCGAAGCCTGGAATAGAGTAGGGTTTTGTAATTCTAGGAAGGGTGAAGCGCTTTATCATTTCAAGGATTGTCTTGTGGATGGCCTGGTTGGAACCTGCAATTTTCAACACAAAATACATGGATAAGATTATATCATCACTGAGGTAGGCATTCCCATACTCAGATTCAAAACTTTAACTAATGGACTAACTATTCTGATACAGGAATGATCTTGCAGTACATCATTTTTATAGACTTTTGTAGATACAGTATGGACGCAGCCATCTGTTTATGATTAGTCTACATAGATAATGAATACAAAACTCCTCGCAGCCTGGATGGTAGAAACTAGATCCAGGGTCTTCACTTCTACTTCCCGAATTGGTACGATTCTAGCCATGTGATTAAATGATTCGATGTCGAACATGTTAGAAACCACTTGATTACCAGTCGATGATGTAAACTGTTAACAAGCGTGAGAGAGACCACCAGTAATGTCAATGGTTCTCAAAGTACCAAGCACAACCCGTGAAATGTGAATAGATTTTTTGATGTCGAACACTTCACGGAATCCTTTGATCGAAAGTCAATGATGTAAACTGACGTCAAAGGCGAGAAACCTGCCATTGATGCATGCAGATTTCAAGGTACTGTCGATTCCTAAGTCATCTTTCTAGATAATGTGTCGATGTCGATAGAAAGCGACCCGTTGCAGGCAAGCCCGCAACACGAAATCATTGTTCAAGTTGAAGAAATGTTGCTGTAAGGACTGACTCAGGGATGGTCAAATGGATGACAAGTATTTTGCAGATGAAAGTTTTTCTTGCAGACCTCTTGAACACATAACGACACAACAGATGGCTTGGTGACGAATAACTCAAAGTTAATCCCCGGAACCCGGTTAAAGACTTTCAAAGTGGTTTGGTCAACTGTGAGGTAAAAGATTTCCCAACCCAGGTGAATAAAAAGTGTCGTGTTCAAGAGCGGTAATAAAGTTTCTTTTGAGACAAAAGGTGACAAACAGGTTCATTCTTCTCTCTTTTCCCCCACCATTTCTGGCAAGTACCTCTTTATTTTTAACAAGCTTGAGGAGGATAACATATGCTTGATTATAAGCTCATCCTTCGGACGAGTCCAACCTAGTTTAAATTCGAACCCTAGGAAGGAGTGGTTCGTTCCTGTTTGTAATTGAACAGGTCCTCTACTGTAAAAGTTTAACGAGCCCAGTATAGGAGAAACTCGGTGTTTTTCAATTTTAGAGAGTCTGAAAAAAACTAAAGGAGACTCCATGTTGAACTTTTTCGTATATTTGTGTCCCTCAAGCCCGAAAAAGTATAAAATAATACCTGGGGGAACCGCTTGATCTTGCGACCAAGGAGTACTTTCATAATAGTGTCGTTGACCTGAAAAGTAAAAAGCGATCAAGGACACGTCGTTTTATTTCCTTATCGAGTTTGAAACGACAAAAACCCGGCAATCTTTTCCTGATTTTGCGGTCAGAAAAGAGCTAAAAGGGGACCGTCTTTTAATTCCGTTTTAACGAGTGTAAAAGAAACGCTCGGCGATCTTTTCATGTTTTAGGAGTCAGAAAAGGGCTTAAAAGAGAACTCCAAGGTTTCACTTTTTCGTAAGTTTTAACGAGTTCGAAAAAGGGATAAAAATGTACTCATGGTTTTCACTTTTTCGTAAATTTTAATGAGTTCGAAAAAGGGATAAAAATGTACTCATATGACCGAATTTCAATTTAATTTACGAGTAGGAAAAGACGGAAAGATCTCGGCATTTTCATTTGTTTTACGAGAATGAAAGATAGCAAAATAATCTCGGTATTTTCATGAGTTTAACGAGTCTTGAAAATAACTGAAATTGACTCGAGATAGGTTTCATTTTTACAAAAGCTTGAAACAGAGAAAAACTATGCTTCAGAGTAGTTTCATTTTTACACAAGCTTGAAACAGAGATAAAACTGTGCTTGATGCCCCATAAGCATAACTGCTAGAGTGCATGCCCCCCTAGCTTCATTTCATTCAACCATTTGGATGAAATGAAGGTTGAGTTACGAGATCATTTGAAAGACTCGACCTAAAACTGTAAGAAAATTATGCAAAAAACTGAAATAACTAACCTAAATACTTAACGTCTATAAGATCTAGTCAATCTCTTGACTCAAGTAGAGGAGGATTTGTTTCATTTTTTAACGAGCTTGACACAGGAAAAGAACTATGCTCGGATTTGGTTTCATGTTTACGCAAGCTTGAAACGAAAAACTATGCTTGTTATAAGTTCACATGCCCCCAGCATAATGACGCAAATCAAGGTGCATGCCCCCCAAGCTTCATTGCATTCAATGAGGTGGATGGAATGAAGCTTTACTTTCGAAATCTTGGAAAGACTCGTGGGAGTTGTTTCATTTTTTAGTGAGCTTGACACAAGACAAGGAACTATGCTCATAACTACTTTCTATAATCTACCTAACAAAAACTTTACTCTAAAAACCTTGATTCATTTTTTTAACGAGCTTGACACAAGACAAGGAACTATGCTCTAAAAACCTTGATTCATTTTTTTAATGAGCTTGACACAAGACAAGGAACTATGCTCATGACTACTATCTAGAATCTACCTACTTAACCTACCCTTGTTTCATTTGTTAACGAGCTTGACGCAAGACAAGGAACTATGCTCAAAAATTTCGCATGCCCCCAGTTTAATGATGCAAAATGAGGTACATGCCCCACAGGCTTCATTGCATTCAACCGGCTGGATGAAATGAAGGTTTACTTTCAATATTTAACTTGAAAAGGGAGTCGTTTCATTTTTAAGGAGGTTGACACAAGAAAAGAACTATCCTCATACCTGATTCATTTTTTAACGAGGTTGACTCAGTAACAGGAACTATCCTCGTACCTGATTCATTTTTTAACGAGGTTGACTCAGTAACAGGAACTGTCCTCGCAATCCTACTTTCTAACTATCTATATGACCTAAAAACTAGCTGATTCATTTTTTAATGAGGTTGACTCAGTAAAAGAACTGTCCTCATGCTAGCCTATTTCATTTTTTAACGAGGTTGATACAGGAAAAAACTATCCTCGTAGACATTGAGCATGGCTTCTAACTGGAAGAAAGACATGTCAATGGACACACCTTGATCATGGCTTCCAAGAGATCTTCATCAGAAGGAAGAACAGTTCTTTGGAAGGAACACATGTCAAGGGACTCAAAAGGGATAAGAACATCGTGTTCAAGTAATCCCATAGAGTTTTCCATGTCAATTACCGGATCTAAATCAACAGTGAGAAGCTCACTGACATTGGTAACTGAAAACATGGGACCGGTTGCCACATAATTAACCCGTGGCAGGGTAGATACCACTTTAGACTCAGGAACATTTAGGGCTGTCATATTACTGGTAGTTGAAACAAGACTAGGGAACGAAAGCTGGTCTACAGTCACAATACTGCCATTGTGAGGGAAAGACATCACGCGAAAGAGTGTCGATACGACAGCTTTCATTGCATAAACATAGTCTCGCCCAAGGAGTAAATTGAAATCCAAGGGACCTCGAACTACCATAAGATCAATACAGACAGTTTTACCTTCCAAGGTAATAGAAAACTTAGGAAGGATCCCTAAAGGTTCACTAATGGTTCTGTTAAAAGCTTTCAGATTCTGCGTAATAGGCGCAAGCTGAGGGGAACCCAAAGCTTTCCAAACATTTGAGGATAAAATACTAACAGAAGCACCTTCATCTACCTGAGTACGATGTATGTCCCTACCACCAGCCTTGACAATGATTTGGAAAGGGATGGAGGAAGGAAGACGAGGTTCTGTCAGTCTATTCCAATCAAAGGAAAAGACCTCAGTACTTGGAGGGGGTTCTGTAGAAACAGGTGAAATGCCCCCCGGCATAGAAGAATCCGATGTAACAAGAAGAACATCAGCGGTATGAAATTTACTCTCGAAAAGGAGAGTGTGATCGACCGAATGTGAAATTGAATCGACCACTTGATCAACTAATGGATCATCAACCTGAGTGACATGTGTTTCACTCTCCAATGGGAGAGTGTGATCGACTGTACTTGAATTTAGATCAATCACTCCGTCAGTTGACGGCAGGTTGGGAGAAAGTTTACGGTAACCACTTGGAAATTCTTGCTGTAGAACAGTAAGTTTTTCCAACAATGTTGAGGCTTCATCCATGTGAGGGCAAATGTGAGTTTGATGACTCCCTTTGCATAACTTACAAGGAAACCTAACTTTACCCTTTTTCCCAGGAACCTGACTATCACTGGTTGATGGATCAACGGAAAGTTGATGAGATTTTTCTGACCATACTTCCAAGACCTTTGGAATTCCAGGACAATTGACAAGGAAGTGGTCACCCTTACAAAGCCTGCAAGGGTATTTGGGTTTACGGTGCATGTCGGAATTTTCCTCAACACAACTAACACTTACAGCCATGGTTGGTTGGTTGACTTCTTTCTTATCTTGCTTCTTCTTCTTCTTCTTCTTCTTCCCTTTCTTCTTCTTCTTAGCCTCCTGGTTACTAGCATCAAGGCTTTTACCAGGCGAAGAGGAAGAAATGGAGGAAGAAAAATTAGGCGAAGAAGGTAAAGGGTCAACAGAAGGTTGGTGATGTTGAGATGGTGAACTCTGTTGAGGTGAAGCATCTGGTTGAGGTGGAACAATTGGAGTATTTTGGGCCAACGAAGTTGAAAATAACCATATCGGTAAACCTATTGTAAATCCAGGTAATGACAAAGTAGCCATATAAGGAGGACCAACATTTCCAAAGTAAGGAAAAGTACTAGGATTCTCATTAGGAGGGGTTCCTAGGTTGATAAATTCCGGAACATTTGCCATTATATTCAACTTCAGTGAATTTTATTAACAATTTAAAACTAAAATTAACAATTCACAATTCACACTTAACAACTAAAATTCACAATTTACACCTATGGTCTCTAAAAGTAAAAACAAACAAATTAACACGCGCTATCAAATCTAGGAGTCAAACCACACACAAACAGTAAGCTCTCCGGACCGAAAACACTAGTTGGTGATGAAGCCCAACCTCGCAGAATTCAGTACAGAAATGGCGGGTGGAACAGTTACCCCGGCAACCTGCTTAATGAATAGACTGGACCAAGTTCCTCCACTTTAACCGTCTCGAGTGAAGTGAACCCCCCAGAAAATCCAAGTGAGTATAGCCGACGTCTGCTCCAGGTACAGTGGGACCTTCCCTCCACCGTCACCTTGGGTAGAATCCTAAATATTATGGTCACTAAGGTTACCAACGGCCACAAGTACACCTGGGGGAACAGTCTAAACTCCGACAGCACGCAAGGGCAGAGTAGCAAGCTCAATCCCCTTACCGGCTCCTTGACAGTAATCCAAGGTTTACCGATAAGTGACCCCTGGCTCCTCGACAATGGTTAATCCGAGGTTTACCGTTTGTAATACGTACTGTCTGGCGTCGTTCCCAACGAGGGAGGATGGATCCCCTCACTGGTTCGGACACGAGCTCGTGCTTCTCCTTTAAGAGGAGCTTTCCCAGAGTGTAAATGTAACAATTGGATTTGATTCTATCACAAGATCAGCTACTTGTTTGGTTTTACTGTCTTGGAGAGTTAAGTACTCACCTACTCCAAGACACTAGCCTAAGCTATGTTGGTGCTTCAGAGCCCTAGAAATGTAAAAATTACTAGATGAATTTTAATTAAGCGCTGTGTTATTAAGGATGTTATTACTCAAATGGGTAAATGGATACGAAACCAATGGTGTTATGACCCGACTCAACTGAATGCAATCGAATATGATAATGTAATCTTTTCAATTCGATGAATCCTAACTAAAGTAAGGAGAGAGTTTCCATTCACTTCCAACAATGCAAAAAATTGATCACTAAGAGAAAATATAACAAATTCTCTAATGCACTAATTTCATCAAGAAGAACTAATGCAAATCAATTCCAAACCATTTTTTTATTTTTATTTTTGTGCAAATTCAAATCAAAGAAAACTGATCTAAATCTACAATTAATTTTTCAGAATGTAAACTATGCAATTGTAATCTATGCACAATTCATTTGAAAAGTATGCAAATGTAATCTATGCACATTTTTCAATAATATTCTGAAAATGAGAATTCTAATTGTGCAAATGTGATCTATGCAAAAGAATTCTCAAACACAAGATGATTCTAATGTAATCTAAGAACCAATCAAGTGCAAGTCGAGAAAATTGGGTGAGAGTTCCAAAGATCAAAACATAAAAACACTCAAAGGCGATTAACACTCATACACAATTTAGCCCCCCCCGGCGAATGAGGGGGAAATTTTTTTGCAAAAACAAAAGCAAAAAGATGCAAAATTGTGAAAAGACTGAGACAAACCTCCAAGTAATGATCAAAGGAAATCAAATCAAGAATTTCTCAAGAAAGAGACTCAAAACACCCAATTGATGAAAGCTAAGAGCAGGAACAAGCTTAGGTGAAGATTCTGGACAAGGGACTAATGAATCTGGGCAGAAAAAACTAAGAAAAAACAAAATCTAAGAGCAAAAAAGGCAAAAAATGGAATTTTCTCAAATTTTGGCAGGGGACGCAGGCAACCCGTTAGCACAGGTGCGGGCCCGCTCTGTGCACACAGCAAAAGTGCGTCCAGGGACGCACTGTGCAGCACTCAGAGGGTGCGTCTGTCTGAAAAACTCAAGAAAAACCAAAATAAAACTAATCCTAAGCTAACCCACCCAGAGACAGAATCACAGAGCCAAAACCAGAAAAATAAACCAATTTTCTCAAAGCAAAGTTCACATAAAGGAAAAGACTTTTCTCATCAATGGAATCTATCCCCAGCGGAGTCGCCAATTTGTCCCACGGAATTTGTCAAGGGTGCGGACGCGACTGACCTTCCTAGAAGTCTAAGACATTCTAATGACAAACAAGACAAAATGGAGTGATCTTTCTCTAAATACACCTTTTACAACATGAAAACTACAAGTGTTTAGGCTTACCTTATTCCAAAACGCTGTTGTTGAAGTCCGTTCTTGACGATCCAGATGAGCTCCTCCTTCAAGTCAATTCCTGCAACCACAAACAATCAAACAATTACCAAGCACTTGCATTTCATATAATAAAACATATATCCAACATGCAGACCAAGGAACACATGAAATAACTCATTAACACAAGCTATTGAGAAAAATAAACTAGTTTGTATTAATAACGGAACAAAGAAACTCTTACAACCTGGCCTTGGTGTTGTGCAAGTTCCTCCCAGGGTCCATCAAGGGTTTTCCTCTACTTTGACAAAGCTCACCCTCTCCCAAGTAGAATCAAGTGAAGACAATCTCTCCTCACAAAGGCTCTAATGGAAGACCTAAATCCTGCAGCATTTACCCAAAGAAAATGTATAGCTCCAACCTCTTCTCCTTCTGGCTCAATGCCTTTATTTATAGTGCTGTAAAGAGGTTATTCAGGTCCACTATCAATGGGATCATCCCCCTCTTTGGGTGGGATAGCTCCCTTATTGATGGGATAAGTTCCCCCTTAATAGAGATACATGAACCAACTGGAGGCGCATCCATTTCATCAAACCGACCTCTAGAATGTTCTAGAAGTAACCACAAGTAACTTTTTCAAGATAAAACTCGCGCATTTTGCCTTTTACAGAGGGACGCACCTGTCCCTTAACATACAGAGCGTCCATGGACGCAGATTTTGTGAACATGGTCAGCGTCCCCGCAGGTAAGGCTAGAGAGAACCTGCGACCCCAGAGATAAACATAGTTTTTACAAGACTTTCTCTCTTCTTTGAGTTTGAGATGGATAACAGAGGCATGAGACTTGCCTAAGAGGGTAGCATGACTGTTGATTTGAGCCATACTAACTGTAAGTAGTCAAGGTGACATTTTTTAGTGTAACAGAGATACTCTGGGGATTTTTTGCTACTGTGTAGACTCCGTTTTGTATTGTCGGTCTTTGGGCCGAAACTTGAAGCTTTGATGTATATTTGCAGCAAAATTTAATAATGTAAGGAGCAATGTGAGTTCGATCTATTTTGGGTTCTTATCTTATGTGATGATCCTTTCGCATAGTTGATCTTCACGTTTTTGTAAAGGGAAATGAGTTGGTTGGTTAGGGCCTAGCCAACCCAGCTCATTCTCCCTCTGTCTCATACGTGTGTCATATTTTATCATATTTGTTTGAGCAAAAGAGTGTTTATTTTATTTACTTAAATCACAATTTGATGGTTTCTTTGTGAAAACGAGTGTGCATCTCAGATCCAAGGGCTTGTGGTATGTAAGTGTGTTGGCTAATCTCATTTACAACATTTTCTTATTCTTCCTTTCTGAGAATTTCACAATTTCTTTTGATACAAGTGATACCTTACATTTCCACAAGTTGAGATTGGGTTATGAGTTGTTTCTATTTAAATCATTTAAAGTCAATTTGTTTTGAGTTAAATCATTTACAAGTCGATTTACTTACAGTTACCTTATTTATGATCTATTCAAATTTGTTGTAGTTTAAACAATAACTCTGATCACAAAATAAGTAAATCTATGTGTGAAGATAATCGTAATATTTTCCTTGAAGAAATATAAGAACTTATCAAATGTTTGGGGATTATTGACAACATTTTCTGAGTTTAAATATTTGTTTTGATAAAACTTTATTGATGCTTTAACAGAAATATAAAGGAGAGGAGCACTTTGCCTTTTAAGTAGACATTATTTGTTTTCATGCAAAAGTTTTTTTGTCGATTGAGGGTTTTCTTCAGCCTTTCCAGTACTCCTATTTCAAATGCTCCATTGTTGAAGGATATCTATTTCTTTTCAATGATTAAGTGAATATTTCCTTTTTTCTTAGATTTATTTACAGTTGGTTAATGTTAACACACCTTATGCATGGTAAAATTTATTGAACACAAAATCTGCTTTGATATTCGGACAATAGGACTCAGTACAGGAACTCACGGTTCCATTACTAAGATAGAACGCCAAGTGCAGGAACTTAATTCATTGTTGGTGTAGGAACACTATTTTAGTACAGGAATTAAACCTTTGTAATAGAGATAGATGTTTCTTAAATAATTTGAGACTCAATCACACGAATCTGTTCTTCTATTTTCTTTTCCATATTCCTTTGAATATGGTTGCAGAGTTGTTTCAATTCCTTTCTATTAAAGTTTGGAAACTATTTCTTTCAGTTGATTCTAGTACCAGATTTCTTAGTTTTGTTTGTTTCCATTCTTTTGACTCTGTAAGTGCAACTAGAGAGGTTAGAAGTAGATATTACAGAAGTAAATACCAGAATCATTTGGCATTTCTTGTGCTACACCTCTAAAATTATGTAACCTCAGGTTGAAAAATTAAGTGTTGAAGGAGTTTGTTGAATTACAACTCCAAGACCCAACAAACATGAAGTGTGATTTCATTCCTATAGAATTCTTTTTGATTTATGCATGAATGTTTAATATCTGCAATTGGTTCAACAATATTTCTTTCCGTTCTTTATTTCTGTCCCTGGTTGTATGTATCAGCACAGATAGTGCAAACACCTTTGAGATAAAAAGACCTACCCTAGTTGAGAATCAAATGGTTGTGGTTTAGTCAATCAAACAATGATTAAACCGGCACAACAATGCAAACCTTTAAAATTTTGTGATACTGTATAAGGTTCCGATAGCGTTAAAAACTGCAACGGAGCATCGATAAGGATTAACAAAGGATTTCATCATAAAACCAAAGGTCAGTGGGCCTTTTTTGTCTCTCCTCTAGTAGGACACGTGGTGGAATATTATTGGCTTTGATAAGGATACATGGAAACATATCGTTGGCTCCGATATGTGTACAATGATAGCTGACATCAGGATGACATGCCAGTACAACAAGACACGTCGCGGGCAATTTTGGCATTTTCAGGGGCCTAATGGGCCATAACCGAGTGACATGTGCCACCTCTAAGGAGTTTCCATGTGGCAGTGATGACATCATATCGGAAGTTAGCGATTGGAGGTTGAAGACATCGAAACTTTAGAACAATCAGTTATTTGAAAATTTCCGATAAGGAGGCTTCGATATTGGGCTAGCACCACAATAGAAAAGACTCAAAGAACCAAGGGCATTAATCACTTAACAAAGGAAAAATATCCCTTGGTAGGATAAAAAAAGCTCTAGCCCATCAAGGCTAAGTGGCAGGTCATGACCCTTTGTCCTATGGAGAGAAATGCGAGAAGGGCTAAGCGGAAGGAGCTCGTGATATCAGTGGATGAAAATCAAAAGATGAAGAATACACCACTGTGAGGATTGCAATATGGAATTTCTCCGATAAGAAAAGTACACATCTTTAAACAATGAATGGATTCACAACTGCGAGATTGAATTAAGGCTCAAAGGAGTTGGTTTCTGAAATGGATAATATTGTCATAGTCTCTATAAAAAGAAGCTGAGGATAGTATTGGCAACAGAAAAGAATTCAAGTGCATGAAGGAAGCAATCGACTGCTTTGTGTTCATAAATGGTTATGGAGGTCACCTCTGCAGATGGTTAAGACCTGTGAAATGATAAATAAGCATGGGTCTATTGGAGGAGTGTGTAGGTCATTGGAGAATTTATTTCTCAGTACAGGAACTCTGTGCAGGTAGACTACAACGAACTAAGAGGTCTATCTCTTTCTTATGCATTGCGACAAAAAAATATCAGGGGTCACAAGAGGAGAAAGTGAGGCCATGCTTAAGTACATAATTGGCAACTAGAGGACAGTGCATAGAGACTTCCATGTGTAGTATGCCTCAGTGGAACAAAACCATCACCAATAATGGAAAACATCGGGAAGTGAGCATATGTGTGAGAGAGTAGTGTTGTGAGTGGGTGGATCGAAGCAAAGAGGTTGAAGTACTTGAGAAGACACAATGTAATACAATGACGAGAGTAGTGTAAGAACTATGTGTAGAGTTGTAAGGGTAGTGTTGAGGAGAAGTCAGTGAAGAGCCCTTGTCAGTGAAGGCAGAGCACAGAGGAAGTATTGTTGTGGGAATCAAGAGGGGATCTGATGCAAGTGAGCATAGAAGGTAGAGTGAAAAATTTGAATATGAAAGTACCCATTCTTGGTATTTTACTTGTATTATTGTATGCCTCTATTTTCAGTTTGAAAATTGTATGAAATAGTAGAACAATGGCAAGAGTAGGTTGGTGCCTGCATACTAAAGAGGTTGGTTCCTCTAAGCAAGTTCGTGCCTCTAAGAAAGTTTTTACTTGCTAACCAAAGGGGGTAGGTGTCTCCCGTGAGTGGGTGCTCTTAGAAGAAAATATGTAATTAAGTGGGTGCTTAATTTACATCATAAAAAAACAACAAATTGGTGGTTTTTTCCCTTTGGGTTTCCACATGAAAAACACTGTGTCAAATGTGTGTTGCTCATGTGATTGTTGCTTGAATATGTGTGTCTAAAATATTGTTGGCTCACTGTATTTGTGAATTAATTCTCTCACAAGTTAAATAATATAAGAAGGGACCAAGAGTATAATAAGAAAAATTAAATAATTTATTAATTTTTTATTCACCCCCCTGTCTAAGCAATTCCTTATTCCAACAATTGGTATCATAACAAGGTTCCTTTAGCAACAGTTAAAACACTAGAAGGTAGATCAATATGGAATTATATCTAGTAAGGAGAGACAAGAGTCTTACTCAAGTAGAATACTAGTCTTTGATGGGACTAACTATGATTTTTGGAAGGTGAGAATGTAAGCATATCTTATGTCCCTGGGAGTAGATGTTCGGACTTCAGTACTAGCAGACTACAATGTCCCTCATATTCCCCCCACTGATGGAGATGGTAAAAAGTTATATGGAAACAATGTTAAAGCCAAGAATTCCATTCTTTTTGGTCTTATTCAATTAGAACTTGTAAAATTTATGAATTGTAAGTCTGCTAATGAAGTATGGGTAAAGCTAAACTAGATTCATGAGGGAGATGACAAAGTCAAGAAAGAAAAACTTCAGACATTCAGAATGAGGTTTGAAAGGCTGAGAATGAATGAGAACAAAATCATAACATAATACTTCCTAATAGTTGATGAAGTGACTAATATGATTAGAGGACATGGTGAAAAAATCAAGGAAGAGATTATTGTTCAGAAAATATTAAGATCTCTACCCATGATATTTAATGCCAAAATATCAGCTATTCAGGAAATGGCTAACTTAAAGGATCTCAAGATGGAGGAGTTCCATGGAACTCTCAAAACCTATGAGATGAGAGTAGGAATAGAGAAATATGAACCAAAGGAAGTGGTGTTCAAATTATCTAGAAAGGGAAAGGAGCACAAAGCTCATCAAGACAACTCCAGCTATGAATGTGATCAGGAATTGGCTCAACTAAACAAAAAATTGAAGCATGGCTCAGGAAAATATAAAGGGAAGTTTCCCTTTAAGTGTTTTGACTATGGACGAGTTGGAAATTTCTCTTCCAAATTCGCTTATAAAGAAAAGGATGAAAGGGAAGTGGATCTGAAATTTGGAAACAAGTTGTAGGCACATCAGAATAAAAATCCCTATAAGAAGAAGAGGTTCTACTCCAAAGAGGATAGATCAGCACTCGAGTCAGGCTGTGAAGGCTCATCAGAAAATGAGTCTAATAAGTATATTCACATGGCCTTTGAGACGAAATCCAAAAACTAGGGTATTATGGACTCTGAAGAGAAAGAAGAAAAAGGAGTGGTAGACCTTGAATGGGAACTCATCAATGCCCTCGACTAGTTGAAGAAAGAAAGGAGGAAAAATAAGCAATTGAAGGAAACACTACAGTGTGCAAAGGAATGAATGTATAAGCCTGATAATGAGGAGTTTTCCTATAAAACAAAAAACATTGAAGAAGCTATTAAGAGACAGGATAGTCTAACCCTACTGAAATAGAAATAAGGAAACTGTGAGAGACTCGAAGAGGAGAACTAGTTGAAATAGAAGTTGGTTAAGTTAAAAAGGGAAATGATCTCACAGATATGCAAAGATGATATTCTGTATTTGAAAGTTGAGTTGGAAGAGGCCAAAAGAAATGAAGAGGTTCTTAGAGACCTGATTCAAGAATGGGAAGAAAATTGTCTAAGTATTGAAGCAGAGGTTACCTGTCTGAGAACCGAGCTTGAGAAGACAAAGATTGGGAGGGGTATAGATGAAAACATCACTGAAGAGACAAGGAGACTAAATTAGATCTTAAATAGTCAAAGGCCCTTGGGAATTAGAACCGATCTGGGATATTCTATGACATGAGTATTTTCTACTGAGAAGATAAACTTCAGGTCTGCAGGATCCAAAGAATCACAAGGCTGAGAGAAGAAGCATCATGAAATAACCAATGAAGACAAACGAGTAGTTGTGAAAATAGGAAATTGTTAATGGAGAATGAACCAATCGATTAGATGAGTAAGGTATTTTCCTGCACAATCTCATAATGATTCCAACAATAGGCATGCCTATTTGTTTTATGGTCACTGCTATAAATTTCATGTCTTTGCAATAAAGCCATTGATTGTAGAAGGATCAAAGTAGAAAGAGATGAAAATCCCAGATGTAATACGTATTGGATGTCTAAGTATCAACATGTTTCTCTCCAAAATCAGAATTTCTTCTCTACCTCGCTAAGTGAGGGAGAATGCTTTAAAAGTAATAATTTTGGACACGAAGTCAATGCATGTATAAACATATTTGAATACATGTCCAATTCCAAAAATTTCAGACGTACAGTTATCCGAAAGGATAAAGAAAGCTGGAAACTAAAGACCAAAAAGCGCATGCAATGTGGACTCACCTTATCAACCCATAATCAAGAAAACAAATGGTACGTTGATAGTGGTTTTTCCAAACATATTACTGGGGACAAAAGAATTTTTTTCTCGCTAAAGGAAAAGGAAAAAGAAAGAAATGTCACTTTCGGAAACAATGCTCCATCAAGAATCAAGGTAAAATGAGTAGTGCGTCTTGATTAAAAAAAAAGCACAAAATGTGTTGTATGTAGAAGGTCTCAAGCACAATATTCTAAGTGTTAGCCAGATGTGTGACAATGGATATGATGTGACCTTTCAATCTAAAGATTGTGAGATGCTCAATATAAAGGATGGAAAACTAGTGGGAAAGGTAATCATAACCCACAATAATGTATATGTGTTTGATGATTCCAGGGTGAACTATTATTTTAGAAAAACAAATGAAGCACGATTGTGGCACATGAATTTTGACACCTTGATAAAGATAAGAAAGATAGGAGAAGTGAGAGGATTTCCTAGACAGTCAAAGCCCGATAATACAATCTACAATTCGTGTTAGTTTGGAAAGTAAACTAGGACACATTTTAAATCGAAAGATTTCTCCCCATCAAGACCTCTGGAGCTCATTCACACAGATATCTGTGGCCCAAATAGAGAAAAAAATTCAAAAGGAGAGAGGTATTTCCTATTGTGCATTGATGATTTCACCAGGGCTACCTTGACTGTGCTCTTGGAAGAAAAATCAGAAGTA
Organism: Pinus tabuliformis; assembly: GCA_031772625.1. Classification (NCBI taxonomy): domain Eukaryota; kingdom Viridiplantae; phylum Streptophyta; class Pinopsida; order Pinales; family Pinaceae; genus Pinus; species Pinus tabuliformis. Next base: position 865,379,173 of record CM062804.1, on the reverse strand, counting down.
TTGAAGCATTTCGAAAAGTTTAAAGCTCAAGTAGAGAATGAGAAAGATCTAAAGATAAAATTCTTGAGATCAGACAGAGGGGAAAAGTACACCTCAAGAGAGTTTGAGGAATTTTGTGAAGAGAACGTCATCAGGAGGCAGCACTCCATGGCTAGAACTCCTTAGCAAAATGGAGTAGTAGAGAGGAAGAATAGAACAATCTAGGAAATGGCCAAAGAAATATTAGATGAAGTAGGAGTGTCTCACAAATTCTAGGGAGAAGCAACCAAGGCAGAAGTATATCTATCAAATAGAGCTCAACTCAGGCCTGACAGTGGTAAAACTCCCTATGAGTTATGGAAGGGAATACTTGCATCAGTTAAACACCTCAAGGTATTTGGGAGCAAGTTATTCATTAAAAGGAATGAATAGAACCTTGGAAAATTTGACTCATGAGCCGACGAAGGAATATTTCTTGGATACTATATTTGAAGCAAAGGATACAAGTGTTACAATAAGAGGACAAGGAAGATTGAGGATTGTGTCGACATAATAGTAGATCAAGTAGGTTCACAACCTAAATCCTTTGAAAGTAATATGAACTCATATGATGAAGAAAGTTCAGAGTTGAAGTCCACTGATTTGAATGAGACAGATTCAGACAGTGAAGGTGAGGAAGCAGGCATGTCATCAAGACCAAAGACACCCTCTAGGTATGTATAGAAGGAACATCCTGAGAGTTAGATTATTGGAGATCGAAGATAGGGTTTCCATATTATAAGGAAAATTGTGGACACTAAAATTTATGCAAATTTGTCTCTACTATAATAGATAGAACCCAAGAACCTCTGTCAAGCAAGTGAAGATAAGTTTTGGGTGAAAGCCATGAATGAAGAACTGGACCAGATTGAAAAGAATGATACATGGGATATCGTTCCAAGGCTGAGAGAGAAATTTTTTATCAGAACCAAGTGGTTTTTCAAGAACAAAATGAATCAATAGGGTCAAGTAATCAAGAACAAAGCTCGATTGCTCAACAAAGGGTATGCCCAAATAGAAGGGGTAGATTTCAAAGAAACCTTTGCACCAGTAGCTCGACTGGAAGCTATAATAATATTTCTTGCTCTTGTCATCAGGGAAAATTTTAAGAAACCCCCCTAAATTTATATGTATAATAAATGGGCGAATCTCCATGGTATATAGGAAAACTGGAAGGCGATTTTATCAATAATAAAATATGTATATATAATTTTTTGGCGAATCTCTCACCAAGCATGGCGAATATTTTACTCAATTATAAAATCTTGTAAGATCTTGGTGAGTCTTTCACTAAATAATAGAACTTTGTAAGGTCCTAGTGAATCTTAGCATTGTGAACTTTTAGAGAATTTTTTGAAAAAGTATAAAACCATATATGACAAGAGCCACATGGTGGCAATATCACTGTTTTTTTCACATTTCCACGAAATGGAACTTGTTTAGAAAATTATAAAAAAGCCAACCAAGTCCCTTATAATATGCAGGTAAGCTTATAACAGAGTCTGATACATCTACTATGCTTGTCTTCATTCAAGTTTCATAGCTGCTATACTTAACACTATGAATCACAACTCTCTTAGAACTCAACTCTATAGTGTAATAAAAACCTTTGGAAATTGAATCTGACAACTCTATAAAAAGGATTAGTGAAATAGAAGCTTTTGTGAATGAGCCCACTAATTATTACTGCTAAACAATCAATCCAGACTATGAAGTCTTCCATCTTGATCACAATCGTGCTCACGATCAAGGGAGTGCGACCACCTAGCCTGACATAATGGCCATCATAGATTCCAATAATCAACAACCACCTTGCAAGGACATCCTAGCTCATGTCTCATGAATTTTATTCATCAATATTAACTAATATAAATCTTATAAAGATAATATTAGAATCCTCTTCGGATTCGCTGTTAATACAAGGGTAAAGGAAATTTTCTAGCTCAAGGCACTAGCCAATACCAACTTTGGTATTTGTGACCCCTTTGTGGGGATGCACCTACCCTGCCCCATTGGGTTTCTGCCTTGTAACATAGTTCAAGGATCACAAGACTTTCCAATCTTCCTACTCCATTAGACACACTTTATATGCTATACATAGTGAATGGAAAAGAAGCATTATAGAACACACAATTTCATAGAAGGAAGAAAAATCTTAGCCAGTTCAATATCAAAATCTTAACCATTGATTAATAAAGAATAACAAGTAGTGTAATGAATTGTTCCGAGTTATTTATTTACAAGTTGTAAAGAATGTAGTGGAATGGAAAATATTACTTAGGCAACCCTTCAATATTTTATACTAATATGTCTGTGCATGTACATATGAAATTAAGAGCATTGTTGAATACAAAGTTTCCATTTCTCTTGCCTCCATTTTCACAAATCAGTGTGAAATCAGTGTCACTTTGAATCTCCTTTCCTGTGCGGATGTTTTGAGAAATCAATGTGAAATCAAAGTCACTTTGAATTTCCTTTCCTGCGAGGGATCACATCCACAGTTGATTAGTAAAATATAATCTACTATATATTATGTTCAAGAAACTTACTACAATCTACAGTGGAAACGAGACCTCAATTCTTATTATAAATTTGAATATCTCAGGACAACATAAGAGATAAAAATGCATATGGCCTTAGTAGCTAGAAAACAATCACTCCATCATTACAAGACCACTTAGATTTCGACACTTAATCTAAATAATGGCACTAGTTGTAGTGCTTATTTGCATTAACACCATGGAAAAGCAACAACAATGTTTCAAAGTACACTTACTAGAAAAGTTGTAACATTCTGAGAATATTTAATGATAGCATCTGGACCTCATAGCTATGGTGGGGAAACTAGGGAACCCAAATATTGGAAGATATCTCATACCAAATCTGAGAAAAAAATAAAAAGGGAAAAAATCAAAATCTATAAATCAAGCAATGAATTGTTTACAAATCAAATACAAATCCTTTAACTAAGAGTTAAATTGTGGTGATATATTTAAATATTTAGTAAGAGGGTAACTTCAAACCATGGAATATTACCTTTGTCATTACTGTCATCCCTTAGTGACTAAGATTACAAATCAATAATTATGGAAAGATTGTAAGAAATTATGTGAAATGGTAACGCGTAACCTCTATTTTCAAGCAACAAAATCAAGACATTGTTACATCAAGAGCCATAATTGATACATAATCAATGAATCAAGTCCTTGTATGGCACAAGCTTGTTTCAACAACCTCTATTTTCTTAATTACAAAATCAAGACATTGTATGTGGTTATTGCCAAAAGGAAACTGTGTTCTAATTTGGAAGAGGATCTTATCAAAAGACATGGATTTATTCAAAGCTACAAAGCCTAATGGGTCACTGAAAACCAAGTTGGAATATGGAATCATGATACTTAAATTGAAAAAATATTCTTTCCTTTTAGAAACATTACAGTTATACAATGTTTTTTGAAAGCATTAGAATTTGAAATTGAGCCTTTCTATCAAGACAAATTTTCATTAACAGAATGTACTTTCCTACCTGAAACATTGTACATATCCAAGAAAAACTTGAAAAGCATAAGAGAACTTAGCATAATGTACTTTCTTTCCTTCCTTAACATTCTTAAAGAGTTGAGGTTCCCCAAGTCATCAGGTAACTTTCGAAGGAAATGACAGTTAGTAATAGTCCAATTCACAACTGAAGATGTGTCACAAATACGAGGGGGCATCTCCTCCAATTCACAAAAGTGCTCCAGGTTAAAATCTAGCATTATTGGAAGCTTAATGCTCGACTGGTTGTTATTGAACCCAGACATTTTTCCATTCTTCACTAAAAGCTTAAAGGTAGCTTCTCTAAGTTCTACATGACTTTACTATGCTCTTGAAGTGGGGGCACATGCAGGCTCTCCAAGTGAATAGTCTTAAACTAAGTGAAGATAAGTCTGATAGATCATTCAGTGTGGATCTCTTTAACCCATAATTGAATACTATGTCTCTCTTGAGCCCATAATTGAATACTATTATGACTTTCAAATTTTTCATGGAACTCAAAAATGTTGGAAGAAAGTATTTGCTTCCAAAAAGAGTAAAACTAAAGCCTCTGTTTGAGGACAATTGATGTCACACCACTAACACTTCTCCATGGAATCTATATAGGTAAACCACAGATGCAAAATTCCATTAGAATATTGTGTTTATTGAATACACAAATGAAATCATTGCATTTCTTTAAAATATCTTTTGAAATCAAAATTACTGAAATTACATATCAATAACCTAGTGGGTGTAGGATAAAATTCACCCGTGTCATTCACAGAAAGCAGGAGAAAAAAACCTAATACTATATATAAAACCAAGAAAAATTCAAATTGATCACTTCTAGGGACCTTGTAACCACCCTGCCAATACACAAGTATGTTCCTGTTTGCAGTTAGAAAAATTATCCAAATTACAATCTGTTTACTCCAGCATATGTTGGAAAGTTATAGAAGGATGACTAGTGCAATCAATCAATTCCTTTTAGCCCTGGATTTGTTTCAGTTTAAAACAGAAGTATACAAATATACTTTTCCAATGTCTATGCTTTAACCATTCACCTTAAGATGTTTTTACAATATAATTTCCTAAGTATATTTAATATCTTCATTATCATAAAAACCAACCTATATCCATCTTAACTCGACATCTACCACTCTTAGGGGGATGAAATCTATTTATCCCTCTGAGCACTTGGTAGACCCAGAATTAAGATGGATCTAAGATGATAGAATTTCCCCTTAAATAGTCTATGCTCACATGAATACTATGGTATTACCATGGGTCAATACCATGGGTTATCATAAACCTGGAGCTTAAAAATTACTATTAGTAATTTATAAAAATTAATAGAATTAATAGTTGAATTTTATTTTAATTTTTATTTTAACCAAGCTAAAATGTTTAACATACATTAAATTACAACATCCATTTTTACTCTTGATCCACCAAGCCCCGAGAGGGATCAAATATTTTTTCACTCTATGCTAGTTTACATATCACAATATTTGATACCTCTCGGGGATTAGTAGATCCAGAGTAAATATGGATCTATGTTGGTTTAATTCCCCCATTTAAATAGGTTACATTCCAGGTGAATACCATGGGTCAATACCATGTGCCATTTTGGTGAATACCATGGGTCAATACCATGTGCCATTTTTATTTTTATTAATACTAATATTAGGGTTAATAATGTTTTTTTGCATGGTAGTAATAACAATGTAGTCCATGGTATTTGTCCCATAGTATTTTGCCCATAGGTTTCACCTAAATATAAAGCATTTTTTGAGTGTTCGTAAATATAAGGTGACTTATGGAGTAAATATAAAAAAATGTTTTATTTGTTTACCATACCTCTCGTTTATTTATATTTTTATTAATTTACCATACCTCTTTTACAAATATGGTATTTTGCCCATAGGATTCACTTAAATAAAACCTCTTTCTTGAGCCTTCATAAATAGAATGAGGGTTATGGACTAAATATAAAAAGAGGTTTTATTTATTTACCATACATCTAGTTTATTTATATTTTTATTTATTTACCATACCTTTTGAGTAAGTATAAAAAGACGTTTTATTTATTTACCATACCTCCACTTTACTTATATTTTTATTTGTTTACACTCTTGCATGTATATAAGGTGACTTATGGAGTAAACATAAAAAATGTTTTATTTATTTACCATACCTCTCATTTATTTATATTTTTATTAACTTACCATACCTCTTTTATAAATACGGTATTTGGCCCATAAGATTCACTTAAATAAAACCTATTCTTGAAAATGGGCGAATGGATTCACTTAAATAAAACCTATTCTTGAAAATGGGCGAATGGAAGGTTGTAACTCCTAGTTTCAAGGGCTAAATTTACCCTTTCTACCCTCTCCCTTAAAATAAGGTGGGTTATTTTAGGTGATTTGTAAAAAAGTGCTATGATACAAAATATTCGCCCACTAAAAATATAAAACCCCTTAATTTTACCAAAGGGCCAACATTTGCCCCTAAAATTTTCTATGCTTGTCATACATAAGAATATCAAGGTATATCAAGTGGATGTAAAGTTTTCCTTTCTCAAAGGAGATTTAGAAGAGGAGGCTTACATTGAGCAGCTAGAAGGATTTCTACTCTCCTCTAATGAAGGGCTCATATGCAAACTGAAGAAGGCCCTGTATGGGTTAAAATAGGCCCCCATAACTTGGTATGAAAGGTTGGATGAGTATCGTTAGAAACAAGGGTTTAAGAAAGGCACAATTGGAAATATCATTTATGTAAAATCTGATGGCGACCATTTGTTGATAGTAGTTGTGTATGTGGATGATATAATATTTGTAAGTGATGTGGAACAATTGGGGCATTGTTTTGCAAAAGGTATGCAAATAGAGTTTGAAATGTCCATTATTGGAGGACTGTCTTTCTTTCTGGGTCTATAAATTACTTAGTCTCCACAACGAGTGTTTATTTCCCAATCCAAATATCTCAAGGAAACATTGAAGAAATTTGGAATGGAATATTGAAAACCTGTTAGCACCCCCACGACTACAGGCTACAAACTATATAAAGAAGATGGAACACCACTAGTAAATTAGACTGAATACAGGTCAATGATAGGAACCTTATTGTATTTGACAGCTCAAGGCTAGACGCCATGCAAGCAGTGTGGACTGTGGCTAGATTTCAGGCTTTTCCATGATAAATTCATGTTGTTGTCAAGAGGATCTTCAAATATATTCAAGGTACAATAGAATATGGATTGTGGTATGCCAAGAGTGAAGATTTCAAGCTGAAAGCTTACACAGATGATTATTGGGATGGAAGTCTTAATGACAGGAAGAGTACCTCTGGTGAAACTTTCTTCTTGGGTAAATTCTTGGTGTCGTGGGTCAGGAAGAAACATTGATCTATCTCTTTGTTGAATGCCAAAGTGGAGTATATCATTGTTTCTACCTTCTGTATGTAGATTCTATGGATGAAGCAATCCTTGAAAGGTATATAAGTGGAGTTGATTGATCCTATTCCAATATTGTGTGACAATACAAGTGCCATCAACATTTCGAAAAATCTAGTGATGCATTCAAAGACTAAGTATATTCCTATCAAGTATCATTTCTTAAGGGAAAAGGTTGCAGCTCACATTATCAGACTTGAATATGTGCCCACTAAGGAGCAGCTTGCAAATATATTTACCAAGCCATTGGCAAGGGAACCATTTGAAAATATCACGTAGCAGATAGGATTTGTGACTCCTCCATCCAAATTACTTAATTTTGGAAGGTGGTGGAAGCTATTCAACATCTGAAACTTATGGGAGAGTAGAATGCAATGGTTTAGGGGGAGTTCTCAAAGAAATTTCATTTGCCACTAAAGTTAAAGTGGAGAACATTGGCATCAAGAGAAGACCATGCTGAGCCTGAGGGGGAGCTTATGGTGTTTCCATAAATGCTAAAGGGGGATATTGTTGGAAATTTGATAGTGTATGGGTGGTTGTGTAAGTGTTGGTATTGATGTCAAATAAGGGGCAGCATGATCATTGGGTATTTGGGAGGAATCCAATGGTAATTGCAGGTTTCTTGTAGAAAATCATCACAGTAGCAGGCTTACTGAAGAAGCCATAAAATGATCATCATGGATGATTGGGTGTTTGTGACAAAACCCATGGTTGCTATAGTGCTCTATCAAGAATCATCATAGTAGCAGGATTATTGGAAAATCCATAAAATGATGACTACTATGTTGATCAGGATGAAATCCCATGGTAATTGCAAGCTTCATGTAGAGAATAATCATAATAGCAGGCTTACTGGAGAAGCTGTAAAATGATGACTATGGTGATTGGAAGTCCAAGATTCCAGACATAAGAAGAATTTTAAGGACTTCAATCCTACATCGGAACCTCCTCATTTGATAACGATCTAAACAATATTTCCAACGATATGTGGAAGTCCAACAATGGACATCTGGATCAAATGATATGGTCTACTGAATCAAGGATTGAAGACTTAGGAAGGAATACCAGAGGTCTAGCAGATAGGCATATCGGCGTTCGCATATCAGAGATCAGAGATATCAGTGGATCGCATTATCAACGGTCGGAATGTCGGAGGTCCAATACATTGAAGCAGGAAGTGTCAGAGCTCTAAGGAGATCAAAACACCGACAATTAGAGGATCGGAACTTATGAAACTGAAAACCTTTAAAAAATTGTGATATTTCAAAATTTTTTAATAATTTTAAAAAATGCCAGGGAGCACTGATAAGGATTAACAAAGGATTTCATCACAAAACCAAAGGTCAGGGACCTTTTTCTCTCTCCTCTAATAGGACACGTAGTGACATATTATTGGCTTTGATAAGGACACATGGCAGTGTCTAGTTGGCTCAAATGAGGCACACTAGAAGCTAACATCATCATGACATGGTAGTACGACATGACACGGGGTAGGCAGTTTTGGCATTTTGAGGGGCCTAATGTGCCATAACCTGGTGACATGTGTCTCCTCTAAGGAGTCACCACATGGAAATGATGACATCAGATTGGAAGTCAGTGATCAGAGATTGAAGACATCAGAACGTTAGAACAATTGGTCATTTGAAAAGTTCCAATAAGGGGGCTCCGACATTGAGCTGGCACCACGGTCGCAAAGACTCAAAGAACCAAGGGTGATAAGAACTTAACAAAGGAAAAGTAGCCCCCGAAAAGATAAAAAATGCTCTAGCACCTCAACGCTAAGTGGTAAATCACATCCCTCGATCCTATGGAGAGAAATGAGGGAAGGGCTAAGTGGAAGGAGCTCATCATATCGGAGGTCAGAAATCAGAAGAGTAGAACACTACACTACTGTGAATGTTCTGATATGGAATTTCTTCAATAAGCATAATACAAAGCTTTAAATAATGAATGGACTGGTAGTTGTGACATTGATGGAAGGCTCAGAGGAGTTGGTAGTTGAAATGGCTAATCCTATGGTAGTCTTTGTAACAAGAAACTGAGGAAAACATTGGTAGTAGAAATGTGTTTGAGTGCCTGAAAGATGTAATTGGTTAATTCACATGCACGAAGGGTTATGGCGGTCACCTCTGTAGATGGTCAAGACCTGTGAAATGATAAATAAGCATGGGTCTCTTAAAGGAGTGTGCAGGTCACCAGAGAATTTATTTTTTACTACATGAACTCTGTGAAGGAAGACTACAAAGAAATGAGAGGTCTACCTATGTCTTGTGTGTTTTGACAACAAACTCTCTGGGGACTGAAGAGGAGAAGGTGAGGCCATGGCTAAGTACAGAATCGGTAGCTATAGGACATTATAGAGAGACTTCCATGTGTAGCATGCCTTAGTGGAACAAAAACATCACCAGCAATGGAAAAGATGGGGAAGTGAGAATATGTGCGAGAGAATAGTGTTGTGAGTGGGTGCATCGAATTAGACAAGTTGAAGCACCTGACAAGACACAGTGTAATACAACGATCAGAGTAACATGAAAACTGTGTGGAGAGTTTCAAGGGTAGTGTTGAGGACCAATAATTAAAGAGCCCTTGTCAGTGAAGGCAGAGCATAGAGGAAGTGTTGTTATGGGCAGCAAGAAGAGATCTTAGATATCATTTTTTGGGATTCAACTACGTTAAGAAAGTCATTCATCTATGACCATTTCCATGAGAGGTAGTTGTAACTGACTAATTTCTCATGATTTTTTAATAGTCCACTTAGCATTCATTGCATCGGGTGATTTTGGAAGTGAGCACAAAAGGAAGAGTGTAGAAGTCGAATATGTAAGTAGCCATTGTTGGTATTTTACTTGTATTATTGTATGCCTCTATTTTCAGTTTGAAAACTGTATGGAATAGTAGAACAGTGGCAATATTAGGTTGATGCCTACAGACTAAAGAGGTTGGTGCCTCTAAGTAAGTCGGTGCTTGCCAACCAAAGTGGTTGGTGCCTCTAAGCAAGTTGGTGCTTGCTAATGAAAGGGGGTTGGTGCCTCCTGTGATTGGGTTCTCACAAACAAACATATGTAATTAAGTGGGTGCTTAATTTACATCGTAAACAAACAACAAATTGGTGGTTTTTTCCCTCTATGTTTCCACGTGAAAAACACTGTGTCAAATGTGTGCTTATCATCTGATTGTTGTTTGAATATGTGCTTCTGAAATATTGCTGGCTAACCATATTTGTGAATGAATTATCTCACAAGTTAAAGAATATAAGAAGGGACCAAAAGTATAATAAGAAAAAGTAAAGAGTTTCTTAATCACTTATTCATCCCCTCCTCTTATCAATTCCTTATTCCAACATAAACTATCAAGGTTCATTTCCTTGTTTTTATATTACAATAAAATCTATTTTAAAAATAAAGAAGTGATCTTGAGAATATGAAGATTCTAAGGATGCTTAATTCAAATTACTAAATCTCCAATGTTTCCTTGAAATAGGAGGCCAAGATATTTTCTTCAACTGATCTTTCCATGATAGAAGTTGGTCTCATTTAATTAGGTTATAGCAAACCCACATAGCTCCACATAACTCATTCTTCCTCAAATATTACAGGGAACAACATCCGATATCAAATATCCCTGTCAATTATTAGTTCAAATTGTAAGCATATTGTGTCTTTCCATAATTTAAATTAACTCTTTAAAGAATAAAATGAGTAAATTATTATTAACTTCTTCCTAGAATCCATATCTCACAAATTACCATATTCTATACATAAAAATCTTAGAAAACTAATAAAAATATAAGGAAATATGGTAAGAGGATGTATCAATTCTGAAGCCCAAAATCACCCGCCATCTTACCTATTTGCATGAACTCATGCAAATAAGTGATTAACATGAAGGACATTTAAAGAATAGGTTGGATAAGGGTTTTATCCATAGTGTTGGAATCCATTTCTACTATCGATTTGTTGGAAAGAAACATACTTATGTGCCTCGGTCAAATCATACTCAGGCTTATAATCATCTTGAGTAAACCATATTATAGGACACCTGTACCTGCACCTTATCCAACTAGGGCCTTCTTCTAATACCAAATGAATGTAATCCCATGCCCTACTCATTGCAACCTAGAAATTATGATAGTTAAAAGGTTCTTTGTTTTTAATTTCTCCAGATGATGCCTTTCATCTTTGTCTAGCTCCTCCAAGAGACTTGACCTTGATATCTAATAGGTATTCTAGTACTTACTGCAAGACATCATTGTGAATAGTTTCCAAATCGTCGACAACACCATATTGTTCCATGAACCTCTTATGGCGGATAGGTGTACACAAGGTGCTTTTTGGCTCTCCTCTAACCTAGAGGTCGAGGCCAGGATCTCTTCTTTGAAATACATTATAGGCTTTTTCCCATTTTATTTGACTTCTAGAAAATGATATAAAGGCTTGGAACTATACATCCCCTATAAAAGGGGTAGGATTCTCATCTCTCTATTCTTCTAAGAAGAAGTTTTGCATTTAAAGTTCACATAAAAAGTACATTGTATTATCATCTTGCATATGGAAATAATTGACAAACACTGAAACACTGTTGAAATCGCAAGGTTGCCTGGACCGAATGGCCTTAACCTTAAGCAATAAATATTGTTCTAGTAGAAATAAGGCATAATTTTTTGTTGGAGACCTGCATGAAATAGCACTCAAGTATATAGAGTAGACTTCTTTCAGTTTTTCCATGGATTTTTCATGCTGACTCTTCAAAGTCTGAATCTTTTTCTTGGATTCTCTTAGCTCGGAATAAGTTTCGTCCTCCGTAATTCACAAGGCCCTAATCCTTTGAAGAAACTCATGATTTTCATTTTATGGTACTACCTCTTTTTGATATCACATTATAGTCTCTCGTTGTTCCTCCATCCTTTTATTTAGAACCCAAATGGTGGCTTCCATAATTAAAGGAGTGTATGGAGGCACATGCTCTGTCTGTGATTCTCTTGTAATAGAAATTGGTAAATTTTTCTGAGTTCCAGTTTCAGTAGTTAAAACATCAATATTTGATGTATTTGACTCAGTCTGAGTTCCCATAGTAAAGGTAACAAAAAATTCTTCAGTTTCATTTTGGCTTTCATTCTCCCTAATTGCCTTCCTCTTATCATTTCACTTCTGATAATGCCTTTGGGCCTTACTATTTTGTAACCACTTCTTAAGTTGCTGGAAATTTCTTTGTAACTTTATGTTTCCTTTCTTCAACAACTATATTTCCTTACTAGCCTCACTTTTCCTTTTATTCCTATGTCCTTTGTTATTATTTTGCGTGAAATTCCTAGTTAGGGTGACTAGAGAAGACGGAACATTAACTATGGCCACTAATCTTCCAATCATCAATTCCTTGGTAGGCTCAATTGTGGCATCAATTATAGGTTCAAAAAAGTATTTTTCATCCTAAGGTCCAATTGGAGAGTCAATGTTGACTTCTTGTTCCTTTTTTCCCTAAGGATATTGTAACTCTACTTCTTCAGGAGAGGAGGGTTCCAGGACAGTTGCAATAGAATCAACAGAGTATTCTCGAAGAAACGTATTCTCAAGTTCTCCTCAAGGTTATAAAATGTAAGTTGTTGTGGAACTGGGAAGAGAGGTTGGAGATATAGGTGATTCCCTTTGATCAAGAGGATTCCTTGACCAACCTACAACTTCTTCAAAGTCCATCAAATTCAGAAAATTTTCCAATCGTTCCAAAACTTGAGCTACCTCGATTTCCTACTCTTAAGGAAGATCCTTCTTATAGGTTTCATGTATATTTAAAAAAAAATTAGTTCCACTTCCCTTCATCGTCTATTCTGTAGTGTCTATAGGATTTCAAGACTTAGCCAACCAGGATGATCTTCTTCTCTTCCTAGGTAAGGAGGCCAAGAGGGAAGCCATCCTTTTTTTCTACCCTTGTTAATTGTTGGAGGGATTGAGTTTGTACTTTTTCCAGTAAGGTCACTTCTACCATAACATTATCATTTTGATGTGCTTCTTCATTTTCTTCTAGTAGTTTATCATGAGATGGAATGTTTCCATGTTTTTCAATGGGTTCTTTGTTTTCTTGTGGAGCCTGATTGTTTCCCAAGAACTCTTCACATTTCAATTGTGCTTGGTTCAAACTTCTAATAATTATCAATTTTATGAGCCCATGGTGGCTCACCACTAAGGCTTGTTCCTTGGATCTCTTGAGTCTCACAATGGTCTCATGTAATAAAAAATTCAGAAAATAAGGTAGGTTCAGGATTAGCTTCCATCTCAACGTCGCCATTAGTTTCAAATTTCATCCCCTTACCACATCATATCGACTGTCACATGTAATGTACCTTTGGGCAATACTAACTAGTTCTTTCTGCGACGCTGGCAATGAGGCAAGATTGTACCCTTTTCCTTTTCTCACCAATTATTCTACAGGGTTCACAAACAAGGATGTTGCACTATGTAGTAGAGTATGCATTCGAAACCATTTCTCGCCTTATGTGGGTATTCTTGTTTCTTCCGCGAGAACTTCTTCATTGACCTTTATTTATTTGTCGTTTACCATTGTCATTTAGTTGTTCAAATTCTTCGTAAATTCCAAAGAGACTTCATTATCAAAGCCTTGTAGTCATAGAAATTACTCTGACCACCCTACTTGATCCAGAATATTGTGTGCTTTCTCAGGGACCTGCAGCTGGGCAGGTTCACTATGCACCGAGTGGCCACCCATTTTATTTGTTTCGCAGGGAGCAACTTGGGACTAGAAACATCAATGTTTAGCAGATACAAGAACATAAATGTTGCATATAGTAGGAAATTAAAAAAACATATGATGCAATGATGTTAAATAGTTTATAAGTGTCTAGTTATGTGTTTAACTTTTCACACCCCCCACCCCGCGATGAAATTAAAGGTCGTCCACAAACATTCATTATGAATTTCATTTGGCAAGACAATTGACATGACTAATCAGATATGAATGCATTAATTAGGCATAATGGAGCAATTTTCAGAAAAAATATAAATAATGGTGAGGCATGTGACATAATTATTGGACACATTAATAATGAAACATGCGGATGGGACTAGACATTTACGACACCTAGAACATTAAAGTTGGAGAAAAGCATGTGGAGAGATCTTGCACCTCGATCATGGAAAAGATAAGTTTTGCCTAAATATTTCCTTTAGAGACAAAAACATGGACGAAATTTAAAATAGACTTAATAATTCTCTAAGATATTACATCCTTAACACGTAAAGTTAAAATTAATCGTTCATACATATTCATCATCACCACCTGCCAACGGAAAAATTGAATAAGTTCCCATAATGATTCAATGAATTTCCTTTAGTATAGTTAAGGTAGAGAAAAATGGCTAATTTTCGATGGTAATTTCAAATGTACTTCTATACCATAGGCATGTCCTCTGCTGCCAGCAGACATCTATAGCCTTAATAGGGTTTCCTTTTAACCCATTTATATGCCAGTATCCCATTTCACTAAAAAGGATTCATAACTTTTTATTAATTTTCAAGCATTGACAAAAGACCATTTTTTTGGCGTGGTGACCAATTGATAACAATGTCTTTCACTAGAGGTATTGAGAAAAACAAATTGGCTTGTGATGAGACCTATTGTTCTTTGACCTAATGGTCAGAAGCCATTACACTGGCTTGGTGACCAGGGTGGTTGATTGACTTCTTAAGAGTTAGGGATGGCGTAAAAAGTACTACAATAATTACCCTTTTAGTTTTCCATTTTTCTTCCCAGAATTTATTTTTCAAGGAGATCGAAGAATTATAGGAAACTAAAGGGAAATAAAACTCTTCTAGTGGTGATTGAAGAAATGAATTATAAATATCTTTATGAATTTACAATATCAGGGTTGTTTTAAAGTTTTAGGAATTTTTAGGGGTCTACTTGAAAATTTCTTATAAAACATTCTGTTATGGAAATCATTTAGGGAACTTATTACTTTACCATGATATCAAAAGAGAGCTTCAAAATCATACTAAAAAAACAACTATGGCTAGAGAACAACAATCATGAGTAAGGGAACAATATATGTAACTAAGGAAACAACAACCGCAACTAAGGGAATAATAGCTTTGGCTAAGAAAATAACAACTACAACCAAGGGAAGAGTAGTTTCAAATAAGGAAACAATGACCATGACTGAGAGAAAAACAACTGTGACTAAGGGAAAAACAACCACAGCCAAGTGAACAACATCTATGACTAAGGGAACAACAATCGCGACCAAGGGAACAACAATTGTGAGTAAGGGAATAACAATGTTTTCTAAGGGAAAAATAATTGTTACTAAGGAAACAACAACTATTGCTAAGTAAATGGCAACTGTAGCTAAGGAAACAATAACTCCTACTAAGGAAACAATGATATCCCCCATCCTATTTTTTTTTTTTTAGAAGTAATCTTCAAAAAAGGTTTTCAAAAAAAGGTATATACATTATGTACAAAATGAAATATATTTAAAAAAAGGTGCTTTAGCTAGTTGTAGCTGTGAGGTTACCTCCCTAGTAAGCTATATCCTGTAGATTAGAATCATTGCTTACCACATGAAGAAAAGACTCTTGTGTAAGTGGATAGTGATACGGGCGTAGTCGGTATCTATTTGCAAGGAAAGAGATGCCAAAACCATCAATCATAGTAAGGCTCACTATACCATTGTCATAAACTTTGGTGACCTCATATGGTCCCAACCATCTAATTTGGAGCTTCCCTAGGAAATATTGAAATCTGGAATCATATAATAGCGCCCAATTGCCTTTTTTAAAATTCTTCTTTTTGACGAGTCTGTCATGCCATTTGGCCCTTCACTGTTGAATAATAGTTGTGAGTTGTAAGGTCAATAGAAACATTTTGTCTAGTTCATTAAGTTGTTGGAGGCATTGTTTCTTCACTTTTGTCAAATCCAACCCGACTTCCCTTGTGGTTTTGAGAGTCTTAATTTCGAATTCTATCAGAAAAATGGGATCCTTACCAAAAACAAGCTAGTATGGTGAATAACCAATAGTGCTGTGCTAGTTTGTTTGATAGGCCCATATGGCCTCAGGGACTTTGGAAGCCCAGTTATGGCAGTTCACAGATATTGTTTTGGTAAAAATTTCCTCCATGACTTTATTGGTACTCTCCACTTGTCCATTTGCTTGAGTATTGTAAGGAGAAGTAACCCTATCTTTAATGTGATACTTCTATAAAGTAGAAAAAAAAATTGTAGGCAGTGAAATGTAAACCCCCATCTATTATGATCTCTCTAGGCAATCTATACTGCACAAACAGTTCAACTACGAATTTAATAACTACCTCTTCTATAGCCTTCAATAGAGCTACTGCTTCCACCCATTTGGTTACATAGCCTATACAAACAAGAATATATGTATTTTGGTTTAACGGTGGGTTGAAGGGGACTATTAAATCCAACGCCCATCTGTCAAACGTTTCGAGTACAATTTGGGGCTGCAAGGGAACTTCATCAACTTGAATGGGGTGACCCATATTGTGACATATATCACAACTTTGGACATATTTCTTTTCATCCTTAAATATTGTGCGCCAATAATAACCCATCTACAATGCTTTATGCCTAGTCCTTCGATCAACAAAATTCCCACCGCAGGGTTCGTCATGGAAATCCTTAAAAATATCATAAACTTCATCTTCTCTGATGCATCAGTGGATTTGAAATTAAGAGCTTATATGAAAAAGATATCCATCAATCCAGGAAAACTGTGAACTACGCTAAACAATAAGCTTCTTTTCCCAGGATAGTAAATGTGCCGATAATTTTTCCGCTGCTAGATAATTGGCCACATCCACATACCAAGGTGTTTTAGTTGTCACAGAAAATAGATGTTCATCCAGAAACTGATCTTCCACGGGTAAACAATCGGCCACTATCACAACTCTAGATAGAAAATATGCAATAAGATTCTCCTTTCTCGGTCGATCCTTTATGGTAATCTCAAACTCCTATGGTAACAATAACGAGCACATGATTTGACCATTAGTAATAGGTTGATTAGCTAAATACCTAATGGAAGAATGATCAGTATATAAAAATATTGGATATCCTATTATATAGTGATGAAATTTATTGATAAAGTAAAAACAACTAAGAAAATACTTCTTTTTCTGTCATTGTATAATTCAGCTTTACCAATGTAAGATTCTTGCTGATGTAATAAATAGAATAAGGATTCTTGTCTTCTTCCTGTCCAAGTACAACTCCAATTGTTTTTTCTAATGCATCAGATGAAATGTGGGATGGTAAAATCCAATTTGGCCCTCGTAATGCAAGGGTTGTTGAGACCAACTTCTTAAGATCTGCAAAAGCAACATAACACCTGTCAGTCCATTCAAATTCCACATTTCCTGTCAATACATACAATGGTGATGTTATCTTTGAAAAAATTGCTATAAAGTGATGATAATAACTAGCATATCCAAGGAAACTATGCACCTTAGTTAGTGTACGAGGAGTAGGTAGCACACAAATTACCTCAATATTTGTTGGGCCTACTTGGATACTTGCAGTAGAGATATAATGCCCCAAAACTATGCCTTATGTCATCAATACATGACACTTTTCATTACTAAGGCATAGTCTGGTGGAAATGCATCGTTCAAGAACTTTTTCCAGGTTCTATAAGCCTTTCTCAAATTCATTGCCATATGGGGTGAAATCATCCATGTATAGTTCAATTCCTTCACTTATTAAATTAGAAAAAAGAATCAAGATTTCTCTATGGAAGGTGGCTGGTGCATTAAAGGCCTGAATGGTAAAACCTTGTATGCAAAGGTTCCCCATGGACAGGTAAATGTGGTTTTGTCCTAATCTTATGGGGCAATCTAGATTTGATTTTATCCACTAAAACCATTAGGGAAAGAGAAGAAATTATTTCCAGCAAGAGTATCAAGGACCTGATCTACAAATGGAAGAGTGAAGGGTTTTTTTATGTAGCTTTATTCAATTGTGTGTAATCCACACAAATTCTCCATTTGTGATTTTTCTTAGGGACCACAACCAACAGTGAAACCCACTCACTGTTAGAGATAGGATATATAAAGTCAACATCAAGAAGTTTTTGCAAATCCTATTTTACTATATCCGTAAGGTGTGGATACAATCTTCTTTGTGGTTGGCGAATGGCATGAGAATCTTTCTCTATATAAATGTGGTGTGTGCATAATTGAGGATCAATGCCTCTCATATCACAATATTCCAAAGAAAAATCCTATTTATATTTCTGGAGGATTTGAATTAATTTTTTACGTTTCAGGTCATGCATTAATGTTCAAAGTCTTACCAGGTTCAATTTCAATGGGAGTACTATTATGAACTGTAGCTATGGGTATATTATCATTATTTAGAACATCAAGTGAATCTTCCTGGGCCTCATTGTCAAGCATTTCTTTTAACATTTGGCATGCTAGATTCCCAACAATAGAAGATTGGTTAATAAAACCATGAATTACGTCAACCTTAGTTTTCCTTTTAAAATTAAGAGCCTAATCTAAAGTAAGAGGAGAACGCAGATTTTCTTGATATTTTGGAGGGAACGATTGGTAATTGTCAATTGGTAGGTTGGGTGTACCAGGCAGATATAATATGAAATTTTTAACAGTAGTCCCTTTTTCAATTGTCATATTTCCTGTTCGACATCCAATATATGCATCTGTAGTTTCCATCCATGCTCTCCCAAATATCAGAGGGTTCCCATCCAACCGATTTCTAGGATTGATAACTAGAAAGTCTACTGGGTACTCCCAAGAATCTACAAAAAATATTATGTCCTCCAAAGTGATTTCTGGTCTATCTACTGATCTTTCAACTTATTCCAGCATAATGGTGTTTGGTTTAAATTTTGTGATCCCAACGATCCCACAAGTTTCTATAGTCAAAATGTTTATTATAGCTCCTAAGCCCACGAGGGTATTTAGGAAGTTATGACCTTGAACTTGAACAATAACTACTTGGATTTCTAGGGTCATCATATTTAACGGGTATTTGCTTCCCTAAAATAAGATTAGAAAGTTTCCCTAACACGTGGACTGTAGGAGGGTCTTTTGGTTCTATCCCAGGATTTTTAACACACAATTCTTTGATGGTTTTAGCATAGATCGGGACATCCCCAATAACATGGGGAGGAGGAATTTTAATACATAAAATTTTCTATTCCGCTATGAGATCAAAATCATAATAGATCAGAGGTTTAATTACAGTGAGTCTCTCGAGGAATGGAGGAGCAGCATCCATAGTAGACACTTTCCGTTTGGTTGATTTGTTAGGTGTCTATATTTCGTTGACAACTACAATGAAAAGAGGGTGTTCTGCTAAAGGCTACTCTTCAACAAGATTTTCATTGTCTACCTGCTCTCGATTTCCTGTACCATCCTTTCAAAACATAGTTCGTCCAAATCTTAGTCACAACTCATTACATTCAAAGGAATTAGAGCCACAATCCATTAGAGGAAATTTGATTTTAAAAA
Source organism: Pinus tabuliformis (assembly GCA_031772625.1). Lineage (NCBI taxonomy): Eukaryota > Viridiplantae > Streptophyta > Pinopsida > Pinales > Pinaceae > Pinus > Pinus tabuliformis. Next base: position 865,359,675 of record CM062804.1, on the reverse strand, counting down.
GTTAACATTGAATTTCCATGTCATAATGAGTAATTCAATCAAAATCCTTTAAAATTCAAAAGAGATACAGGTGTGACTAGGAATTGAAAATTTTTTAATAATATAATTTACCTACGTTAAGCATGAATGGTGTCCAAGTGATCTAGAACTATATTAAATATTAAAAATAAAATAAAATCTTATTCTATGAAAGTTATGATATCAAGAATATTTTTAATGAAGGGATTCGGTGTGTTTTAATGATGCATAACTAATTTAAATTTTGTGTGTGTGTGTGTGTATGGGAGGGTAAAATGGCTCTGAAGCACCGCAGTGTAGTGAGGGTAAGAGACAGACTAGGATTCGGTTAGGATTTGCAGCATCTGATTGCTAAAGGTGGAGAGCATTGGCAGTAGTGAAAGAGAAAAGGTTGTCGGCAATGAAGGAGGATGCAACAAACAATTGAGTGAAATTACACCGTAGGAAGGTGACAACTCTGGATGTTGCAGGCTCCTACTGCGACTGATTTTGCCTTACCTCTCTTGATATGGATGAGGAACTCGTTGGCTATTGGATAGACTCCATGGATTCCATGCTGATTTGGACTAAGGATCCACCAGAGCATCACAAAATGCATACACTGGTAGTTTCCCAGGAACCAACTGCCTAGGTCAAGCCCTATATTACTGATATGGAAGAAGGAGTGAACTTTTACACTACCCTAGGGATTTCGTAGCCTACCTCCATTTCTGGTGCAGGCATCAACCACATATTGTCAAACGATCAAACTCAGCTGATACTTGTGATCCCGTCCCCATCTAAACTCTAATTAGTGGAATTAGACAATCTATCCAAGTTTTCATCTAGACCGAGTGATACATCTGCAATGGTAGAATGGTTTCTCATATTTGAAGTGGAAACCATTGGATTTGAGAGATTGGGGCTCAATATTTCAGGGGAAGAAAATCCATTATCTCAGGCACCTCGACCATTGAATTTAGTGAGATCTTTAGGCTATTTTGAAGGAATCCCCACCAGCTGTCAGACCATGAAGAGGTTAGGGTTTCTGATTCTAAAGAAACACAGACCGACGACCTAGGGCAAGTAAGTGAAGGATAGCCTAAAAAGTCAGGGAAAAAATCCAAATGCAGAAAGGTTAGGGAATGAGGGTGCTTACTGGTTTTCAAAGAAGGAATTAATATGGCCCAGGTTGTAGACACAGAGAATTTGGCGTTGGTAGGCAAGGTCAGAGGATGAAACTACTCCAAGACAAGGCTCAAGCGATGGGTGATGGAAATCTAGGGTCATGACCTCGAACAATTACCTGCAATTCTCACCATGACAAGAGGATGGTTTTCCTTAATATTCACACATCCAGATAAGGAAAGTTGGTTCCTCTCCAAATTCTAGCATATTGAGATGACACATGTTCTACTAAAGAGGTGGATGCCTTTATTTGACCCAGAAAAAGAAAAATTGGGAACGAGTCCTATCTGGGTCAGAATAGCGGGGTTTAACACTTCTTTTTTGGTCCGAAGATGTGTTCATATGTATCAGTCATGATATGGGAGTATATTTGGACCACGAAAAATCATTCATTGAAACAGGGAATGTGGCTATTACTAGAATCTCGGTTCACCTAGACACCAGGGATGGCCTACTTGCAAGTCGTAGGCTACAGTACTATGGGCATATTAGATGGTAGATTTTGGACCATGAAGTAGTTCCATTCTAATGCAAAATATGTCATGAGGTCAGACATCTCTATAAGGATTGCATGTTTCTCAATACTGAAAACAAGGAGACATTAATGAGGCAAGAATCAAATGGAACACAGACACAAGTCATAGATGTGGCAGCTACCACTCCAAAGGTGCCCACCAATACTCTGAGGCGACAGAAGGATACTAAGAAAAACCCTCAACAATTGGAAGCTCAACCACCTTCAGCAAGGGTGATGCGATCACACTCTTCTGGATCTGGTCTTCTTCTGGGTACTGTACTCTCTTCCTCTTTATCTATTTTTGGTTTAGTTTTATCTTCCTGCAATTCAAACCTGATCCCTTGTTTTGTGGCATCATCTCCTCGCTGTAACTCTTCCCCTGTCCCAACCACACTACAAGGGGCCTTACTACCAAATCCTTTTGGGGGTGAGGCTTCATTAGACACTAGTTCTAGCCATAGGTACAACCTTCAACCCCATGTTCATGCCAAGCACTTACCTACCTATGGCATTGGCAACACCTCTCCCCCAAAACCTATGAGACCAACCAGGGGAAGCCATTCTAATATATCTAAAGCTATCCATAAGGCTGGGATTGAGGTGATATCTGGAAAACAAATCTCCATTGATCGGGTTCTTAGAGAAAAAGGAAACACTGATATGGTTACCTATTGTAGCGGCTACAACTACCGTCCAAAACTTTGCCTTAGCTTCGTATTGTAGCCTCCCTACCAACCTCTCAATATAGTAGCATGTCTTGCTTCATCAAGTACACAAGCTTCAGTGATCTTCTTGCAGAATGATAGCCTGTCCATCAGAGCTTGTTGCATTCCCCTCACAGGTTGTTCTTCTCGACTTGCTCCAATTGTAGGCTGAGAAGCTCCCTCAAAAAATTGTGTAATTCTAGAGGGAAGCCATCCTTCCCTCCAGAAATTATGCAATTTTTCCTGACAGCCTGCTGGGCTCCAGAATTGCGCAAATCTGCCAGTCAAGCTTCACTTAGAAAATTGCGCAATTATTCCAAGCGGGGTTGCTTAGCCCAGGAATTGCGCAATCCTGGGTAGCAGTTAGTAGCTTTACCCAGAAATTGTGCAAATCTCCTGGGAAGCTAGCCCAACTCCCTCTAAAAAATGTGCATTTTCTCCTAGTAGTTGAGAAGGCTCTTGCATGTGCAGTTGAGTTGATTGGTTCCCTCCAGAACCGAGAAAAACTAATTTTTGTGCATGGGCTACTCCTCCCAAGGGAACATGCAAAGGCATCGCTTGATTTAGGGATATGTTTTTAGCAGTTGGAGGTTACATGCAAGGATCATCTCAGAAACCTCCCGCCAAGTGTCACTTTTCCTAGATTTGTGGCATGCACGCCATAACCTTGATCTTATCAAAACTCATCAACTGGACACTACAGAGCCCATTCCTCACGTCGACCTTGCAACTCTGGCATCCCACATTGCATCTAGGAGTCATCAACACATTCATCTCAGTTGTCTTAGGGTAAGCTCGTTGTTCATGACTTTCACTGCGTTTCTTTCACTTTTTTGTTTCGCTTTGTGTGAGTGTTGTCTGCTTGATTTCAGTGAGTGCTTGTTTTTGTTTACATGCATACTATCTTGTACTAGCACCATTTCAGTTTTCATTCACATCTCACTATTATCGCATGCATGGAACTGTTTTTGGACGAACGGTTGCCATTGTGGCGACTCGCTTCACACACTTGCATGCTTTCCTGTTTCCTGAATCTTGCACTTGTTGTTTACATGAATGATCATTCACTCTTGTTTGCACTCATCTCCTCACGCATTCACACTTCTCCATATTTTTAGTCACTCGTCTGTCGGACTAGGCTGCCTTGGCTCGGACCGTGCCTTAGCCAGCTAGCACTACGCATTTCCAGAAGTGAAGGCTCTGCCTTCCCTCCAGAAATTGCACAAATCTAGCCAAGCACTGACCTCCAGGATTTCATTGTGCAATTATTGGAGGCAATGTCTCATTGGCCCCAGAAACTGCATAATGCAGTTTACTAGTTGCATGTCACTGTTGACTGAAATTGCACATTGCACAGTCTCAGTCCCCAACAGGCTAGTCTAGAATGTGCATTACATAGTTCCAGCAGTTAGTGAACCTCCTGATAGCTCAGACTGTGCCTTTTGCAGTATTGGCAGTCATTCTCCCGACCTCCTAGCGGAAATTGCACAACCTTCATGTCACATAGGTATGTTGAAAGTAAGTTCTCAAGTTCATTTTGGTTTTCAACTGAAAGATTACTTTCCAAGAGTGTTTCCATGTCTCCAGGTTTCACAGGTGTTCATCTGCCTCTCAAAAACATAGGTACAATGGTTTCCAAAAGAGAAGAGTTGAAGACACCATTTAGAGTTCACTTGGGGATGTAGTTGATCAAGTGTCTATGAACTTGTCTACCCATGAAGACATCAAGTTGTTCGTAGACAAGGAAATTGAGATATGATGGCAGCACCATCACAACAGGAAACACCATCAACAACACTTGAAGACAACATACTAGATGCAACGAGCGCAAGAGGAAGGTTTTTGACAACACAGAGGTAGAAGAAAGTTGCAAGCTCAAACAAATGCACTTATGATGAAAGCAGCTTTGGACATTAAGGCTTTTAGGTGAAGATGCGACATGAAGATCGCATGCAGGTAGGGAACGGAACAAAGAAGTAGTTGCATGTGCTCAAGAAGCAACTTAAGGAAGAACAAGATCTCCATAGACAAGAGAATGAGTTCAATAGGAATAGGTACAGCAGGGGGCGCAATGCGCACAAACTAATGAAACTATACACGTACAAGTTATAGATTCATCCCAGAAGTTGGCATGGAGCAGACATGGTGAGTGGTGTTGTTGATCACATGTAAGGGAATGTAGGAGCATGCATGTTATTGTGCGCACGCATGCGATCCCACCCATTCAGCATACTCATTGAGGCGAAGACAAGAAGCAAGTCCGACTGGATCTAAATATGTACCTTGACAAGTTAATGTGCACGGCCACCAACACATGCTTGGAGAGTAGTGTAGACACTATGAATCAACATGTTGCCGATCTAGTCACACCAGGATGACCATGCGCGTGCTATTATATGCATTCGACAAAGGAGCCATATAAGTGTAGCCGAATGCAATGAAGGAAAGAGTTTGCATCAGTAAGATGTCACCATTGAGCACACAGACACCATCATGGAAAACCAAGCTTGGCATCAGCTCCTCACCTTCAACCATCACAAGCATGTCAAAGAGTTGGTCTCACCACAATGGTACGAGTGCCAGTGATGTCTTACATGGCTTGCTCAAGCCATTTTGTCTCACATGAGCACATGTGCATTGTAATGTAACAACTTTTCAAGTGGAAGTTCAAGTGTCGATAGTTGAATGTAACAATCATAAAGTAGTTGAAGAGTCATGAGGGTAGATGAACGGTCTCAAAGGGGAATGTCAAGGGTCACCCCACCCTTTTCTATAAATAGAACCTCATAAAACATTGTATAGGCTTTTGGTTATCCAAGCTTTCGATAAGACTATCTTAGAGAGAGCTTGGACAATATTGTAACGAGCTTTGGCTTCTCCACTGCGTAGAGCTAGTACATCTCTTTGGAGGAGTAGGAAATTGTGGTTCTAACGTTCCACTTTCGGAACTAGTGGTTGGACATGGATGTATTGTACGATTGGAACTTACACTTCTTAATATAACAGAGCCAACACGTTTCATGCATATGTCATATTCTATTCCATCTATCTTTTTTACTCTAAATGGTATATGTATCTATTTTCTTATGCATGCATGTTTGGACTATTCTGTATGAGTGTGTATGAATCTTACTGAAATGTGTTGATTGGTTTAACCATCACTTTGGACTGTTAGGTAACTTGATTTCTAGTTTGTGATGCATCTACACTTGTGTGTTCCCTTCCAAGCTGCATGCTATCACAGGTTTCCAAGCGGCACACTCACCCCACTCTCCGTGTGTTAGAACCGTTCATGCACCTTCCTTGTCTTGCTGCAGCTCTCACACCCTTGATACCAAAAGGGACATCTTACTTTCCTCTGTTAGAAATCGTGGTCAAGGCATTACCGTATGACCCACTACTAGGACTCGTACACCAAACGGTATGAGGTATGATTGGGGCTTCTTACCAGGGAGATCCCCTGACATGTTAGCGGGTCCAGCACCATCAAAATTTCTGGCGCTAGAAAGAGGGCGAGATGACAAGCTATGTCCTCTCATCCTGTTTTTAACTTTTGCATATCTGTCATGGATTATTGCACTCTTCTCCCTCTACGATTTTTTTGAATTCCGAATTTGTTACCATCACGAAGGATTTTTTTCATCACTTGTCCACATACACGTATGATGGTGAAGTTGAAGTGGTCTGGTTTGAGTTCTTACATGAATTTCTTTCCATGCTTCATGAGGAAGATGGATGTTCTAACGAACAAGATAGTTTGATTCTTGCATACACACTTCGCGAATCTCCACATCGATGGTTGTGCAGCGTATTGGCTGACATCGTGTACACACTTGAGCACATTTGTGATCTCATTGAAGACACTTTCTATCATTCTGATCCAAAACATCTTGACCAAAAACTGTTACAACAATGAAAGGCTCTGCATGAATCGCTTATGGATTTTTGGCAGTGCCTCCATGATTTACAGTTTCAAGCTCTGAAGAGCGAGATGAAATTTTTCTATCTTTTGGACCAATTCGAGTATTGTGTTAATAAATCTGCTCATCCCAAGAAGAAGTTTGAAATCAAGCCTCGCTTAGTATTCTTTAGTGATCGAGTTGTGCAATCACACATAGATATGGTCACTATCACAAGTGACTGTCCGTTGTTCCCTCATCAAATAGCTCCACCACTGCAGAGTGATGTGGGAGAACATGCTCGCTCATATATTCAGCTGTCACATTCTCCCAACATCACTTCGCTTAATTTTCACGCATATTTGGTTGTGATTCCATCGATTTGTCATATGTATTTTGTATTAGAACCTCCATCTTCGTACTCGGCTAATCCTCTGGATGATACTTCCTTGTGTTCTTCCATTCTGAACTCTATACTTGTTGTGAATGATTTTCAAGCCAGTGATATATTTGGTGTTGCACAACCAGCATGTGCTATCATTCATGAAGAGTATGACTGGGAGATTGAGCATCAACAATTAGTGAAGGATGACATCCTTCTGTCCGAGCCTCCTCTGTTCTTTCCTGACATCTTTGGTGAACTTTCCATCCATGATTTCGCATGTGTATCGTCATCTACGAATTCACCTATTGTTGGTCACTCGTAGGATACACCAGATGTTAGTCCATCATTCGATAATGGAGAGGATAAGTTATTAATTGAAAATCCACTTGATCTTTCATCTGCCTTTTCTGGAAACACAAAGGATGGATTTTTCCTCTTCTCATCTATCCCTCTATTTGATTCAGCAGATCATGAGGATGTTGATGAAATCATCGATTTTTCTGATCATGGCTGTCGTGATCCATTTACTCCCATATTCGGTCACAATCATGATTCTATCACAGTTTATTTTTCGAAGCCACCGTTTATGATGATCTATCTGACGATGAAGTCGAAACACCCAAGACTATTGAGGAACTTCAGCCTGAGCTAACGATTATGTCAGGCCCTCGCTATCTTGGGGTTAGTTTCACTTCCGATCAGGAAATTGTTCAATCACCCCAGACTCCTCATCACTCATTTGTATGCATTGAAGATCAATCTCACACACAGATCATTATTCCTCCGCTTGAACTGCACGATCCCATTGCTCATGCATTGGAAGAATCTTACATTGCAAGCACGTGTTCATGACGCAAGTTGTCTTTGTTTCTTTCATTTTCTTGCATGTCACAATCAAGAATGTGTGTTTGCTTCACAGTTGCACGTAGTGTCGCACAACACTATAATAAGTCGATAGAAGTCGACAGACTGCTTTTCATGTACTTACACTCACTTATGTCATGTGGGAACTTTTAAACATGAAGTGGGTTTGTCTTCATTGTTATATATTTTTTTATTGTTGGTTCGCATAATTGGGTTGCTTGCGGACCAAGACTTCACCAACATGGGTCAACCAATGTGCCGGTGGCTGCATTGGAAATATCACTTCACGTGATTGGGTCCATGCACTGTTAGCTTAGGAGTAGGAGTAGTGTTTTCTTTCAGTTGGTTTGCTTGCATGCTTGTTTACTTACTTGCTTTGTTTGTTTGTTTGTCTGCTTGCTTACTCACTTTTCTTTTTCTTTTGCTTCTGCTCCTTCTTTGCTTTGTTGTTTTTTTCTTGTTTTTTTCGTAGTTTAGTTTTGCATGAAACCATGTATGACTCTTGAAACAAGATGGGTAAAGTACAAGAGGCCTTTTACAACTATCACTACTTGGTTATTTGTCATCTTGCCTCTGTATGAAGAGCTTGTTGCTTTTAGTCAATGATACGTCGATGGAAAATATGTACTGTTCAAAGTGAAGCTTGGTGAAAACACAATGCTTGTGCTCTAACTAGTATCACCTACTCTAGTCGGTTGTTTTTGGGTTAACCCTTGTCAGCTCAGTCAAGTAGAGTAATGTGAGGGGGAAAACCTTAATAGACACGTCAGAGGTACAATAAACTGCTTCTCTACAGGAACAACCTCTTCTGCTCTCAATAAGTTAGGATCCCTCTTTCACCTCTCAAATGAATAAGTGATATGCATAGTTGTGAAAATGAAAAAATGAAAAGTGAAAATTTCAAAAAATGAAAAATGAATAAGGTGAAAGAAGAGAAAGGCTTCCTGCGCAGAGAGCTGATGCAAGTAAATCCCATAGGGTACTGACTAGGCTCGTTGGTAGTGGATACATGCTTGTGTTCCTATCTGACTCCACCGGGGTACTATCCAGGCCTACTCGTAGTAGAGCAACACTAGAGATGAAACTAAGACTCTGACGACTATACTACTTATGCACCAATATACCCCTTAGCCCCAATCAAAACAATTGTGTTTCCTTGGCTTGGAATTTGTGTCAATCAACCAAGATATTGGTAGATGCTACATATTTCGATCAAGCTAGTGTGAAATCAAGACAAATTGAGAACTGAGCAATACTTCCAGATGTGTTAGACTTTCTTTTCACGAACAAGGTCCATTCAAAGAGATGGAGTTCTACTAGTGTGTAGCCAAGTGTTGTAGTGTCTACAGCTACCCTCCAAAACTTTTCCTTAGCTTCGTTTTGGAGCCTCCGTACCAGCCTTTCACAATAGCATGTCTTTCTTCATCAAGTACACAAGCTTCAGTGATTTTCTTCCAGAATGATAGCCTGTCCATCAGAGCTTGTTGTATTCCCCTCACAGGCTATTCAACTGGACTTGGTCTAGCTGCAAGTTGAGAAACTCCCTTAAGAAATTGTGCACTTTTGAAGGGAAACCAACATTCCCTCTAGAAATTGTGCAATTCTATCTAGAACCCTGCTAGGCTCTAGAATTGCGCAAATCTTCCAGGGAAGCTTCATTGAGAAAATTACGTAATTCTTCCTAGCAGGGCTGTTCAGCCCAAGAATTACGAAATCCGAGGTAGTAGTCAGCTGCTTTACCCAGAAATTGCACAAATATCCTGGGCAACTAGCCTAGCTCCCTCCCAAAAATGCAAATTTTTTCCTAGTAGTTGAGAAGGTTCTTGCATGTGCAGTTGAGTTGAATGGTTCCCTCCGGGACCGAGCAAAACTGATTTTCATGCATGTGCTGCTCCTCCCAAGGCAACATGCAAAGGAATCCCTTGATTCAGGTATCTATTTTTAGAGGTTACATGCAAGGATAATCTTAGAAACCTCTCGCAAAGTGTTTCTTTTCCTAGATTTGTGGCATGCATGTCACAACCTCGATCTTATCAAAACTCATCAATTGGAAGTTGCAGAGCTCATTCCTCACATAAAACTTGTAGCTTTGGCATCCTGCATCGCATCTAGGAGTCGTCGACACATTTATCTTAGTTGTTTAGGAGTAAGCTCATTTTTCATTACTTGCGCTACGTTTTTGTCAATTTGTTTTGTTTTGTTTTGTGTGAGTGTGGCTTCCTCGATTTTAGTGAGCGCTTGTTGTTTTTTACATGCATACTAGCTTGTACTAGCACAGTTTTAGTTTTCGTTCGCATCTCATTGTTGCCGCATGCATGGAACTATTTTTGCATGGATGGTCGTCATTGCAGCAACTTGCTTCACACACTTGCATGATTTCCTGTTTCCTGAATCCTACACTTGTTGTTTGCATGGATGATCATTACTCTTGTTTTCACTCATCTCCTCATGCATTCATACTTCTCATATTTTCAGTCGCTCGTCGGCTGGACTGGGCTACCTTTCCTGACTAACACTACTCATTTCCGAAAGTGAAGGCTCTACCTTCCCTCCAAAAATTATGAAAATCTATCAAGGCACTGACACCCATGATTTCATTGCACAATTCTTGGAGGCAGTGTCTCGCTGGCCCCAAAAACTGCACAATGTAGTTTGCTAGTTGCATGTCACTGCTGACTGAAATTACGTTTTACATAGTTTCAATCCATAACAGGCTAGGTTGGACTGTGCATTGTGCAATTCCAGCAGGCAGTCAGCCTCCTGATAGCTCGGGCTATGCCTTTTGCAGTCTTGGCAGTCAGTCTACCAACGTCCTAGTAGAAATTGCACAATCTTCATGATCAGTCACACAATTATGTCCCAAGTAAGTTCTCAAGTTCATTTTGGTTTTCAACTGACAAATTTCTTTCCATGAGTGTTGCCATGTCTCCAGGTATCGCAGGTGTTCATCTACCTCTCAGTAGCACAGGTACAATGGTTTCCAGGAGAGCAGACTTGAAGACACCGTTTAGAGTACGCTTGGGGATGCAGTCGATGAAGTGTCTATGAACCTGCCTACCCACGAAGACATTAATTTGTTCATAGACAAGGACATCAAGATATGATGGCAGCAACATCACAACAAGCAACACCATAAACAACAGTTGAAGGCAACGTACAAGATGCAATGAGCGCAAGAGGAAGGTTGTTGAAACCACAAAGGTGAAACAAAGTTGCAAGCTCAAGCAGATCCACTTATGATGAAAGCCGCTTTGGAGACTCAGGCTATGAGGTGACAACGTGACATGAAGATCGCATGAAAGTGAAGAACAGAACAAAGAAGGAGTTGCATGTGCTCAAGCAGCAACTCAAGCAGCAACTGAAGGAAGAACAAGAGCTGCATAGACAAGATAATGAGTTGCAGCAGGAACAGGTATAGCAAGGGGCGCAACGTGCATAGATGGATGAAATTGTGCCCATACACGTTATAGATTCATCCTAGAAGTTGGCACGGAGCATACATGGTGAGTGGTGTTGTTGATCGCATGCAAGGGAATGCAGGAGCATGCATCTCATTGTGCATAGGCATGTGATCCCACCCATTTGGCATACTCACCGAGGTGAAGACAAGAAGAAAGTTTGACTGGAGATGAACACGTAACTCGATAAGTTGATGTGCATGACCACCAACACATCCTTGGAGAGTAGCGTAGACATTATGCATCAACATGTTGTCGGTCTGGTCACACCCGGATGACCATCCGCATGCTATCAGACATGTTGGACAAAGGAGCCATATAAGTTCATCTAGATGCAACGAAGGCAAGAGTTCACTTCAGCAAGATGTCACCATTGAGTGCACGAACAACCAAGCTTGGCATCAGCTCATCACCTTCAACCATCACAAGCATGTCAAATAGTTGGTCTCACAACAATAGTCTGAATTTCAGTGATGTCTTGCATGGCTTGCTCAAGCCATTTTGTCTCACATGGGCACATGTGCATTGTAATGTAACATCTTGTCAAGTGGAAGTTCAAGTGTCGATAGTTGAATGTAACAGTCATAGAGTAGTTGAAGAGTCATGAGGGTAGATCAATGGTCTTAAAGGGGAATGTCAAGGGTCACCCCATCCTTTGCTATAAATAGAACCTCATAACTCATTGTATAGGCTTTTGGTCAGCCAAGCTTCTGATAAGACTATCTTAGAGAGAGCTTGGACAATATTGTAAAGAGCCTTGGCTTCTCCACTACGCAATGCTAGTACATCTCTTTGGAGGAGTAGGAAACTGTGGCTATAACGTTCCACTGTTGGAACTAGTGGTTGGACATGGATGTATTGTATGACTGAAACTTACACTTCTTAATATAATAGAGCCAACACGTTTCATGCATATGTCATATTGTATTCCATCTATCGTGTTTACTCTAAATGCTATATGTATTTGTTTGCTTACACATGCATGTATGGATTCTTTTGTATAAGTATGTATGAATCTTACTAAAATGTGTTGATTGGTTTAACCATCACTTTGGATTGTTAGGTAACTTGATTTCTAGTTTGTGATGCATTTACACTCATGTGTTCCCTTCCGAGTCATGTGCTATCACAGGTTTCCAAGGGGTGCACTCATCCCACTCTCTGTGTGTTAGAACCATTCATGCACCTTCCTTGTCTTGCCGCAACTGTCACACCCTTGCTACCAATAGGGGCATATTACTTTCCTCTATGCAAAATTACGGTCAAGGAATTACCATACGACCCACTGTTAGGACTCCTACACCAAACAGTCTGAGGTATTATTGGGGCTTCTTACCGAGGATATCCCCTGATATGTTGGTGGGTCTAGCACCATCAACATTACCTCACGAAGTGCTTATCCTTTAATTGCAGGTGCATGGCTAGCCCTGATAAAAAATTGGCCCTTAGGAGGCTCTTTTAAGTAGAGAATTTGGATGTTATATATCTTCAAGAGACCCTGGAAGATGGAGAACGTATTATCATCATCCTAAAATCCATCCTCCCCGGTTGGACTTTTCATGCTCTAGATGTAAGAGGGAGGTTTGGGTGTTGTGCTATTGGTTTTAACAATAGAACTATGAAGATTGAAGATCTTGAGGGGAGGGAAGGAGTCTTGGGAGAAGATTTTATCTCTATTGATTTGGGTAACCCTCTTCGAATGATTAATATATATGGCCCCTGGTACAACCGTGAAGCTTTATGGGGAAATTTGATGTCATCATCCCTCATGAATATTGATAATATTATCATAGGGGGAGATCTAAATTTCTCCCTGGGCCATGCAAAATCATGGGGGAATCATGCTTAGACTAACCCCCTCATGGATTTCTTTGAGAAACTATTGGATCACCACAATTTCCTGAACATTGATATGTCTAGAATACAACCTACTTGGTGAAATCAAAGCACTGGGGAAGCTTTACTAGACAGAAGACTAGATTGTTTTCTCATTAAGGCATAGTTGTTGGATTGACTGGATAGGGTCAGACAATGGGTAGGTTTTGGGGGTATATTATATCAATCCCCCATTTTCTTGTATGTTGTGAACTCCTGTAAGCCAAAGTCCCCATTCAAATTCAACTATGTCTGACTTAAGGAAGATGATTTCCACAAAATTGTTAAAGAGACATGGACCCACTGCAACTAAGAAATCAACACCCCTCATGCTGAAGTCATTTCTAATAACCTATCTCGCCTCAAACACAGGAAGATAGAGTGGGCCAAGGAAAAAAACATAAGGGATGAAGCTACATTGCTGAAGATTGAAGCTGAACTTGCATCTTTGGTTGATTCAAACAAATCTGGTTTTCTCTCCATGGAACATAAAATCCACCTAGCAAGGTTGGAAATAGAAAAGATAATATTATTAAGACGAAAGGAGGAAGAATCGAGACTAAAAAATAGAGCCATCTGGCTCTAAGATGGGCATGACAACACAAAGTTTTTCCAATAATGTGCGAGAGGAAGGAAGATCACCAACACCATTTAGTCATTAAAAGATGTGACGGGAAGGGAGGTCACTTCTTTGAGTCAACTTGCAGACATGGGCATCAAACACTTTGGGCACTTATTCAAAGCTCCTCGAGAAGCGGCTATTGCAAAGGTGCTTAGGATAGGGAGAGCACTTCCTCGATTTGTGGATGAAGATGACTTGGATAACTTCAACAAACCTGTCACTCTAGGGGAAATAGAAGTTGTAAAAAATAGTTCAAAAAAGACAAACGTCCGGGTCCAAATGATTGGCCCATCGAATTCTACCTAACCTTCTTCCAATTAATTGGCAAGGATCTTCTATTGGAAATCAAAGACTGCAGACTGACTGGAAGAATGTATGAGAGTTTCAATTCCACTTTCATTGCTCTTATACCCAAATTGGATCTTCTATTGGCAATCGTATCAAACCTATATTATCCAATCATATATCTAAAGAATAATTTTCCTTTCTAAATCATCGATAGATTCATGAAGCCATAGGTACATCTTAAGAATGCCTCCATTCCATTAAACTCAAGAACCTCAAAAACATCATTCTCAAAATTGTCTTGTCTAAAGCTTTTGACTATGCCAACTGGACCTATCTCCATCTCATCTTAACCCACATTGGCTTTCCCCACTCTTTCATTAACTGGGTCATGTGTTGTGTCTCCTATGCTTCCTATAACATACTTATCAATGGTGCTGCCTCAAAATTATTTCATGTTGAGAGGGGACTGTTACAGGTCTATTTGGGTACATCACTCCCATCATTCAGATCATTAATTTTAGGGCTCATCAAACCCTAATTCAGTTGATACATGCCCTAGACAAGTCATCACATTGAATGCCATCATTCCTAAGAGTTTCCTGGCTTGAAGACATCCTGAAATGACTCCTTGAGGGACCAACGCAGCCTGGGTCAGGGGTAAATGAGATGCAAAGCACTTAGGCCCATTCAAGCCTGCTCTACAAAGCACCTAGGCCCACTTTGACCTACGCTGGGTTAGATTGAGCGAAATCTTCATAGGGTTCTAGGAATATTCCTACATTCTAGACCATTCTAGAATATTCCCACCTCTTATCCTCTCCTATGAGCTCGAAATTGTATAAGGAATGAATCAAATAACCTCCTATCCTCTCATCCCTTCCTCCATGGAAACTAACTCCAAAATTGGAAAGCCATTCAATGCCTAATTTATGACAAAACACATTATTTCCCTATAAATTGAGCAGTCATCATTGTGATCAGGGGGTTGGACTTTGAAGAATTGTAAGGAGATACTATTGGTTTGAGCTTTGAGATCATAAGAAAATATTGTTATGCTGCCAAAATGTTGTGCTTTTAGTGTGATAAAGGATGGAACTCAAGTTGGATGAGGGACATGGGATCAGACTTCTTTGGTTGTAACTCTTCCTTCTAATTAATAAAGCTATTTATACCTTTTCCCATATTCTTGTCTTTATGTATGATGATTATATGTGTAAATGATTTCGATTCCATTTGCTTATAGTAGATAGATCTCTTGCTTTGATTGGTTTTTGTCCTCTATTTATGATTGTAGGTGCTGATCGAGGGGATTCAATTCGAGAAGGAGTAGTGGGAGCTTTTCAAAGGAGACAAAGGGAAGCGAAAGATAACAAGTAGGTCCCTTGTCTTATTTATCTTCTATAGGAAAAGGTTAAACTCCTTAATTTTGTTGTTCTAAGTTTAGCTACCCACTTAGGAAGTTGTGTGTATTCGTAGATGTAAATTCCACATAATAGATTGGCAACCATACTGGGGATCGACCATTATTTTGGGTAGTTTATCCTTATCATAGTACACCCTAGTAGACATTACTTGCTCTCATTGATCTTATTTCAGTCTTTTTGAAGTGTTTTTGGTCAAAAAATTGAGGTTAGATGTCTTTTGATTGGCCTCTCGTGCACCAGCGTAGGCTTGGTCAGGGGACAGTGCTCTGCAGAGCACCCTTGGCTTAGAGATAGTGCTTTGCAGTGCAGTTACTCCCACTCTAACCAATGCTAATCCTCCATAAGCTTAAAAACCCATCTTTGGCTTGGAATTTTCCAATTTTGCTTTCGAAGTTGTTTGTTTAAAGATCAATGTTTCTATGCTTCTGAAATCAACTTGGATCTCTTCTCCTAGCCCTACTTTGACCTTGATTGTTTAGTGTTTATTAAGAGTTTTTTTTATCATTATCAATTCATTTTCAAAGTTAGTCTATATCAATTAGTATTTTCTGAAAAGGAAGTGTCGTAAAGTCTTCATTTCTTTGCAAAAGAAACTGTCGTAAAGTCTTCTTTTCTTGAAGAAAAGTATTGATTGATTTGTTTGTGAATTTAGTTTCCTTTTGTTCATCTAAACATTAAGGGAATTGGAAAGAAAAAACATGCATCGTGCATTGAAAATTTTGTGTGTGCTTATATGAATAGTTTAAGGAAATTGTCAAAGATTTGATTGCTCTATCCCTTACTAGCTACAGTTTTCATTGTTCAAATCAAATGGAAAGAATGTTTATCATCTTAGTTGCATTCTAAGAGTTTTAAAGACATCACGTGGTGAACCTTGAAAGGAAAATTCTTAAGAAGATCAACTTAAAAGTTATTTCAATTAACCTAATGGAGCATTGTAACTTAACGTATAACATTTAGAGGTTCTAGGCTAGAGTCGTGTTCCAACATTGTAAAATATAGCAGCTATCATTAATTGCCTGTGATACATCCTGAGTGTGATACCTCATTCCACATACATAAGTATATCGTAGCTCGTCCACGTACCTTCGGGTATATAGGGCAGTGTTACAGAACATAAAGTATAAAGGAATGTTCTGATTGTGCGGTTTCGCATTAGACATTGCTAACACGGATTGGGCCTCCACGTACTTTCGAGTATATATGGGAGGACTACATTAGGTTTCTATCCATCCTTAGGTAACCATGTCAGATGCCTTGTACACTATGATACACTGAACACAACACTCGAGGATATTGCCCACATGTATGTTAAGTCCTTGGTTTACTGAGGCAGTATATTGCAGTTCAGAGTTACTTGGTAATCCTTTTGCCTAGATTATCCCTCTTTTGCTTTTTTATGTTATTTTGATTAAAATAAAATTAATTTCCTATGGATAACATCCTCCACGCTCACTCCTTATTTGATCTTAGGTTGAGACATATGGAAACAACTCCACAATCCACCAATCAAGGAATTCCTTTTGATGGGAATCCTAGTCCTCTTCCTCCTTTCAGAAATATCGGTGCTCCTTATATGGCTACATTGTCCCTTTCAGGATTTACCATTGGTTTGCCAGTATGGTTTTTTTCAACCTCCTTGGTTCAAAATGTAATGATTTTTCCACAATCGAGTACTCCTCCAATAGGACAAAATCAACCTCTAGTTGATCCTAAAGTTGACCCTTTGCCTTCTTCCTCGGTTTTTTCTTCCTATCCTTCTTCCTCTTCCCCTGGTGAAAGTATTAACACTAGTAACCAGGTGGCTAAGAAGAAGAAGAAGAAGAAAATTTACCAGGGGGCAACCAGGCAACCATTGCTTTGAATGCAACTTCTGACGAGAACCATCCGATAAGCCTCACAAAGTTTGATATCCATGAAAACTTTGTATGGGAGACCATCTTCTTCGAAATTGTTCTGGTATTCCTCGGAAATTAAAAGAATGGCCTTCTCGTTCACATCATCCTGTGTCATCAACTTTTGTAGATCATGTTGGTGACACACCATTAACTAGTGGTAGTAAAGTTCATGGAAAGAAGGGTAAAGTTAAGTTTCCATGTAGGTTATGTGAAGGGAATCACTCCATTCACCTTTGTTACAGGATAATCTCCACAACAACTTCCATCTGGTTACAGGACACTCTCCCTTAATCCTTCACTAGTTGATAAATTGACTGAACCAAAGTAACCATCGGTCAAACTCACTCTCTCTGAATGTGAATCCCATGAGTCTATACCTGACAAATCACAGGTTGAGGAAATAGTTGACCCTATTTCACCTTTAGTTAATCATACCTTTCCTGTAGAGAGTGAATATGCTACCACTCAAGTTATTTTTGTTTCTTCAAATTCCAATGAGATTGGAGGAAACCCTCCTATTCCATCAAGACATGAGGAAAATCCTCTTGCTCTCGTAACTCAAGGGGTTAATTCTCCCATTTCTATGGTACCTCTTCCAAGTAGTCTGGTCACATCCTTTGATTGGAATCGATTGATGGGATGTTTTCTTCCTTCTTATGTGCCTTTCTAGATCATAGTACAGGTTTGTAATATGATTGTACCTAGAACTATTATAGATGAAGGTGCATTAGTGAGTATCTTTTCCTCCACTTCTTGGCAGGTGCTCAGTTCACTGCCACTTGTGTCTGTTACCTAGAATCTGTTGGCTTTTAACAGAGGAACTAGTCAACCATTTGGGATCCTTCCTCAGTTGCCTATTACTTTGGGAGGAAAAATTGTCTATCTCAATGTGATGGTAGTTCGAGGCCCTTTAGATTAAAATTTACTTCTTGGGTGCAACTATGTTTATGACATGGGATCTATTGTTTAAACACTCTTTCGATTGAAGTGTTTCCCGCATGAAGGCAAAATTATCACTGTTGACCAACTTTCATTTCCCCATCCAAATATGGCTTCTAGTCAACCATCTTCCCTAAATGGTCCTTTTCTCCCAATGTTATCTTCCCCGCCACGGGTCAATTATGTGGCAACCCATTCCATGCCTACATCAACTGATGATAAATTTTGTGATGTTGTACATTATGTACTAGGGGCATTGGAACCAGATCTCGGATTCCTTGTTACGGATCCCTTCCAGAGCACTGTTGTCGCATCCAATGAGAACCTCTTGGAAGTCATGACCTCTTCTAGGTCATGAAAAAGGAACATGAGGATAGTTCCTGGTCCTGTGTCAACCTCGTTAAAAAATGAAACAAAGGGTATGAGCATAGTTCCTTGTCTTGTGTCAAGCTCGTAAAAAAATGAAACAAGGAATATGAGGATAGTTCTTTTACTGTGTCAACCTCATTAAAAAATGAAATAAGTTCCACGAGCATAGTTCCTTGTCTTGTGTCAAGCTCGTTAAAAATTGAAACAAGGAATATGAGGATAGTTCCTGGTCTTGTGTCAACCATGTTAAAAAATGAAACAAAGGGTATGAGCATAGTTCCTTGTCTTGTTTCAAGCTCATTAAAAAATGAAACAAGGAATATGATTATAGTTCTTTTAGTGTTTCAACCTCATTAAAAAATGAAATAGGTTCCACGAGCATAGTTCCTTGTCTTGTGTCAAGCTCGTTAAAAACTGAAACAAGGAATATGAGGATAGTTCTTTTACTGTGTCAACCTCATAAAAAAATGAAGCAAGGAATGTGAGGATAGTTCCTGGTCTTGTGTCAACCTTGTTAAAAAATGAAACAAAGGGTATGAGCATAGTTCCTTGTCTTGTGTCAAGCTCGTTAAAAAATGAAACAAGGAATATGAGGATAGTTCTTTTACTGTGTCAACCTCATTAAAAAATGAAATCGGTTCCACGAGCATAGTTCCTTTTCTTGTGTCAAGATCGTTAAAAACTGAAACAAGAAATATGAGGATAACTCTTTTACTGTGTCAACCTCATTAAAAAAATGAAATAGGTCCATGAGGATAGTTCTTTTATAGTGTCAACCTCATTAAAAAATGAAACAGGTCCCAGAGCATAGTTCCTTGTCTTGTGTCGAGCTCGTTAAAAAATGAAACAAGGAATATGATGATAGTTCCTGGTTTTCTGTCAACCTCATTAAAAAATGAAACAAGGAATCTGAGCAGAGTTCCTTGTCTTGTGTCAAGCTCATCAAAAATGAAGCAAGGTGCCTAGAGCATAGTTCCAATTCGAGTCTTTGATTAGATCTCATAAAATCCCAATCGAGTCTTTCACTTGATCTCGTAAATGAACCTTCATTCCATCCACTTGATAGCCATGAGTAGTCTACTTAGGTGAATGCAATGAAGCTTGGGGGGCATGCACCTAGAATCGAGTCATCATCCTGGGGGCATGTAAACTAATCTCAAGCATAGTTTTTTGTTTCAACCTTGTGTAAAAATGAAACTGAATCCAAGCATAGTTTTTCATTTCAAGCTTGCGTAAACATGAAATTGAGCACAAGCATAGTTCCCTATGGTTCAAGCTTGTGTAAAAATAAAGCCATCTCCATTTTAACCCTTTTGATTGCCATTCTATCAGCCTCTTCCACCAAATGAGACTTGGTTTTTATCCTTCCATCGTCACTATCTACTTGGTCGACCATATGCTTTCACTTGGTTGTTTTACCCTTTTTGAGGAACAGTTGCAATGAGTGGTCTTATTAGCCAGCGTCTTCACATAAATCAACATGTTTTGAGAAGTTCCAACATCACTCGAACCAGTTGCTATCCCAAACATCACTCATTCCTCTAAGTGGAGTCCTCTTTAAGCTCTTTTCAGACTCTCAAAATATGAAAAGATTGCAGAGCGCTTGTCCTTTTCAGCTCATAAATGGATTGGAAATGAAATCTACTCAGTATAAGTTTAACCCTTTTCTAGATTGAGATAGATTACTTATGCAAAAGGAATGCGTTGATCGAACATGGTCAATAGGTTCTCTCTTGTATTATTTTACGCTTTTTTAGACTTGAGAGACAAATTTACGAAAATAACTTGTGGAGTTTTCTTTTTTTCCCTTTTCAAACTCTCTAAACATGAAAAGGACCGAGTTCTCATTGTCGTTAAACTTGTTAAAGCATCAAATAATGACAAACTTGTCCATCATGACAAGATCGAGTTTCACCTTTGCTAGACTCATTAAAACATCACATAGTGATGGATTCACCCAAAGGGTGGAATTATACAACAAGAATATGTTATCCTCCCCAAAATTGATAAAAAATAAAGAGGTACTGGTAAGAAATGACTGGGGAAAATGGGAAAATTGGTAAACCACTTTATGGTAGCAGGTCTCTCTTGAACATGACACTTTCACTTCATGTCTATGACTACTTGGGTTGGGTTATCTGTCTATCATACCATCCATTACTTACATCAATGGCAAGTTTCTCACTTTTGGCGATAGGTTGAAATCACTGCCCTTTGACCACAAGACTTCGTATGGTGTTAGACATCAAAACATCTATTCACACCATGCAAAATGTACTGTAGTACCTTGATAATCATTATCATTCTCGGTGATCTCTCTCGAGTTTGTTAATCACTTACATCATTGGCTGGTAATTAGACGATGTCTTCCCATGTTCGACTTTAGATCACATATTCAAATGGTTAGACTCGTACTTGAGCGAACGATTGAACGAGCTATAAGACCCCAGATCTAGTTTCATACATTCAGGTTGCGATTTCAGGAGAGTACTAAATCATCTGTATGATGGCTTTACATTGATGGTCATCCCATAATGGATCTATATCTATAGATGACTACCTATGTACATGTAATGAAAGTTTATATGCTAAGCATGGGTATGCCTTCCCTCAGTGATTCATGAAAGATAAAAAATGTCATGATATTATGTATTGCAATTGATGTAGGTCACCATCCGCTTCAGAACCTCCTTATCACATTGTAAAGCATATCACTCGACATTATAATTTTTGACTTCATGCTTTAGGGGGAAACTGTTACAGGTCTATTTGGGCACATCACTCCCCATCACTCCCATCATTCATATCAGTACTTTTAGGGCTCATGAAACCCTAATTCAGTTGCTACATGCCCTAAACAAGTCATCAAATTGAATGCCATCATTCCTGGGAGTTTCCTAGCCTGAAGACATCCTGAAATGACTCCTTGAGGGACCAACGCAGCCTTGGTAAGGGGTAAATGCACTACAAAGCACTTTGGCCCATTCAAGCCTGCTCTGTAGAGAACCTAGGGCCACTTGGACCTGCTCTGGGCGAGATTGAGTGAAATCTTCATAGGGTTCTACGAATATTCCTACATTCTAGACCATTCTAGAATATTCCCACCTCTTATCCTCTCCTATGAGCTCAAAATTGGATAGGGAGTGAATCCAATAACCTCCTATCCTCTCATCCCTTCCTCTGTGGAAACTAACTCTCAAATTGGAAATCCATTCAAAGCCAAATTTATGACAAAACCACCTTCATTTCCCTATAAATTGAGCACTCATCATAGTGATCAGGGGGTCAGACTTTGAAGAATTTTAAGGAGATATTGTTGGTATGAGGTTTGAGATCATAAGAAAATATTGTTATTCTGCCAGTGTTGTGCTTTTGGTGTGATGAAGGATGGAAATCAAGATGGATGAGTGACATGGGATCAGAATTCTTTGCTTGTAACTCTTCCTTCTATTTAATAAAGTTGTTTACACCTTTTCCCACATTCTTGTCTTTATGTATGATGATTATATGTGTAAACGGTTTCAATTCAATTTTCTTATAGTAGAAATATATCTTTCTTTGATTGGTTTTTGTCCTCTATTTATGATTGTAGGTACTGATTGAGCGGATTCAGTTCAAGAAGGAGCGACAAGAACTATTCAAAGGAGACAAAGGGAAGTGAAAGATAACAAGTAGGTCCTGTGTCTTATTTATCTTCTATAGGAAAAGGTTAAACTCTTTAATTATGTTGTTCTAAGTGTAGCTACCCACTTAGGGAAGCTGTGTTTATTTGTAGATGCAAAATTCCACATAACAGGGACCCAGATAGGGCTTTGCCTTATCACCTCTACTTTTCCTCCTTATCATGGAAGGATTAAGTAGACTCATGTCTGCTTCTAGATAGTCTGGGGATTTTACTGGGGTTAAAATGGCTGATGTTATTTTTATAACTCATCTCTTATTTATAGATTTGAGGCTTCTACGATCTTCATTTTGTGTGGTTTTGTCTTTTGGATTTATCGTATTCATGATTTTGTTGTATCGATGTTTCAAACCAACCTCTGTGGTTCATCATCAGGGTTAGAAGGATCAGATGTGTGAAAAAGTCAGATTATAATGGGGTAATAAATATGGGATGGAGATGAATGGAGTCGACATGTTTGATAATGTCCAGAAATAAATTTGGTTTAATTGATTAAATGTTATTATTAATTTTTTATATTTTTATTGATGATTATTGGTTTATTTGTTATTTGTGTGTTTTATATTTTTATGTTGATTATTAGTTTATATTTTTATGCTGATTATTAGTTTATTATTTAATACTAGATTTATTAATTTTAAATTTATTCTGTTTTAACATTAATGTTTTCATTGTTACAAGATAATTAAAACAACTAATTTTATAATATAACCTAATTAGGTATTCTATATATTAATTAATTGCATGTTTGTTATATTTCTTTTTATTAATTAAGTTTTAGAAATTAATTAATATTATTATGATGTTCATCTCTTATTTGTTGATGATGTTCTCATCTTCCTTGATGGATCCATTAGAGATAACCCAAACTTCCTCCATATACTACCCACCTTCTATAAAGCAACCAGCTTGATTCCTAATCAGATCAAGTCTACCATTATGACCATAAATTGCTCACTCAATGAATGAGAATATGCACTACATCACCATTAATAGAGGCATCTGGTCCTTGAGGAGGGAATCAAGTATTTGGGCTACAGACTAAAACCTAACATTTATTGTATTGCGGATTGGACATGGATGATAGCAAAATTTGAGGGACGTATAAACATTTGGTGGCAACATTGGCTATCAATATCAGGCAAACTATTGCTCATCAAATTAGTGCTAGAGGCCATACCAATATACTGGATGGCCCTAGCATGAATCCAAAAGGAATCACCTACAGAATACAACAAATCTGTTGCAAATTCTTATGGATAGGAAACCATGAAGGAAGGAATGTCACTTGGGTCAAATGGGATCGAATAGCCAAACCAAAAGAATGGGGTGGATGGGGAATGAAGGATCATAATTTTTTTGAAAAATCTCTTGCGGAAAAAATGGGTTGGAAGTTACTCTCATCCACTAGTCCATGGCAAGAGGGGGTATATCACAAATACATTTATCCCCAATCAATTCTTGATTGGATTCGTAGTCCGAACAGAACCAGAACTGACATCTCTACTATTCAAAGAGTTTCCACACAATCCATATCCATGATCAAACAAGGTTTGGCTTGAAGAATCAACACAAGATAAAAGTCATGTATTGACAATGATGCATGTTTAGGATGTGGGAATGGCCACCTTTATACCACCTGATCTTTGGCAGTTCCTTGACTCATAAGGCATAAAAATTTTATCTCAGATTTCAGATGAAGAAAATTCATCTTGGCTCACTCAGGCATGGAAATCGAATCACGAACTCATGATTCCTGACCTTTGGAGATAGCATTGGAACAAATATATTAGTGCTCTTACAGAATCCCATGTCAGAATATAAGATCGAGAAGATGAATTAATTTGGGCTTTATCCCCCTGTGGGAAATACACTCCCAAAGAAGGATACACTTTCATTATATCATATTGTGAACGTGAGGCTATAGACTGGAATGGTGTCCTGTTTGGAAATTAAAGGCTCCCTCAAAATCAAGATTGCTCATGTGGTGTCTATTAACCAACAAAGCACCTACCAACAATAACCTACAAATCATATACATTCATGGCCCTTCGTGTTGTTGTCTTTGTAAGGAAAATTATGAATCCATTCACCACCTATTTTTAATGTGTCCAATGTCACAATATGTATGGCATCAGCTTTACCAATCTCTTGATATCACTAGCATATGGTAGGGGGGGAATTTTCTGTCTAATTGGCAATCATGGTGGCACAACACAAAGACTCATAAAATTTTCAATCTCCCTCTCTTAGTCTTCTGGGGCATCTAGATAGCAAGAATAAAACTTATATTTGAGGACATCCCCATCGATTGGAACATCACCTACTCCAACATAGAAGCTCTCTACCTTTTGATCCCTAAAGAGGAGCCCTCACTCGGAATCATGAACGGATCACTTGAAGCCATTGACAAATATGTTCCATGGGCATATTTTGACGGATCTGTTCAAGAAAATGGTTTCGGGGGAGGATCCATATTATATATTTTTGAAAATCATTATTTCAAACTAAATATAGGTTTTTGCCATGGCACAAACAATTATGAAAAACTAAACAACCTGAGATTACTCCTCATTTTCGCACTTGAGAAAAATTGCAACCAGATTCAGATTTTTGGAGATTCAAAAATTGTCATCAATTGGTTCAACTCACTTTCTCAATGTCACGTGCACACACTCAGAGGACTATTGGAAGAAATTACAACTTTAAAGTCACATTTTGATTTTATTGTTTGCACCCATATTTACAGGGAAAGGAACCAGATTTTTGACAGTCTTTCCAAGGAAGCCACGCAACAACCCATCGATCAATGGTTAATACTGGAACAACAAGGACATGAAAGCTACTAGTATTACCATGGGCCTTTCATAGAACATCCAGGGGAAGAAGATCCGACTGATCAGTCACCATGATCATCAACAGTTTTTTAATCTGACACTTCATGATGGTGTTTTTCATTAACTAGTTATATTATGCTCATACTGCTACAATTTTATTTTGTCATCATGTAATTATTTATGATACTATGAACTGATATACTTCGATAAATGGCTCGATCCGTCTCTTCCTCCATGCATAATACTCTATTCAACTGATACAACATATAATTTTCAATAACATGATTATGTCAACACGGTGTCTATTGATTCGATAGGTGGCATAGGTGTCAAAGAAAGTCTCAAGAAGTAGCCTTAAGGAGCAGTATGGATCAACATGGTAGCAGTATGTGTTAAGCTTTGGAGCTAGTTTTTTTTGTGGAAGATCACCTCAAACATAGGTCAAACTCATTCAGATAGAAATCACTTTGAAATAGGTTTCGAGTGATATGTTAAAGCCTGAAAATGGCCTCCTAGTTCAAAAGATAGAGCTAGTCAAATTTTGGTGACCTTAAGTCAAATATAGAAGAGTTAAAAGGTGGTTGGATGATCTTTTGGTGCATAGCCAAATATGGCACAAGTGGAAAACCCAATAGAAAAGTATAGCAGAGCTGGAAAACAAAGGACTAGACTGACATGGGTAGATAATACAGTAGCGGGGGGCATTTCTTTTTGGCCTTGGTGGAATCCACCTAGCGAATTTGTCCCAGGGGTATGGTTATGATGCACAGTTCTTAGCACCAGGATGAATGGAGGGGGATAACACCATCATATGATTCCATCTTAGTAGAGGTAATCTGATGGTATAGCCTCAACGAATCCTTAAGGCTTAGAAAGTGAAAGTGTCGGGAGACAAGGCACCGAGACATGGTAGCAGAGAGCCAACCAATGAGGGGTTGAGTGGGAGGTCCCCACTATGACAACTCTTCCCACTAAGGGTGAGCTTGGAAAGGTATAATCCTAGAAAATTATTTGGGGAGCACAAGGTTAAGCATTAGGAGATAGTTGTTGGGCCACGTGGTAGCATTCTGAATTTCCTTTAGAAGGCAATCTTGTTGGGCTTGGAGGCCATGGGAGGTGGTTTCCCATACCGCCAATTGCGTTTTTCAACAATGGAGAACCACCTTGGGACCACTGCTCCTAATACAACAAACCATAAGAAAGTGGTGTCGAGTTCTTGAACTCGATGGTTTTTTGTAAAAGACTTTAACAAAGAACTTACTTAAGCAAAATCTTTTGGTAGAAATCACATAACAGAAATTTTTGGCCAACGCGTTTCGAGCCAACAAATGTGGTTCATCATCAGGACCAGATGAAAAGGCAGACCATGGCAAGGGCTAATGTAGAGACATAATTTCATGTAATGACTATATTTGAACAAGAATATTTAAATTATGATATTAATTTATTAATATATTAAAAACAAATATTATTATGTAACGGATATATTAAACAACTAGTTTTTGAAAAATAATATTTAAATAATGATATTAATTTATTAAAAATACTAATAGGTAGCGGTTATATTAAACGATTAGTTTCTGAAAAATAATATTTAAATAATGATATTAGTTTATTAATTTATTTAAAAAATATTACTAAGTAACGACTATATTAAATTACTAGTTTTTGAAAAATAATATTTAAATTAATTTATTAAAAAAAATATAGGTCAAACTCTAAACAATGAAGGAAGTAAAAAGTTATAAAAAGGAGTCAAAGACCCTAATCAAGGCAAGAGAATTTAATAAATAAAATAAACCAAATTGAAAATAATTAATGGAAAAATAAATAAAATAAAACAAAAATATATATATTTCTTTTGACTTGTGTATATTTTTGTTTTATTTTATTTATTTTCTGTTAATTATTTTATTTATTAAATGATCTTGTCTCCATTAGAGTTTTGACTCATTTTTATAATTTTTTACTTCCCTCGTTATTTAGAGTTTGACTTATTTTTTTTAATAAATTAATTTAAATATTATTTTTCAAAAACTAGTCGTTTAATATAGTCGTTACTTATTAATATTTTTTAATAAATTAATAAACTAATATAATTATTCAAATATTATTTTTTAGAAACTAACCATTTAATATAGCCGTTACCTATTAATATTTTTAATAAACTAATATCATTATTTAAATATTATTTTTCAAAAACTAGTTGTTTAATATAGTCGTTACTTAATAATATTTTTTTTAATATATTAATAAATTAATATCATAATTTAAATATTATTGTTCAAATATAGTAGTTACTTGAAATTATGTCTCTACATTTCTCCCTATTTAAGCCTTTTCCATGGTCTGCCTATTCATATAG
The DNA here is from genome assembly GCA_031772625.1 of Pinus tabuliformis. Lineage (NCBI taxonomy): Eukaryota > Viridiplantae > Streptophyta > Pinopsida > Pinales > Pinaceae > Pinus > Pinus tabuliformis. The sequence goes on along the minus strand of CM062804.1, from coordinate 865,332,364 downwards.
TCTTGATGATGAATCGCACTTCTTGGTTCGAAATGTGTCGGCCAAAAATTTCTCTTATGTGATTTCTACCGAAAGAATTTACTTAATTCATTATGGACCATAGAAGCCTCAATATAGAAAGAAATTACTAACAAAAAAAAGGTTTCGGGGACCCCCTCTCTCCCTTCTCCAATAGGACAGGTGGGAGTGTCTAATAGGTGAAAACTGACATCAATGTAATCTAATTGGGCTTGTACACATTACATCTAGATTCATGTTTTTGGTCAGCCAAATGACCTTTTTTTGTGGGTGACATGTGTCATGTATCACAAACTGACACATAGCATAGGTAACCTCATCATGGTGGCATCTCGATGTACATAACCCGAAATATTTACAAATGCACGCAAAGGGAATGTGTTGGGAGAAGTAAGTGCTGGGACACAAAGGCACATTATGGTAACCAATCAAAAGAAGGTGGGTGGTCCCCACGGGACACATCGACCTGGTGGCATGACCTTGGCATATGTATAAAGAGGCACAGGCTTGAAGTGTCGGGATAGAGATAGCTCCAATGTAAGTATTAGCACTGGGTCATTTCACGTAGAAATGAAACCAAGCGCAAAAGGCATTAACAAAGGGAATTTGGCTTGCAAAGGGAAAGAAGCATGCTAAATGCTTGAAAGCCTTGGCTGATGGTCATGGAGACCTGGTCCATTGGTATAAAATAGGTTAAGGGCTAGAGAGAAAGGGGTTGAAGTTCAAAAAGGTAGAATTGTCAGTTTTGGTAGTGAATTTAGTAGTAAAGCCAAAGTTATCTGCAGATAAAAATAGAAGAGGCACAACTTAAGCTTGTAAAAGGCTAGAATGATAAAATAGGAAAATAAAGTTTGTTCAGCCTATAGAAAAGGGTCTCTGAGGTTAGATAACTTGTAGATGCCATCTAAAAGAATGATATGATCAAGTCAAAGGAAAAAATAAGGATGCATGCAAAAATAAAATAAAAGAAACAGAAGCCAAAAAATATCAAGCCAAATTCTTTATAAGCGGTCTTGAGAAAGCAGGATAAAAATAAATAAATAAATAAATAAAAAATATTAGAGAAGAGATATGAGACCTGGTGTTATAGAGTTGGATTTCTACAGGTGTTTCTCAGTTATTAGAGATTGTTGAAGGTATTGGTGATTAAGGAATTTATTTATTTTTTAAAGCAGAGAAGGCATTAATGGTTCTACTATGAAAATGGATGAAAGATGAATCAATGAGAATCAAGAATGTTGTATCTTAAAAAATCGCAGGTTGATGCTCCTTTCAATGGGTATTGGAAAACATTTGGGGTTGTAGCTACATTTAGTTGTAGCTTCCTGCTAGTTGTAGCCAGAGAATTGTAACAACAAGTTGTATTTTTTCCTATGAATGATTTGAAGAGCAATTTTGAAAAATTATTTGTTCTTTGTGTGTTCCATTGAGATTGTTTATATTATTTCTTGTCATGATTATTTTAATTAATTGCCGAAGTATTTAATGTCGTCCCAATATATTTGTACAAAGTGAGAGAAAGTTTAAATTGGTAAAACCCATCATAAGACTGATTCACTTTCCCTATCAGTATTGTCTTGGTTCCAACATAATGATCTAACCAGTTTGAACCTGAATGTGTTATATTACAGTATTGGATTATGGATGATTACATTATGCAACAAAACTCACGTTATAGGAGGTTTGTGGTACTTAGAGTGGATAATTTGTATATTTCCAGGCCTATTTCATAGGGAACATTCACATATGATACAAACTATATATTTTCATACATGGATAGTTTATGGATGTACATGAAAATTATTTCCATTTATGGATGCTTAATATTTTAGTTTATGAATGTTCATGTAAAATTTGTAATTTTTATATATTTTCATATAGAAAGTTTATTGATACATTCATTATTTTAGTTTATAAATTTTTATTAATATTTTTTTATTGATGTTCATTAAATTTTGAACTTTATGGATTTGTTAATTATTTCACTAGTATAGAATTTCTTCTATATAGTATAACTTTAATTAAAAAATATAATAATTTTTATTTCTAGTTTCATAGACTAAGAAAATAATTATGATCTTTAGTTATGATGCAAGTCACTTTGATACTTAAAATGAAATAAAATATATGATGGTTGAATTAAAAAACACAAATAGGATTGAAATAAGTTTTAAATTTAACTTTAAAATGTGTATGGTAAACAACAAATAAGCTTTATTCAATTTTATTTCTCTTAGGTCATCTACAAGAGATTAGTCATAGCATGTTATTTAAGTCATATGTATTGGAATTTAATATGCCAAAAAATAATTAATGATATATGTTTCTATAATTTTATATATAATTAAATATGAGATTTCCTAAATTTACTTGGCTATCTCAAGGTTCAATTAAAAAACACAAATAAAATTGTAATAAATTTTATTCAATTTTATTTCTTTTGAGGTCATCTACAAGAGCTTAGTGATAACATGATATAAGTACAATCTTACTATGATGCAAGTCACTTCGATACTTAAAATGAACTAAAATATAGCATGTAAACATTTAATATAGAGTATGGAAAGAATTACAAATATGCTTCATATTGTCTTGTAGAAAGTGCCTTCTAGTGCAATCAACATGTATGTTATTACAATGATTTTAAAAATAAATTATTTGAATTCTAAAGTTATCGATTTTTTAATTAAAAAAACCTATATATGATTTTTTTTTGACCCACCCATATACCATGGCATGGCCAACTCTTTTAAGTATATTTCAATCAATTCCTTATCTCAAGGTTTAATTAAAAAGCACAAATAGGACTGAAATAAATTTTATTCACTTTTAATAGATATCTTGCAAAAAACAAATAAGTTTTATTACATTTTATTTCTTTTGAGGTAATCTACAAGATCTTAGTAATAACTTGATATAAGTGCAATCTTACTATGATGTAAGTCACTTTCATACTCAAAATGAACTAAAATATATCATGTATCAATTTTTTTTTTGATCAAGTAAGAGTGGAACCTTCCATTAATATAGAAAAAAAAATACATAATGTACACTTCTTTAACTGAGCTAAGACTGGCAGCACCAACTCTGTGAAAACTCAACAAACAGCTGGGTTGGAAAAATCCTGAACCTAACTCCAACAAGACTAAAAAAGAATTGTTGACAAAAAATCCACCCAACCTAGAGCAGAGAATACAAAAAACACCCATGAATTGTTCGCCCTCAAGGTGTCGCTTTGGATAACCAGCGAACTAGAAACCTGCTATCTGAACCCGAGAGGAGAAGTTAAAAGATTCTAAATTTCTTAACTACCATGCATCAAAAAACCTAAAAGCCTTTGATGATGAGGGCCCACAGATTCGAAGGCCCACAATACTACAACAAGTGACCCAAGAACCATCCTTAACCTTCGGATATCTTATTAACTTGATGACCATGCGATCCATCCCTCATTGATCCAATGATCATGAGCTGATTTCGGGTCGAAACCTTGCCCACACTTTATCTTTTCTTACAGATCTGAAGAGAAACATAAGCCGCCTCTCTAAACATTTTCAGGTCTGTTTGAAAAATTAACAACTGTGTAGTTTTTCCACCTGAAATCCATAGGATAAAGGCATTCCAAAGAGATCTCGACAACTTGCCCACTATTTAACATTCCTTATAGACCTGAAGAGTAAATAAGCCACCGCACCATAGTTTGTTGGGTCCATTTGAAGAATTAACTTTCGTGCAGTTTTCCGCCTAAAATCCATAGGATGAAGGAGTTCCAAAGAGATCACAGCAACTTGCCCACTCTTTATCTTTCCTTATGGACCCGAAGAGTAAATAGGCCACCATTCTCTATTTTTTTGGGTCCGTTTGAAGAATTAACCTACGTGCATTTTCCCGCCCGAAATCCATAGGATGATGGAGTTCAGGGCAATCTTTAGTCAGCTACCTGCCAACCTGCCCGCTGTTTACCACTTTCTTCTTCCCTATGATTGGTCCACTTTCTACTGTTTCCATTAGTCTTCTCCCTGCTTATTTCTCACACTTTAAAAGTACTCCCTGTCTTTGGTAGCCTGTCTATGATAGTCGTCGCACAATTTCCCTGAGGGAGTTGACACCTAGTCATATATTCTATTGTATTTTGAACATAGTACTCCTTCATTCGCCAGACGATACGCTAACCTGTTAGTTGTTCTACACACATGAACAAAATTGAGGGTTCTCAGGTCTCTCAGGTGGGATTGTATACATTGATAGACCTGCAATAACTGCCACTGTTTTGACACTCTTTCTGGTGCTATGCCATTGCATATCTTCTTGACCAAATTAATTATCAATTCAGAGGCAGCTTCAATGATGGTATTATGTAAATTTGATTCAATCAAGGTTTCTAGGCATTGCTCTAAGGCCATGAGTTCAGCCATATTATTAGTGGCATTCCCCAAATGACTATGAAAGATGAATTTTATGTATCCCTGCTCATCTCTTATGACTCCACCAAAACCTGCCACCCCAGGGTTTCCTTTAGAGGCTCCATTAAATTTCAAAAAACCATGAGGAGGAGGTTTCTAGAAGTTCTTATATGCTGTTATATGACTTACAACCTTGCTTATGCTCTGGGGGAAAGGCAGCTGTAGACCCAAATGCAATAGTATTTGTGCATCCCGGTCTTGAGGTGGATTCTTGGGGGTTTTCTTTAGAAGGGTGCCTACAGTCTCTTTAAGCTGTCTAATGATCTGAGCTATGATGCTCTGGGATGAGCCAATTCTGTTCTTGAAAATCCTATTGTTGCGTTCTTTCCAGACATCCTAGATTAGAAAGCCTGGAACCAGAGTCCAAGATTTGTTGATTATTTCATTTTCTAAGAAGTTTCTCCTCCAATTCTTTAAAGTGCCAGTGATGTTGAAATTGTCCCTATCTGTTTGTCTGAATATTGAAGCCACCCAATTCGACAAGGTAGAGGTGAATGGGCATAGGTTAAGTAGGTGTTCCATTATTTCTTCTTGTAATTCACATAACTGGCATCTAGAGGACTGACTACACCTCTTTTCTGAAGGTGTTCCCAAGTCAAAAAAAAATTATGTTGCACCAACCACATCAATAGTTTGATTTTCATCCAGTGCAGGTTCTGTCATAGGTCCTTCCATAACTTATCAGGGTTTGGAAAGTCAAGCCCTAGGGCCATTCTCTTGGCTTCTTTCATGTTGAAGTTGCCTTCATTGTTTCCTTCCTATCTCAATTGGTCAGACGATGTTGATGTCAAAATATTTCTCTGTTCCATTTACCCCTGTTCCTAGCCTGATCCCAGAAGTCACTTACCTGAGTAAGCCTTTATTGTTAGTGTCACTCTTGAGATTGGCTAGTTCATCTCTTAACATGTTAGGTTCTTGCTGCCGGTTGTCCTCCCAAAACCAAGCTAGGTTTCCATCTCTGATCTCCAGAAGCTGTGTTTTTGAACAATGTCTCTATTCTCCCATGCATTATTCCAAATGTGGAAGCCCTTGATGAGCCCAAACATTCGAATGTGATCCCTTTCTTGCTAATTATTTACATACTTTTGTTTCCAGAGCTTGTTCCAAGGGGTTACCAATTCCTTTATCTATCTCCACCATAGTTTTGCCCCCAAAACTTTGCTTAGGGTTTCAGGGTCATGAAGTCCCAAACCTCCATGGGTATTAGGTTTACAGATCTTATCCTGTGCTACTAAAGCCCATTTCTTTTTCTCTTCCCATTTGCCCCAAATAAAGTCTCTTTGGATATTCTTGATGTGTTGCACAACTCCTTTAGGAGCAGGAAGAGTTGAAAACATGAAGATGGGAACAGTTTGTAGGACAAATTTTGTTAGCACTAGCCGTCCTGCTAAATTCAAAGACCTGCTTGTCCATTTCCAGACTTTGTCTTGGAGTTTATTAGTGACTGGCTCCCAAACTTCCTTACACAAATGTTTCTCCATTAGAGGTATTCCCGGATATTTGGAGGGTAGCTGTTCTCTTTGAAAGTTGAGAATTCTGGTGAGGTTTCTCTGAATAGTAATGTCAGTATCAAAAACAAAAATCTTTGATTTGGTAAGGCTTACCTCTGTACCAGCAGCCATAGCAAAGTCATTCATGATTTGTTTGAAACCTTTAGCTTCCTTGACTATGGGTGGACCCTGTAGCATAGTGCCATCCACAAATTGTTGATGAGTCAAGGCATCCCCATTCAGGGTGAGTTTGAGACCCTAGATTTTTCCTTCTACATTGGTTGATTTGATCGCATTACCTAAACCTTCTATCATGAGAATAAAGAGGAAGGGGGAGAGCGGATATCCTTGTCTGAGGCCTCTGGAAAGCCTAAAGAGTCTGGATGGTGAGCCATTAAGCAAGATCGAAAAACTAGTTGTGGTGACAAGGGCCATTACCCATCTTATCTAGTTGTGGTCAAAGCCATATGCTTTTAGTACTTCCCCGATGTATGCCCAGCTTAGCTTATCATAAGCTTTCGCTAGGTCAAGTTGTATGATCATACCTACTTGCTTAATGCTATTGAGAGAATGTACCACCTCGTGAGCTTGAATGATGTTATTTACAATTTGCCTTCCTTCCACATATCCAGTTTTCTCCTCAGACACAAGAGTTGGAAGAAGGGGCTTGAGCTTGTTTGCAATTACTTTGGATATAATTTTGTACACCACATTGCATAAAGTTATGGGTCTAAATCTATTTGGTGTCATAGCTTTTTCCTTCTTTGGAATCAAAGTTATGAAAGAGGAATTAAGCACCCTCAAAATAGTTTTGTATTTCCTCGAGTCCACCACATCAAGGATATATTGTTTGACTATTTCCCAGCATGCTTTGAAGAAGTCTACATTCAACCCATCCGGGCCTAGAGATTTCCCATTTTGCATCTCTTTAATGACTTTTCTGACCTCCTCTTCAGTCATTGGCCTGTTAAGATTGTAATTATCTTCTCCAGTTACAAGATTAGGAATGTACTTTATGAAGTTATTGATAAATTGTGATCTATCTATGAGAGGCTCCTTTGCTATGCTTTGGAAATGTTGTACCAAATAAGATTCTATTTCTTTATGGGTGCTGAGCTATTTTCCTTTAGTATCTCTAAGTTTTGAAATCCTGTTATGAGACTTGTGATCCATGGTTGACTTGTGAAAAAAAATTGTTTTTCTTTCCCCTTCTTTTATGCATTGCACTCTTGATTTCTGTCTCGAGAACATTTCCTCTTGTTGGCATCTGTCTTCCCATTCCTGTTGAAGAGAGTCAACTTGTATTTTCCTTTCCTCGATAAAGCCATCTGTGATGAGGATCTGGTTAATTCCCTGATTTTTTTGTTCAACTTCTTTTTTGGATTTGAATATATTGCCAAACTCATTTTTGTTCCAATCTTTAAGCCTGAGTTTGATGTGTTTTAGTCTCTAATGCAGAAGGAACATAATAGTTCCCTGAACAGGCATATCTTCCACCCACCATTTTCCAATATTGCTGATGAAGTCAGGGTGGGTGAGCCAAACATTTTCAAACCTAAAAGGTTTGTTCCTTGGAGTGCCTATAAAAGAAGCTTCAAGTTGGATAGGCCAGTGATCCGAGCCTCCAAAAGGGAGCATTAAAGCAGAAAAGTCAAGGCCAGTGACAATGAGGTCCTCAAAGATTATGATCTATCTAGTTTCGAGGCAACTTGAGAAGCCCCTCCCCGCTTATTATTCCAGGTGAAGGTACCATTTTTTGTCTCTGTATCCACTAGCCTCATGTCATTTAGGAAGTTTTAATTTACAATGGAGTGTCTGCCTAGTGTTCTAGTCCCACCTTTTTTTCTGTAAGAGATCTGATCATATTAAAGTCCCCTCCTAGAATCCAGGGCATAACAGGATTCTTTCTCTTAGCTCCTCCAGTGAGATAAGAAGCTTGAGTTTGTCTCAAGTTTTTGAGGACCATAGACATTTTTGATCAAATACACTTCCTTATCTCCCAAAGGTTGGATCACCATCGATAGGTAGTTCCTGGATGCTTCGACATCTAGGATTCCAAGTTTCTAGGGGTTCCAAAGTGTGAGAATCCTTCCTATTATGTTGTCTGCTTTAACTTCTAGATATTCATACTTGATGAGCCATTTGCTATGTATCTCTCTTATTTTATCTATTGAACATTTTGTATCCTGGATAAACACCATATTTGGTTTTTCTTCTTTTATTCTATTACTAAGATTTCTTTGTTTCCTTTTACTTCCTAGACCTCTAATATTCCAGGTTGTGAGCTTCATTAAGAAAGGTTTGTAAACGAGTAACTAGTAAGATCTTTCATCTTACCTAAGTTGATCATGAGTTTCCCACACTCTGTCAGCAACTCATTTTGTCTTTTTCTTCCTCTTTTGTTGCCTGGGTTCTTGGGAGCGTGTCCCGATGTTACCTCCATCATTCTTACCCCTTTGTTTTTCTGGCTATCATGATTCCTTTTGACTCCATAAACCTTTGCTTGAGATCTCCAAAGGAAGAGTTGTTGTACTTTGCCAAACTCCTTGTGGTAGAGAATCAACCCCTTTGGTGGTTCCCTACTCCACGAACTTTTCTAGATCGATATTCTCCCTTTCAAGAATTTCCTGTAGATCGTGGTCCACCGTTCCAACCTCACTTGGGGTCATCTCATGGTCTGTGTCAAGTTCCATAGTGCTTGGCAGATGCTCCTTTGGTTTGTTGTTTTGAGGTATATCCTCCATGCTATCATCTCTTTCCTTCTCTGCAGGATTATCCTCTAGTACTTGGTTTGTCCCATTGTTCCCACCCTCTTCTTCTAAAATCTTGAAGCTGTTATGACTTGGTTGCTTCTCCTCATCGGTTTTCTTCTAGTTCTTTTTCCCTCCTTTCCCTCTACCTCCCACCTTGATAAAGCCTTCGGGATATTTGCTTGTGTTGGTTTTAATATTGTTCTCCAGTTTGTTTAATGGGCAGTCTCTGAAGAGGTGCCTGTGTTCATGACATTTGCAACATATGAATGGGACATGTTCATAGTCCACTGCCTACACCCATTCTTCATCATATACTTATAGAATGATTTCGTCCGAAAGTGCTCTAGACAGGTCCATTTCTACGCATATTCAGGCAAAGGAGGTGTATTTTCCTTGCAGAGTAGCATCTAATATTTTTATAAAATGACCTAATTTATTGCCTATGGCTTTTAAGGATTCTGGCAGCCAATAATCTAAAGGTAAGGATTAGAGTCTTATTCATACTGGCACTGATGTGAATGTCTCTCGTTCCGGGTCAAAATTCATCACTCATGGTCGCATGTAGAGGCCTACTGCAGCATAGAAATATGGTCCTCCTTCGAACACTCTATCTTTGTCCTCTAAGTTTGTTAACACCACTGTGAAGAAACCCTTGGACCCAAGGTGAATATTTATTTCCCCCTTAGGTTTCCAGTGGTTTTTTATCCATGCATGCAAAGCCTTCTTCGTTGGCCATATCCCCATAAATTTTCATATTACGACATATGCCGCCATGTGATCCCTGTGCACCTGTAGTGATGGATCAATTAAAACAACCCGAGGTGTGATGGTTTACCTAGGTTTACAGAGTCCTATCATATTATTGTGCTCAGCTCTCTGACTACCTCCTCCTGTTCTCTTCTCTCTTCTGACCTCCTCATGATTCTCTTCTTGTTCATGTGATTTGATTTTTTTCTGTTTTCCTATGTTGATACTCCCAGTTTCTGCCTCCATTGGTTTCTTGAAGTGGTTCAAAACTGCATGACTGTAGGAGGGAGTGGAACTCCCCCCTCCTCACCCCTCCATGGTTACCAGCACTGATACCCTGTTGAAAACCCTTGTTCGTCTTGCTTCCCCTGCAGTTCCTCAGTCCCTCATCATGAATAAAAAATCAAACATATCATGTATCAATTTAATATTAAGCATGGAAATAATTACAAATATGCTTCATATTGGCTTGTAGAAAGCGTTTTTTTAGTGTAATCAACATGCATGTTATTACAATTCAATTTTAAAAATAAATTATTTGAATTCTAAAGTCATCCATATTATAATAAAAAATATGTATATGGAAATTTTTGTGACCCACCCATAGACCATTACATGGTCTATCTTTTAAAGTATTTCAATCAATTTTTTATTTCAAGGTTTAATTAAAAAAACAAAAATACAATTTAAATAAGTTTTATTCAATTTTAAAAGATGTAAAGTGTAAACAACAAATAAGTTTTATTCAATATTATTTCTTTTGAGATTATCTACAAGAGCTTAGTCATAACATTCTATAAGTCAATCATATTGGAATTTAATATAGGTAAAAAAACAGTATACGGTAACGTTTCTATAATTGTATATAATGTTATCAAATTTCCTAAATTTATTTTGCTATCCAAGTATTTCAATCAATTCCTTATGACTGAAATAAGTTTTATTCAATTTAAAAAAATGTAAGGATGTAAACTACAAATAAGTTTTTTTCGATTTTATTTCTTTTGAGGTTATCTACAAGATATATATATATATATATATATATATATATATATATATATAGAGAGAGAGAGAGAGAGAGAGAGAGAGAGAGAGAGAGAGAGAGAGAGAGAGAGAAACTTTCTATTTGTTGTATTTTTACAATCCAATATGAAACATGAGTGTACGTAATTATTTCCATGCTTTATGTCAAACTAACACAGGGTGTTTTGTAACATCCCTCCTATTAAAAGTGTCAATTTTTTTCTTTTTAACAATAATTTCATCCCAATAGTTTGATCATGCTCTAAATTACTTTGAATATACTCTTAACCTATTGCTTATAGCCATATGCATATAAATATTTTTTGAAGTACATGGATTGAGAAACTCCATATCTGCTTTTTTTCTTCTTGCTCGTTATAAATTTATGGTACACTCTGTTAAATTATAAATCCTTTTTTTTTCTCCCATTATAATATATTTCCATTTCCTTGAGATTTTCCAAGTAAAGAAATATGGTAACAATATGCATATATTTCTCTATTTATAATTTTCTATAGAGGATAAGTCTATATAAGGAGTTGCATCCCCTCACTTCATTTGTATTTTTGGATTGTGGGATAACTACCGCTTGAGCTTAATTGAATATATTTTGATATTATGGTATGGATATTTGCTATACTACTCTATTGCAAGGATCATATATCTAGACAAGGGATACGTGTCTCTTGATCTAGGTTTTCATGATTTTAGCGGAGTAATCAATCAGTATAATTTTTTAGGTAGTTCTTGGTGTAACTACCCTGCTCTCCCACTGTCAAGGTTTCCCACATTCGGTTCCTCTCTTCCATGGGCTACAGGCTCTGCAACATCCTTTAGTTTTTATTTTTATTTCTCCTACTTGTTATTGCTACCCTGTCTTAAAGCCATAGTCTTTTAGTTGACGATTTTTCCCCAATATTTCTACTACAAAGATTTGGGGAGTGACGCCAGGCTCTGCATTTAATGGGTTTGAATCTTAACTATTGTGAAGTTCATCATTTTCCTGTGATGTAACAAATGAAAATTTCCATTCCCTTTTGTTATTTTTATTTTCTTTTACCAAAATGTCCCTACAATTGTTTATTTTTATATAAAAATTATTTTATCGGTTATTCCCTTACATATCTACTTTCTTTTGAGAAGAAATTTGGAGGGTTACATATTATTCTCTTGATTTCTCAGCTTCTCCCTTTGGAACTTGACTCTAGTGCATTTCCATTTTTCATAATTTATTATGGCTTAATGGTAAATCTCACCTATATCATTTTTATTTTGTATTTATGAGGAAGTTGTATACATCTCAATTCCCACTAAGGTTATTATTTTTGTTTTTACTTTTTCTAGGTTTTTAAATGGCGAGGCAGGGTTCGATAGAAGGATATTGTAGGTAAAATAAAATGTTCTTTATTTACAAATCATGAACCGTATCTCTAAAAATAAAATTACTTAAAAAAATACTATATTATTTAACCTAATATCATGCTCTTTAATGTAGGTATGAACTACAAAGGGATGAGTGCGACACCTCCCAAATTTCTCAGAAATATTCTTTTTCTTGTTGGTGTTTTTCTGAAGACACCATGCAGTTGCCCTAATACCCAACCAATTTTACAAGTTCTTATTTTTCGAATCATGGGTCGAATATCTCTGCATATTGAACAAACACTACAAGAAAAAAAGACATTGGTGAGGGTTAAAAAATGTCACGATAAGCTCATCGGTGATGGTCAAAAGAGCCTTCGTCACCAAAAAATGAATGTCACCAAAGGTGGCGTTGCAAAAAATATAGGTGTTCTGGTCACATTCAAGGTCCGTCACCAATAATGATTTATAATGACAGAAAGTGATGGTCATCATTTCATATGAGCAATAGTGATAGACCTTAGCCTCCGTCACCACAAAACTGAATGTCACTAAAGGTAGCGTCGCCAAAAGTATAGGTGTTGTGGTGACATTCAAAATCTGCCACGAATAATGATTATAATAACATACACTGACCCTCACCATTTCATACGAAAAACAACGATTTATTATGATGGATATATTTCATGGTCGTCACTATTGATGCATATATATGGCGACGTTCATTGACCATCACGATTTCATATTTTAGTGACGGTCAAAAAATGTCACCATAAGCTCATTGGTGACAGTCAAAAGAGCTTTTGTCACCAAAAATTGAATGTCACCAAAATATTGTGGTGACATTCAAGGTCCATCACAAATAATAATTTTAATGACAGATAGTGACCATCACCATTTCATATGAACAACAACAATTTATGGTGATGGACCTTTCATAGCCATCACTATTAATGCATATATAAGGTCATAATTGTTGATCGTCACCATTTCATATTTTGTTAATGATTTAAAAATTCACCATAAGCTCATTGCTAATGGTCAAAAGAGTCTTCATTGCCAAAAAATTATCATCGTCATTCCATAGGAATATCAGGGCATGATGGAATCGAACCACCAACCTCCTGATTGTAAAGCAGGTGCTCTTCCATTGAACTAGCACCATTTAAAGAATTGTCCTTTAAAAAATTAGACCTTGAAACTTTATAAACTATAAATTCTACAAGTTTCAATAAATTATAAAACTTTTAAAATTCTTGTTGAATATTTTAGTAAACGAACAAAATAACATAAAAGTTGCAGATCCCTACCTAACTGTTATGAAAGTTATGAAAAGTGGTCAAAGGGAAAAATAGTTACGTATAAGATATTCAATTAGAAGTGAAACTTTGAAGACATTTATAGCCTATAAATGACCTGCAATTATCAAACCTAAAATATGCAATTACACAAAAAATTGATTTCTCACCTTGTGAACCATGTAAATCTATTGTGATAACTTAAAAATCTGTCTCTAAAAGAATGATTTGCATGCCAAAAGTAAAAAACAATTAGTATATATGATGAAATTATGAATAATGAGCTACATGCTTGAGTCCTTTTGGTTATGGGGTCTAGAAAACTAATTGGGAGTGTTTCTTGTTATTAATTAATTTGAGATGTCAAAATGCAATGATCAATAATGAGGATCCTAAAATGTAACCACTAAACAAATGTTAGAATTGTATGCGCAAACTTTAGCTAATATCTTTAGTGAACACTAGGATACACAGGAAAAATAACACCAACACTCTGTAATTAATTAATTAATACTACAATTTCTTTAACACTTAACATATTATATTACTAATTCACAAGTTCCAAATGAACATGGGATTTGATAACTACATGTATACTTTCTAATTTAACTCTTGATAAACTATAAGGTAATTGAAGAGCCTACCATAGGAAAAAAATGCAATAGAGAAGCATAAATCATATTAGTATAAAGTACAAGGATATAAAGGAATTAAAAAATAAATAAAAAATTTGCAAGGTCACCAAAGCACTAATTTTCAACTTGTAGCAATACCATTCCATTCCATACATTACCATAGTTATATCATCAATACCAGTTTTCATTTCCATCTCCATCTCATTCTATTTTATTTCCATTCCATATCCATCCTTTCTCATTTTAATAACTTTTCATTAACCCCTATCCACTAAAGAAAATTTTCCGTTTAAATGCTCACCAACAAGAAAAATTTGCACATTCCTTTTATTTCTACAGGGAGGCTACAAGATTTAGGAGAAGCTATAAGTAATTGAATTTTTCATAGACAAGCCTTAAGATTTTAATTAGAATATCCTAGAGGCATGACTCATACTCAACAAAAAATGAAAATTTGGAGTACCTCAACTTCTACATGGTAACTTGTACCTCCATAGGAACCCCTACAGGTAGTCATGTAGCAATTTCAACATATAAAATGCAACATTGTACAGTAGTAGAAATTACACCATTATTCACTTATCCAACACCTCTAGGTATGATTGTACTTTGATGCCTCCCTTTACTAATATTTTTATACAATTTCATTTAGTTTCATATGGGTCAAAATTGTATGCAATTTTTTTATCATAAAATGTTATATAAAAAAATGGCAGAGATCAGCATTCTGGCTCGAATCAAGTGGGGCCCATCTCTTACACGTAAGAAGTGATAGGAGGAAATTATATAAATGTTCTCTTATAATTGGTAGAGATACCATATTCATATGAGACATCAACAATACTCATCCAAAAGGTGACACAATGCCATATCACCAATTGAGGATAAAGGAGAAAAAAATAGAGTTTAACCAAAGAGATCATTAAGTAAAGTGCATGGAAAACTAAAGAAAAGACATGAATAAAGGTTATGATTATATTCTTGGTGTTGATCCAATTCATTTTCACCACCCTTTTTGCTCAACCATGCCTACATGTCATTTCACTTCTCCTCATCAATTTTCTACAAGAAGAATAATTATTTCTACAATATTAGCTACATGAACAATTATAAGATTGCAATGATCTACAAGAAAATATAGATAGGAAGCACAATAAGCTTAATATAAGAAAACCACAGCAATGGAAAGTCAATTGGTTTTGTTTTACCTCTTCTTTGACCTTTTTTTTGAATTCTTCTACTACATTTGTTGGTAGAATGCATACATTGATTGTTCAAAATTTAGAACCCTTCCTATAATAATTTCCATAAACAGAAGTACAATATGCTAAACTCAACTTTATAAGGCAAGGAAAAACAAAGATAAAACAATAGGATAACCCCCTTTCTTTCCAAAAACAACCTTCTATGTGTTCTTATATAGAATGGGGGTAGGGTTTAATGGAAGAGAACCAACAAACACTGCTATATTTGACCAAAATATTAGGGTTGTAAACACTTTTAAGAGAAATAAATGGTTGGGGTATTTTTAGAAGATTTTATGTTGATTATGATTTGGCCCTTGAAGTTTCCTTAACTTTCAGAGGTACTGGGGGGAAATATTATGTGCCCGCAGTGAGAGGATTAGCAATTTGTATCAATGAGGATACAATTGATAGAATCACATGCATTCCTCAAGGCTTACCATGGGATAAGGAGGAGAGGCAAGATGCCACTCTTTCTAAAAAAGACTTTTTTTCTTGGATAATAAGGAATTTATAGAGGATAAATATGTATTCAAAAGCAAGAGTTTTCCATCTTCCTAGAATGAAGTTGCATACCACATACTGAAATACATCTCTTATGATGGGAGATTTAGTGTGGTATTTGCATATCAGTTGAGACTACTATATCAACTTAGACACCAATATCACTACAACCATCTCAAAATATAAGCATTTTTCACTTCCTTTTACAATCATTAAATGAGATGAGTGATAAGGTGAAAGGTGGGAAACATGAGTCTTTGGCCCATCATGGGCTTATTAAATTGATTCTTTATGATGCCTTGCATAGCTCAGAACATCCTATTCCATAGATTGGGTTCGTAGATATGGATAAATAGGGATCCTCAGTGACCCAAGAAGCCTTAAAAGATATAGGGCTCATAACTATCAAGAAACAAAAAAAAAATTAGCCACTAACCCTTCATCTTCTAAAAAAAAAAAAGATTAAACTAAGGTAATTGGAAAGGAGATTGTATCCACAATAGTGAATATGGGGGGAAACACCCTAATCCAAAGAAAAAGACACAACTAATCAAGTACGAGTCTCAAGTTTAAAGGCAACATAGGCCTAGGACTAATTTTATCTCCAAATAGAAGGAATCTTCCCAAACTATATTAAATAGAGAGGAAACCCCAAGGCTAGAGGAGAAAAAAATATCTTGTAGAATGAATAAGGCTACAGGAATAAGGAAAAATTAAAATTGCACCATCAAGAAGGAAAAAAAAGAGAAAAAGAAAAAGAGAATCTAAAGGTTCTTGGGACATACACTACAGGAAGAATGTCATGTTGGAAATAGAAAAGGCCAAGACAGACCCACAAATGGAAGAGGACTGCAATAGAAAAGGGAGTAGAGGAAGTACAAAATTTGGAAATCAAATAGACCAACTTAGAGAGGATATGATGATCCTCAAGATTTAAGTGACAAACAGTAGGGAACACTTGGAAAAAGAAAATAGGAAACTCAAATAGTAATTAGAGAAACCAAGAGGAGTGATAGTAGCTATGGACAAATCAGATTTTAGATATGGAAACTTCTTTGGGAGTCATGGAAAACTTGTCCTTGGAACTAAATAGTTGCATACAACCAACAAGGACATATTCTCTTTTTTCTGAAAGAGAAATGGTGTAGGTATTATATTTATCATTTTGACTAGTAAGGATAATTCCATGTCCAAACTACCAAAACTTTCATCAAATATTGTTGGGGTTGTAGTATGGATGACAAAGGAAGTTTGTGTGAATTCTACCTCCACAACCTTCTATTTTCATACTCACCCTCTTGGGATCCTAACCCCAATGTGGGGTATGTCCAACTCTTGGCCTTGGCCTCTTGGCTAAGGCATGAGGAAATGAGAGAAAACAAGAGAATATGAAGTCAGGGAAAGAGTTGATTTCTCCCCTATGGATTAGGGTAGAGGACCCTAACCCTCAAACCATCATTATAACTCATAATATCTTGACAGAAGACCAACAGGTGGCACAAATTTGGAAGAAAAGGAAATAGAAAGTCATTTTACACTTTGAGGATATGTTGTGACTATTAGGAGATGAAGCTACATAGGGTTTCCAATTAAGATGGCAAGCCTTTCCTTCTAGCTTGTAGATTAGAGAGCTCCATTCACCTATAAAATTACATAGTACCATCTCTAGAACACCTCTCTGCAAGAGGTTAATGCAAAAGTTAGGAGTTCATAATATTGGCTTGAGATTTAACCCCCCACTATTACTCATGCAGTCAAATGAAATTAATCAAGACCAAGAAGCCAAGGACTATAAAATAATAGAGGATTCTAATGGATTTTATCAGCAAGGAGAACCATATATATTGGATCAAATTATAGATAGGTTGCCAAGGAATAACAAGACAAGGATTAGGAAGATTAGAGGAGAGGGTAGTTGCTCAAGAGTGTGCAACATTCCAAGATAGGGGCATGATGGTCGCACACATTAGATATTTTATAAGGCCCAAGTATCATGATATTTTACCATATCACACATTTTTGACCTTACAATAACAAATTCCTTAAACCTCTCCGAGTTTTACTACAAAATGCATTATAAATGAATTCTGGACAGTGATGAGGCAAACTTTTTATTTTGCTCAAGCCTAACCAATTAATGACTTACAATCATATATCTGGGTCTCTTTCTTTGCTTAGGCATGTAAATATAGATATGAAATCCATTAATTTCATGGTATCCCCCATATAGAATTGTGAATGCACATATGTTTCGTTGAAAAAGCCAGATATAAATTTTTGTTGCAAATAGAGATATGTACTAGTGTAACAAAGACAAAGAACATTGTGTATAGATGAGAAACTATATTATTGTTTGCTTGCATTGTAATGGGAAGATGTAGATGGTTAATCAAGTGTTTTGTATGAAATAAAACCATCGAGTCCCACTTAATTTTTCCATTGAAAGAGTTGTAGAATGTTGTGTGAAATTGGGATTACAAGCAGCTGAGAAATGAAGCATATCACAAACATAATAGAGTTTCTTTCCATATGTTCACATTCAACTGGCCCAAAATTTCTATTGTTTATCAAGTGATTAATTTCGGCCCTCTGATAATTTAGGACTAGGGCTTCTTCATTGATGTAAAATTTCTTTGACTCGATTGTGGTCTTTCCTTCTATCAAGGTTCCATAAACAAAGGTATAATCAACATAGATGAAAATCAGTCTAACTAAGATTTAGGGCTTCTTTCATGAGGTTGATTTTTCACCCATAGCTTTGATACCACTTGTAACATGTTAGGACTGAAGAAGAAAATATCTCAAGATAGTAGTAAGAGCAACCCCACAGTGTTCCTCAAAATGTTCCAGATCAAAAGGGAAGTTGTGAGGTTGTAGGGATGATAATGCAAAGAAAAATAATGAAACTGGTAGTTTTCATGAGAAGGCACTTATTTTTCTAGATGAAGGATAGATATTGGAAGAAACCCATCTAATTTTGTCAAATTCCCTAGAGAAGCAATAACTTGTTATCTAGACGAAGAAGCATTGATGGAGGAATGTCCTCGTGATCTTATTCAAGAGGATGCTACTACTATTGTAAAGGAATTTATGAGGCCATAATTTGAGGAGGTTGATGCAGACACAGATGGAGCAAGCAACCCATAAATTGGAAAGGGATGGTCTCTTGTTAATGCAAAATTGAGCTTCATAGGGAATCCAAGAACAACAACATGGACATCATTTGGGCGATTGATGTAATTCTAGAAGAAACTTGTCACAGCTACCTTGATACCAATTTAGATGTATTTTTTTAAACAAAACAAAAGTAGATCATAGATAATTTATTTTGAAAAACTGATAGTTTTAGATAATGACAAAAGCTCAAGCACGCAAGAAAAGGAGAAAGAGTTTTCATAATCCTATGTTGTGAAGCACAATAATTTGAATTTTCCTGGACAGTCCTCTGAGCATATATTTTGTGAATAGCCTCATCCCATAGAAGAACTAAATTCTAAAAGGTTTAACTTGTTCATTAATTGTAAAACTGAAACATGTTTAAAGATGGATTTTAGGGGCAGACCATTGAGGATATAATTTGATAACAATTATTGCAACGATTGTAAAACCACCTCTGAGATACAAACTAATGATGCATTTTCCAATCTAGATCTGTGCTCATAATTTGAGAAATCTCCTAAGTTAGGTAAGATATGTTACTAATTTTAAAACAATGATTTCAAATCACAGTAAGTTTGATGATCCTCCCCAGTATGGGGGTTATAATAAGAATTGAAAGAGTGAATCAATTTTTCTCTCGCAACTTTTTCATGGAAGTTAATGACTCAATGAAATGAGACACAAACAAAGGAATCTTAGTGGCCTAACTAAGAAGATAGTGTGAACAATGGAAAATTTTATGATCCCAGCAAAATTTGCAGGCAGGAAGTTATGTGGTGTTTTGATTTTGACAAGATGTCACCCCTAAAACCTATAACCATCAGCACTATGTCTATGATTAAATGCAATTGAAATGAAGCCCATGAGCTCCTCAAACCCTGTCAGTTAAAATATCATCCATTGATCTTGGATTTCTTGAAGCTATCTCACAAATTTGAAGCAAACAAGAACTGAAAGGATAAGATGAAAAGTTTTTTGAAGGCAATAAAATGGGAAGGATTTGTTGTCAGCATAATTTTGATATATGCACCTTGTAAGGAGGGGATGGGGAAGCCTCTAAAGCAAGAGCAATTGGAAGACAATCTGTGGTAGAGGTCAGAAGTGACATTGGAACAAATTATACTCCTTGATGAAAGAAAAGGAATTCTACTCTAAAAAGGAGACCAACTTCGTGTTGATTCTAATATGCCTCTATAGAGCATGGAAAACTTGCTAATAAGGATAGAAACCTAGTAAGGGAGAGACCAACATGCAAGCATATGAATTTTAGCATCTCTCTATTCTAGGTAATGATCAGGCACAGAGGAAGAGGACACTGCATAATGGAGATAATGAGGTGGTTACATTGGCTTAATAATTTTGCTTGGCACTAGTTTTGACAATATTTGGGGTTCTCAAGTGCTCCCAAGAAGTGCACCCATGCCCAACTTGAGCCAGTTATTACCCACCATTTTTATTGGGTGCTAAGAATTTTCTACGATGATGCATAAATGTGAATGGTTACTTTCTAATCTCATGGGATTGAGGATATTTGTTAAATTTATGAGGTAGCTTCATGAATAATTTCCAATGTGGAAGTTCAAATTGATTGGAAAATGTTTTTACTTTGAAAATAATTAAGAAGGTGTCTATTTGGATTATTAATGCCTTCGACCTAAGACATTCAAAGTCGGATTCAATATGTAATTGGAGGGAAATATTTTATTTTTAAAATTCAAGTTTAAAGGTTGTCTCACCCAAGAGATGTGTGTTAAAATTGGAAATTAGGACCAAAATCCATGTGGGTCATCTTATTTATGGCAGCTGATATTTTTCTTGGACTCCTCTCATCAAGAGGTATAGGATTGATCTAAAGATCATCCGATTCCGATAAGTATTAATGGAGTTATGAATTTATTTGTGTTATAAGAAAATTCGTCAAGGTTGACAAGCAACCAAATAACCCCCACATGTGCTCAACCTTTTGGTATAAAAGGAGATGACTTGAGAGTCATTTCACATACACTTCACTCTTGATTTCGATCCACCTATTTTTTTTTTAGTGGAAGATAAATCTAAGAGAAGGAAGCCTACACGCTGCCCTATACGCTGGTCTCTACAAGCCCTAAATGCAATCAAGAAGGAAGCCTACACACTGCCCTATACATTGGTCTCTACAAGCCCTAGATGCAGTCAAGAAGGAAGCCTACACGCTTCCCTATACGTTGATCTCTACAAGCCCTAGCCACAGCCAAGGAGGGTTACTATGATTCCCTAACCACAGGTCCATGATGCCCTAGTCATAGACCACTTCAAGTGATCGAATTGATGGATGGAGGGCCAAGGATCTAAGGTCAAGAGGGCAGGCTACTAGGCCGAGTAGAAGGAAGCTAAACCCTGGAATTTGAGTCATTGTTTGGGCACGTTGAGGAGGCTGAAAGCTACAACAAGTTGTTGGAGTTATTCCATGGATGCGTTGAAAGGATAATGTGGAATGCGAGGAGCCTCTTCAAGGGTGGCCGCTAGAGGGCTATTCTTTCTGTGTGTTGGGTGTGGTCACAACAACAAAAATGGGACATCATCATAGTGGGACAGCACCACAATGAGACAACAACAACAATGGGACAACAACACAATGGGATGGTAGCAACGTGCACTAACAAATAGGGTTGGAGAAGCATGCCAAAGTGTGAAGACTATTGATGATAAAGGCTGCCTAGAATACATTTAATAGTATGACAACAGTATGGAAAAAATGGAATAGTAATGTCACTAATAGTGGGATAGTAGTTCTAGTAGTATGATAGCATGGTAAATGGGATAGCAAGGCTATGAGGCTTGTTGGATTGTTGTAGGTTACAATGGGACAACAAAAATGGTGCAATAAGCACATGATGGCACAATGGGACAACAACAACAATAAGGTGCAGAAAATGCAATCATGGTGCAGCATGGTAGATGGGACAGAAAGGACATGGTGCTTGTTGGGGCATGGTACTTGAGATAGCAAGCTATGACATGGTACAACAATGCAACAATGGGATAGCAACGAGCACAGTGTTGCAAACACAATGTAGTAGCATGATAAGAAAGGTGCAACAAGAACATGGTGACAAGCATGGTGCAACTACCACATGGGACAATAGTATGGCAACATGGTGCAACAATGGTACATGATGTAGTATAATGACGGGTACAGTCATGATTGGTGAAGCATGATGAGATGCCGCATAGTGATTATGGGTGCAACATGGTGCAGCACAGTGAGGTGCATCATGATGATGAGGAGCACCACAATGATGAGTGTAGCAAGGCAATGGAGTCACCTTGGAGAATCACTTGAAGCTACATGTCTTCAACTGATTTTAGCTACCTCATGTATCATTTTCTTAGAGATGATCTATGCTCTTATTTAGATAAGTCAAAGTGTTGACTTCTGTTGTATATGTACTATCTCTCTCTCTCTCTTTGTTGAAGTATTGAAGAACATATAAGAAGAATTGATCAAGGGTTTCCCTACATTGGGGTTTGTCCCTAGCTAGCACCACATCTTATGTCCTCTTGTCTTAGCTTTTCTTCTACGATCTATGTTTATGTTCTATCTGCAATTTACTTTAATGTTGATGTTATTTCTAATATGGAAAAGATATTGAGCTAACTGTGAAAATTGAAATAAATTGCTCTAAGCATAAAACATACCTAAAATTAACAATGTGACCTTTCAACAATGTCAAAGCAATATATATACCCAATTGAGGTGCTCCTAAAAAAGTGCGAAGTTGGTTCTGTAATTTCAGACTGTTACCTCATGAATTTCGGATGGTGTTCTCTATGGTTTCCTCAGGATGGCTCTTGTTTCTCTGTGGTTTGATGACACTGTGTCTCTGCAATCTCTATTGGTCCAGAACTCACACTTATGGAACTTAATATTGCTTCTCATCAGATATTTATGATATGGGGACTCTCTCCTAGGTCGGTCGCAGCTTCAAGGTGTTCTTATGAAAAAGGAGACAAGCCTGATCTTGCTGATCAAGGGGTCGAGATACTTCAGAAAGATAACCACATTACCTGAGGTAAAGTCTGTACAAGCCTAAATGAGGGGGATGAGAAGCTTGATTTGGGTACAAACAAGCCTTCAGGGCCAATGAAGGGCATCATGTGCTTTCTTCAGTTGTTGTCTATGTGATATTGAGTTATGTGATTGCTAATAGAAATGAAATCGAAAGATAAATGGGTTATTAAAGATCACTGAAGTAACAGTCCCAAGCATAGAACATGTTAATTAAAATTAACATGGTATCAGAGCTAAGGTGAGGACAAGCCCAAGCAAGGGAGAAATCAATCACAAAGAAGTTCATTGACAATTCTTTATGACCTCCTTCCTCTCCAAATATCAGTCATCTTGAAGCATTGAACCAAGAAGGCTCGCTTGCAAACTCCTATTGCAAAATTCTAGGTTGCAGATCCCAACAAGAAAATGAGATCAAGGCTTCATCAATCAAGCAACTCTAGAAAAGAGCTCCCTATCAAATTTCGGGTCAAATGAACTATATCTAAGGCTTTATGTGAATTACTGTAGCTAGGAAGTTTTGGTTCTTTACTTCACTTGATTTAGGATCAACATCCTTGAATTGAATTTGTTTTGGGAGATGGTGTCTCACCCATAATTCCTTCCTTGTTGCAGGTTTATGTGAAGACACATCTAAAGCTATGTATGTGACATGAAGTTCCTAGCATCTGTAACAGTGAATCTAATCCTTAAGCTCATCTCTATAACATTACCTGGCCTTGTATTATGGAATTTTCTATCTCACATAGAAGTATGAAAGGCTACAAAAGGTGAAGTTAGTAAAATGTGGCAAAGGTCAATCGTGAGGGTTTGAGAAGGA
The DNA here is from genome assembly GCA_031772625.1 of Pinus tabuliformis. NCBI lineage: Eukaryota > Viridiplantae > Streptophyta > Pinopsida > Pinales > Pinaceae > Pinus > Pinus tabuliformis. Next base: position 865,308,800 of record CM062804.1, on the reverse strand, counting down.
TCAGTGTTCAGACTTTTGTTGTATTTTGTTTGGAGATCCGTTGAGCAGGTAGGTCTTGACTAACTTCTTTTGAGTCTTAGGTTGCTGATATCTTTGAGGTTCGACCCTTATCTTATTATCTCTGAGACAAGAGAAATTGTTTGGTTCTTCCTTCGAAGCAATGAAATCTGATAGGCTATTGTTCTAGCCTCAATTTTTTGCAGTAGATCCAAGTCTTGCATTAAGGCTACTATGAAGATGTATCATTATAGACAATGTCTACAACCTACAGCTGTAATTGAGAAGTTCTTCAAAGGTGATTCATTGCAGCTGACTGCATATCTTGAAGATTGATCCGAATTGGAGGCAATTTTCCCTATAACATGGTTCAGACATTTGTATGACAATTTTGGCATGTCCTTAATACACAATATGCTTGTTAGACTCTATTTGTATGATATGAAACGTAAGATTGGTATAGTATTATGACAAATTCATGTTGGCACAACAACATTCAACTATCTGGATAGTTGTATTGGCATGACATTGTTTATGTATGGAAAAATATGCATTGGCATAGTGTTAATGAATTGCAAAATAGTAATAGGCATGGCACTTCATATGCTTGTTGTACCTGCTATGGTATTTTTGACATGATCATATGGCTTCATAAATATATATATTTCAACGTCAATGATATCAACACTATCCTATAGCATTTTTGAGATACATGTTGAAATCTCATGGCTATAATGTGTTTTATGCATGAGAAGAACCATGCTAATAGTGTTGACAACATTGATGGTAGGTGTGATATAAAGATAGAAACTGTCTTATATTTGTTTCAGTTCACAAATGTAATTGTAAACTGACTTGTATCTACTCAAGAAGGTTTGTTGGTGTATCTCATTGTACATTATATCTCAGATAAACAATGGCAGGTTCGGTCGAATAAGAGGTGTAGCAGATATATGGGCAGTCAACAAGATTAATCTGGCATTCAGCATTTCAACTAACATGATGAATAATATCTCCATAGAATTCACACCTAAAGAGCGCTCACTGCACTTCGTTCTCTCCGATGGGATTTTAGTTAAGTCAGTCATAGCACGAGTTCAGGTTGCTCCTCTGAAAGGGATTGAGACACGACCCGGACCCCTAACTACCTTCCGTATCCAAGTATTTCAGTGGCTTTTGTCTGTAATATAGTTGTAGCCGTACGATTCTTCTATTCTATATATCTAGTAGTAATATACTTCCACAAGATGAAACTAGTCACACTTCGTTCCTTTTCCTCTTTCTTATGATTAATGGAACTGATAGCATAATTGAATCATAATCCTGATTTTTATGGGCATGTTATCTCCTAAAATTCTAGATCCGATCACGATATTGAAATGAAGAGGGATTACCAAAAACACCTCAGAGGCCATTCTAGTAGTGACAGACATGAATACCATGAAACTGTCTATCATACCTGTCACTCGTACGAGAAATTCTCACAAGGAGACAATAATATGTGATATTGTTCTATTCTAAAAATAGGGATTAACGGTTTTATGGAGGGCAAGAGCAGTCCTCATTTGAGCCTTCATTCATCCCTAGCCTTGACACTGGGACCCTCTTCTTTGATGGTGCTAAGAAGAAATTCAAAACTGGTGCTATACTTATCTTGCTCGCTTCTCAAGATGTATATCCTATATACGCTACTAAAAGTATTGACTAACACCAGGACTTATGACAACATCCTTGACCTAGATTTTGAAGAAGTACCAGCCATCAAGTTTATCAAGGACCTAGTGGTATAACTTCATGCTCATCATAAAAAAGAAGTGATAATGGATGTGGTAGTATCAAATGGGTCGCTTAAATTGAGGTACTCTTCAAATTGAAACCTATGCTACTATTCCAGTATTTGGTGGGAAAAGTGTTTTTCTTTATGGAGAACATGAGATGGAAAAGAATGTGTAGGACTTGGATGATCTCGATAATAACCCAAGTGACTTGGAGGAACACTTGGAGAAAGTGACTTGGAGGAACACTTGGAGAAAGTGACTTGGAGGAAGACTTGGAGAATTCTTTCATTATGGACATAAAAGAGATTCAACCTCTTCAAGATGCTTAATCATCAGATGTTAGGATATTCCAACACATTCCTACATCGGATGATGATTCAGAGCCATTATGGACAATGTCTTTTGATGGAGCAGAATTGGGCTAAGGTTGGAATAGTGCTTGTTTCTTTCCCTGGTGAGACTATGCCATATGCATATTGTGGTTTGGGAATACCAATAAGACTCCCAAGTATGGGCGCATCGTTATTGGGTATAAAGGTGGCTCAAGATTAAGGAATAAGCATTTGAAAGTGTTTTGAAGATCCCAAGGCAATTATAAGTCAGGTAAGGGGGAAATGCTTGACAAAGAATCGTAGGCTTCAGTAGTACCAAAATGTAGTATGGGATATTCTAAAGCACTTTGATGGATTCTCCAACTTGTACCTTGAGAAATGAATCATATGGTAGATTCAATGTCCATCTCTATTTCTGCTTTTCGGCAAAATGAAAACCTATTGTGAACCGAATATCATATTTACGTACTATATCACCCAAAAATGCCTAATAATGTGTGGAACCGACTAGTATTTGATGATGATGATCAAATAGGAATATTCCTCATGCAATACTATTAGCATTTTGACAAAATCAAACAAATCCTCTTCAATGAGGGTTTTTATTGAAGCAAACTTTCAACAAGTAAAGGTTTTGAAGGGTTACAATATGTTTGTACAACAGTAAGAAGATCTTCATCTAGTTTGGGCTTTATCTAGCAATAGTCCCATCATTTTCAGAGTTGCTCCATTGTTGCAAATCTAGTGGAGGTACATCTTGATTTAATCTAGTAATAAGCATAATTTTAAGGGTGTTTTCCAATGACAGTACTAGCTCCTTGAGGATAGAATTTAGATTTTTATTAACATTGTTTACTTTCCACAATCTTCTGCTACAACACAACATATTTGAAGGAATTTGTAACTTAATTCAATCTATGATATGCATTGGTTGGGTCCTCTTTGGTACATCTAGAACATGACAAGAGATGCATGAAATAGTACTAAGAAGGGTTGATCATCTTGACTTAATCATATTTGGAGTAGATCATTCCAAGGAAGAACTTTGAGCAAGTCTCCTTCTCTATGCAGCCAAGAGTACCTATAATATTGAGGTTACCAATACAACATATTAATATCTCTTTAAGATGAGGAGCAAAGGATGAATGATCAACTAAGGTAAGACTTCCGAGGGAGCTATAGAATCCCTGGCAGAATATATGACTTTGAAACATGGTCCAATATATAAGAAAAGTACAGAATTGCAGACAAACTCGATGACTATGCTTTAAGCCAGATCATTTTCCCTGATATTTAGAGGGAGCCATAATCTAAGATACAGGTTATGATCCTCCCAAGTGGGAGTTGAATTTTGAAGTAAACATGAAAGACAAGTCTGATGAAATGGCGAAGCTGCACCTCTTTGTCACATCCTCCGAGGAAAGCCATTACGAAGAATATTCACCATGTCAAATGAGGTTGACACAGCCATACGAACTTCCATTCTTTCATAATTTGCTTGATCTCATTCACCATTTCCATGACTGTAATCTACAATTGTTTGTAATTGATTTGCAAGGGAGTTTTCATTTTGTCGAAATTAGATTGCAAGCCTAAAGAATTATGTTTTCATAACTTAATTGCAAAGTTAGAAGAAGCGCCATTGAAACTGCAATTGCCAGAAAAAGGATATTGAAGTTATTTTTGTATCAATTTTACTTTGTCAATGATTGCAATTGATTTTATCGTTCTACGACGAGATTTTCAGTAGCTAATTTTGTATCTTTCTGTTATGGTTTTATTTTTGATGAAATTAATAGTGCACAGTAGAATAGATAGTGGGTTGATTTTTATTTTCGAATATGGTTCGTTCGACATCGACTTAGCTAATGATCTCAACTGTTGCTTGTTTTGGAAAACACTACTTTGGATTCTAGGCTGATTTTGGGGACAATAGGCTCAGATCTGAAATCTTTGTAATGTGAAGGATATTGATTCTATTTATAATTGAAAGAGGCCAAGACTCTATGTATAAATGATCTTTGAGCTTATTTGTAGGGGGGATCGAGAAGTAGAAGGAAAGATCCTTGATGTTGTTATCAAGATCGATTTGTAACTAGGATACATATTAGTGGTATAGGGGGTGCATATGCTGTTAGTTGTGGGCTATACCAGAACAATATGAGACCAAGCATTTAAAAGCTATCAGATTTATCATTTAGGTTCAAAGAGGGTTTAAGTGAGGCAATGCGGTGCAAGGGGGAGGACAATGTGTTGTTTGCAGGTGGTAGTATCCCGCCTCCTCTGTGAAATGTATTGACATTGTAGAATTGTAGTGCCAAGCAAGAATACATACCGAGTGAATGGGAATGTGAATTTGAGGCACTACCATGTAGATCTAGAAGCTCATAGGTCTGAAAGGGATTGATATTTGATATATCTGTTCCACGAGTCCCATGGATCTCGCTGTCACCTACTGCCTTTCTCATATTGGTAATGGTATGCCTCTGACACAGTTTCAGACCTACTGCTACTTCCTCTTGTCCGATGTTTCCTCACTTCTTCTTCAGCGTCATAGTGTATCTGCTTTCCAGGTTCTGAAAGAATTTCATATGCTTCTCCAATCATTTTGAAAAGCCTCTCTGCATATCTTCAGACCTCCTCCCCAACTTCATTCCAATATCCATCATCCCCACTGTCACTTCATATTGAAAACTTCCTAGCCTTATCTGGATGGTGTCTGAGAGCAGCTTTTTGATAAGCCTTCTTGATCTCAGCTACAATATTGGAAGCCTCAACACCCAATATGAAATAATGATCCAAAGGAATTTCTCTTTTCATTTCTTCTTTCACTTTGTCAAGTCGTTCATGAGCTTGTCTAAGATCTTTTGTGCTAGTGCTCGAGCTTCCAAATCTCACTGGTTGGCTTGCTTTGCTCTGTTGTTGGCTCTCTAAGAGTGTTATAAGCTTCTACAGATCAATGGTTTCTTGTCCATAATCTTGAACACTTTCATGTAATGTGGCTCTCCGAGAAATAGCCTTGGGGTAGTTTGAAGAATGTGCCAAGTGAACATCTTGTGAGAATTTACAAAATGGAAATGGCAGAAGAAAAAGGGAACAAAATTCAAATTCCCTGATGTGGGAGAGGTGCAAATGTCTGCATGTTGATTTTTAATAGTGCATAGGAATTCTTTTGGACTATGACTTACATTGAAATTTTACCTTCTGATTCTTAATTACCTTGTAACTAAATTTCTTAGGTTGAATTTTTAATATTAGTATGAGCATTTATTTAAAATGTCTCCCTGTCCAATTTTGGTAAGTAATGTTGATACTTATTAATATTTTGATTTAAAAATAAAATATAAAGAATATATTAATGAATAAGGTTATTAGGAATATATTAATGAAAAAGGTTGTTACATCTTGTATATTTAAGTAACATTTTTTAAAATCAATATGTTTGCCTTTATTTATATTGTATTACTCATTTTTATGGAGAAAGAGAAGTTGAAGGTTGATTTTTCTAAGTTTCTTGAATTGTATTAACTTTCTCCTCTTTATTTTCTTACAACATAGATGGGACACTGTTAGGTTCTTATAATACTAGTGATTACCCCATTACTATTGTAGTTGTATCCCTTATTAATATTTTTGTGCCCCTATTGTCCCCATATTGTTATTACTGTGCCCCATAGAATCCCTCTATTGTTATTTTTGTGGCTTTATATTATTATTGTTAGGTCGGCTAGGTTATATTGTGACTCCTTAAACTCCTATATATAGAAAGGAGGTTTTGTCATTTGAATCATCCAAGAATTGTTCATTTATGTAATATAAAGGAGGTTGCCCCCTCGAAGAGGCTGAATTCTAAGGCGTTGATCTATCCATTCTATCTTTTTTGAGCTAGTTTCATAACATTTGGTATCAGAGCTTTGGATTCTAGGGTTTCGCTACTCCAAATAGGTGATCGTGGAATTTTCGCTATAAAAAATTTTCTGCAACATTTCAGAAGCTAAAAAAAAAACCCATTTGAGAATAAATTTCATTGAACCTCGAATCCAAATTTCAAAGATTTTCGTTCTATATTTGAGGAGATATGATCTGAGTAAGTTGGTCTTTTTGCAGACTCCTGAATTACATTCCAAACAGGTGACCTGGGGAAAATCGTCATAACGTTCTCTCTGAGCATCGGATTGAAATTTCGTAAGAAGGTACATAAAGAAGACGGACTGTAGGTTCTTTTATATAGTTTTCAGAGAAAAAGGTCAAAACAATGACTCATGGAACATCGTACAAGTTTGCTCTACTGAACTAGTCTATAATCAGGTCACGATGGGAGATTTGGCATAACTCTTCCTTGGAGAATCCAATTTCGATAAGACTAGTGGCATTGGAAAGACAACACAGAGGACTACTGCAGGTCATAATTTTAAAACTCGATGATCCAAAATTACAGAGATACATTAGAGGCAATATCGAGCTCCTACAAAGTGAAAAAAGGTGTGTAGATTTTTTTAAATTTTTCTTAAGCTTGGTTTGAAAAATTATTTTGAATAATTCAAAGGGAATACTAGAGCATTCTTATTGATAATTGATGCCCCGAGGAAAGAGAATGCAAACACCTAGCAAGCAACCTGAAAACACTAGCATGACTCATGAAGAAGAGGAAGAAATGCTACATGATATATCAAAATTACAACACCAAGTGCAACAAATGTCACTCTCACAAAAGCTAACAGAAGCTAAGATAAATGGCGTGGAATCTAAGATAAATGGCATGGAATCTTAGATAAAGGGCATGGAAGCTAAGATGAATGGCATGGAAGCTAAGATGGACTATTTGAAGATAGATTTGAAGATAGGCATGGAAGATTTGAAGACAGATTTGACAAAGTTTCTACAAGAAATGCTTACTAATGGTGAAAGGGTAGTAAAGGAAACTCTGATGTGAAGAAAAGAAATGTTAATCATGATTTCATAGACTCTAATGTTGGACCGAAGACCCACCATATTCCAAAAATTGATATGAGGAAGTTTGATGGCAAGGATCCCGCAAGATGGATATTACAAATGAAGCAATTTTTCGATCTCAATAATCTGCAAAACACACAAAAGCTACATATTACAACTTTATATTTGAAACCAAATCAGTTTGTATGGTATCAATGGCTTTGCTCTCATAAAAAAATTATCACTTGGGCAATTTTTACGGAATAATTGACAACACATTATGAGGATACGAAAAGCAACACTTTTTTTAGCCAATTGATAAGTCTCAAACAAAAGGGTTCAATAATGGAGCACATTGAGGAGTTCCAAAAATTGAACATAAGGGTAAAAAATATTTCAGAGGAGCATAGGATTGATGTGTTCATAGGGATTTTAGACGATAATATCCAACATGATATTCACCTTTTGGAACTTGATTCATTGGAGAATGCATTCTGGTTAGCAAGAAAAATGGAAAGCAAAATTATGGCAACCAGCATGCATACCACTCACAACTATAAAGATGGAAGTGTTGTTGCCCCTAGTCTTCCACAACCTATAAGGTTGACACCACAACAATTGGAAGAAAAAATAGGAAAAGGGCTTTGTTACAGTTGTGATAGCAAATACATTAAAGGTCATAAGGGTGCTGAGAATAAATTATTCTACATCGATTGTGAAGAGGAAGAAGTAAAGGAGCAAGAAAGATAAAAACAAGAGGATATACTCCAAGAACAAAGCCTAGATAAAGAAGAAATGAATCTGACCATATCTTGTAACGCATTGGCTAGAATTACCACTCCTCAAACCATCAAGATATAAGGACAAATCAAGAAGAAAAAGGTAATAGTGTTGATTGATTCAGGAAGTACCCACAATTTTATTCATTGTAAGATAGCAAAAGAATTGAATTGCTTCCTATATCCAGCACCAGAGTGTCAAGTGATGGTTTCAAATGGAGGAATGATAAATTTCTCTGGAAAGTGCCATAATATCAAGCTATCCATGGGATAATATGTATTGAATAGCCCAATGCTTTCCATTCCAATGGGAGTTGTTGATGTTGTACTAGGAGTCCAATGGCTACAATCCTTGGGTACAATAACTTTTAATTCTCAAGAAATTTTCATGAAATTTTCTATGGAAGGAAAGGAGGTTGAATTAAGGGGTATTGCAGGGAAACTAGGAAAGATAATCAGCTCTAACGTTATGACAAAGCTTCTAAAAAAGGAACGAGGAGGTGTAATTTCACAATTATGTTCGCTAGATGTTTCCACATTGGAATCATCTAGTTCTCCAGATCTCCAAAAAGTCTTGGACAATCATTCCAAGGAATTTGAGCCTCCCAAAGGTCTCCCACCTATTTTTGATCATGATCATGCTATTCATCTAATTCCAAGAAGTGTTCCTCTAAACATCAGGCCGTACAGATATCCCTATGCCCAAAAGAGTGAAATTGAACGTATGGTTGCAGAAATGCTAGAGGCAGGTATAATTCAACCTAGTCAAAGTTCTTTCTCTACTCCATTAGTATTGGTGCACAAGAAGGACGGATCATGGCGCATGTGTCCGGATTATAGGGAGCTCAACAAGCTCACTATTAAAGATAAGTTTTCCATTCCTGTCATTGATGAATTACTGGATGAGTTGCATGGATCAATTTACTTCACCAAGTTGGATCTTCGTTCAGGATATCATCAAATCAGAATGAAGATTGAAGACATTCCGAAAACAACATTTAGAAATCATGAGGGTCATTATGAATTTTTGGTCATGCCTTTTGGCCTTTGTTACCGGGAAAAGTGTCTGTTTAGAACTGCTCTATCCCACTAAGGTGTGACAGCTGCCTTAGAAACAAACAGAGAAAAACTACTTTTGTATTTCCTTTATGAACTATAGATAGAGAGGAATAGGAAGAACCAACCTGTGTCTTGCGCTAATCCTTTGATCCAATCTCTCTCTTCTTTGACAGCTTCCAGCTACCTGCTCCCTTACTTGCCCAGCTTCACCAAGTACCTGTAAGATCACAGAAGAAGAAAACTATACAAAGACATGGATCTATATTCATAAACAACTTAGGATCAGATTTAAGTTAACCATACAAATGTAACAAGCATCAATGATACAAAAGCATGGAGGAAAAACTCAAATAGTTTTTATTGATAAACAAGAAGATCCAGGAGGAGTTACAACCGATGATTCCTGACCCAGCATCAACCTCCCAGCAAAGAAGCCCCTCTTCACCTCCAACAAAGCGTAAATCACCCAATACTCTGATATTTGTCTCAAAACCAACAGTAATTCCTTGCAATGTGCAAAATTCCAGCCTCTAGATCTGTAGGATGAGGGATCCATATATAGATGTATGCAAGGAGGATGAGTCAACTAGTGATTTGATTAGTGTCTTCTCTCTGTCAGTTCTTGCTTCCACTTGGAGACAGAAGGCCTCTTAATCATCCTTGGTCGAATTCAGTGAGGCAAGTGTCATAGGAGAAGATTCTGGAAGCTTCCATTGTCTCTCCACCTCGCGGAATGGCACTTCCATTTGTCATTTCTCGCTCAACGCACCCTCATAGTGCATTTAGGTGCATTGCAACGCACCTAGCTAGTGTGTTTAGGTGCTATGCAACGCACCTAGCTAGTGGAGCAGCTGAAATGATCCTGTTTTGACTTATTTTGAGCAGTTTCTGGTGGAGAACTTCTGGGAGAAGCTGTAATTTGTTGACCTTGTTCCTTTAGGGGTTAGAACAATACTTTTAGGGACTTAGGAGCCCTTGGTTTATGGACATTTCATGCTTGGAGTTGTAAGGCACAAAAATGTCTATAACAGTTGCCCCCTAAAGTATGAGGTCGTTAATCGGGTGAAATGCTTTATTATGAGGATCCGAAGTTCTTTCAATGCTGGGAGGAGACTTGTAATAAGATACAATACAATACATTATCTTCATATTGTTTTTCATGATCTAGCTGAGGCAGGCATTCCCATGCTCAGCTTTACAAATTCATTTTCATGTACATAGGACAGACAATCGTCTGATTATAGACTAATGATTCTGATAGAGCCATCGTCCTTTTGGTAGGATGATTATCTGTGCTGCAATGATTGTACATTCAATGTCTTTATTTCCCTGAATATATATCGCAGTTGGGATGGATGAAACTAGATCCGGGGTCTTCAATCTCGTCCGATCTTCACTCGAAGTACAAGTCGATCCATGTGAGAAATGTTCTGAAGTCGAACATGGAAAGACATCGCTTGATTACCAGTCAATGATGTAAACTGTTAACAAGCGCGAGAGGAATCATCGATAATGATAATGACCCTCAAGGTACTACAGTATAATTCACGTGTGTGAATAAAGGACTTGGCGTTGAACACCATGCAAAATCTTTCGGTCGAAGGCCATTGATGTAAACCTGTCGCCGGAAGTGAGAAACTTGCCATTGAGGCATGCAAGCTTCAAAGTACTGAATGGTGTGTTCCTAGACCAACTTCTTGGATAATGAGCTGATGTCGACAAGAAGTGATCCGTCATAGGAGGGCCTTAATGAATCCCACATCACTGACACGGAACGGAGCAAATGATTTTGATGGAGGTGAAAACGATCTGATGATATACAGTTCAGGGTGGCGGTCATGAAAGAATGGAGTATAATGTATGGTAGTGGGTGGGACACAGGTGACTTCTTTGGATGACTTCTCTTGGACATGTCGGTGACACTTATGTGATGGATTGGTAGCATTAACCCCAAATGTGGATGGTATGGTGTGACCATGGCGATGTGACCGGTGAATGAAACAACCCAACCCGACTCGGACACGCAGTGGAAGTGTCATGTTTAAGAGCGACTTGCTACCAATAAAGATTCTTTGAGTTTTCTTCCCAATTTTCCCCAGTCATTGCTGACCAGTACCTCTTTATTTTTTTCAAGCTTGAGGAGGATAACATATGCTTGTTCTATAATTTGCCCTTCGGGCAAACCCATCGCTATGTTTTAACGAGCCTAGCGATAGTGAAACTCGTTCTCGTCTAAAGACAAGTTTGTCGCTATTAATCTTTTTAACGAGTTTAACGACAAAGATAACTCGGTCCTTTTCATTTTTAGAGAGTCTAAAAAGGTACGTAAAGGTAACTCCAAAATTCCTTTTTCGTCATCTAATCCCTTAAGTCCGAAAAAGTATAAAACAATACAGAAGGGATGAATTTTCGATAGTTTTAACGAGATGAACAAAACAAGCGCTCGATCTTTTTGTGCAATAATATCTCAGGTCCAAAAAGATTAAAATCTAGATGAGGGATAGCACTTCCTGTCCCTTTAACGAGCTGGAGAGGCCAATGGCCTGGCAATATTTTCATATTTTACGAGTCAGTTGAAAAGAGCTTAAAGGAGACTCGTCTTTTGAGGAACGTTTGATAAAATGGGTAGCAGCTGATTCCAGGTAAGGTTTGGAATTTTCCAATCACGGCAGTGTCACAAGGATGGCTAGTGAAATCACTCTTCGCAGCTGTTCCTCAAAATGGGTAAAAAATCAAATGGAGGTGAATGATCGGCCAATGTAAAAGTGGAGGTGATAGTGCAAACACGACCAAGGCTTTAATGGTTGAAGTACTACATTCACGGTGGTTATTTACCGGGGAATAGTTCATTTTTTTTTAACGAGCTTAAACGCGGGTGGAAACATTTGCTCGGTGCAGGTTTATTTTTTAACAAGCTTGAACCTTGCGGTAACACTGCTCGATTAATCCAGTCGTATGATAAGAATGTCTCATAAAAACGGCAACTTTTAGAGTTTTTCCCCACATCCTTTCTTTATGCAAGTTAGGAAACAACTAATCCAAAAAACAGATAAATAATCGCTCTTTGCTTACACTCCAAAAGGTTTGCATGCCCCCATGTATAAAATAGAGTTTCAAGGTTACCTCTACTTCTATCCACCAAAACATTTGTTTTACCGAGAGAGGCCTACCTCTTACAGGTCACCCAAAGATTGTTCTATTCACAGCGCAAACAAAACACTTCTTTGGCAATGTCTACCAAGATAAACAAAGGTAAGTGGCGGCACTCGCCAACCCACATAACTTTGACAAGAGAATCCAGTACTAGAATAACCCCCTCTTCCAATCACGGACGGGGGTATAGACTAGGCATATTCTCCCGCAGAAACCTACTCTATACCCGAAGTTTTCCTGTCGAAGCAGACCAGGATGCATGCCCCCTGGGTTTCAGTCATATCCCTCCGAATTACTCGCGCTCATCGGGAGGATGGACTGGAGATTGAGACATTTCTTGCGTGAAAAGACCATTCAGGGATGGTATATGACTATTTGCTATGTGTGATCTGCGAAATGAAAGCTGGTCCACAAGCTTGACCACTCTTCCTTCGTGCGGAAAACACATCACTCTAAAGAGTGATGAGACAATGGCTCTCATGCAATAAATATAGTCTCGTCCAAGGAGTAGATTGTAATCTAGGGGTCCTTGAACTACCATTACGTTCATGTGAACGGTTTTCCCTCTCAATGTTATGGGCACATCGGGAAGGATCCCTAAAGGTCGACTGGTTCCTTTATCAAAGCCTGTCAGATTTCTCATCTCAGGCAAAAGAGATGGTGAACCAAGCGCTTTCCAAGCAGTTGAGGAAAAGATACTCACAGAAGCCCCCTCATCTATGATGGTACCAGCCATAACCATTCTATATATTTGAACAATAATTCGGAATGGTACACTAGCTGGTAAACGGGGTCTGCCTAGTTGATTCCAGTTGAAGGAGACAACTAGGTTGCTTGGAGGTGGGACCGAATAGACGGTCGGGTATGGCTCTGATGAACTTCCTTCCTGCGGTAAAGGAACGGGTAAATTGCCCCCATGTTCGTCGGAGTCTGTGCTTATGAAGAGAATTTGGACAGTGTCATCCTTGTTCTCTTCAATGACTGTATCATCTGAAGATGAAACCTCTGAAGGAAAGACCGGGTCAACTGCCGCCTCGACCTTTTGACTTTTGTCTGGTATGGATCCAGATGGATTATCCTCAATGATAGGTGCTTCAGCCGACCACCTGAGCGGGCCAGCGGGATTTTCAACTAGTGACGGACTCGGAAAGAGTTTTTTATATCCAGGAGGAAGTCGTAACGGTGAAACCGGACGATCATCCAAAACTCTTTTAGCTTCATCTAAGAAGGGACAACGGTGAACGGCATGATCGCCTTCACACAGTTTACAAGGAAATCTATATTTTCCTTTTTGTCCTGGGGCTTCACTTTCACTAGTCGGCGGTGTGCTTTCAACATGATCATCAGAGGTTGACGACACCGGTTTGTGCAATCGAGGAGACCAATCCCTTAATATCCGAGGGATGCAAGGACAATCTCTGTGAAAGTGGTCTCCTTTGCAAATGACACATGGCGATTTAGGCCTGGTCAGTGCAGTGTGTGGATTTTCGTTAGACGACACTCGTTTTCCCCCATTCGCCTTTGGCTCCTTCTTCTTCTTCTCTTTATTTTTCTTTTCCTTCTTCTCCTTAGGAACTTGACTTTTGGCTTTTCCAGCCCCATCAAGCGAAGAGGAAGGAGGAGAGGAAGAATTTGAGGAAGTAGAAGGTTGGTGGGCAACTCTGGACTCGTCTAATTGCTGATTCGATTGTTCAGGAATAGTGGTGTTCTGAACGACAGAGGTTGAGAAGAGCCATACAAGAAAACCAATTGTCAGTCCTGGAAGCGACAATGTGGCCATATGGGGTGCACCAACATCTCCCCAAGAGGAGAAGGGACTAGGATTTCCTCCAAGGGGAATTCCTTGGTTGGTAGACTCCATTTTCTCAACCCTAGATCAACGTAGGAAAGGGTAATGAATATTCCGTTTAAAATAAATTTTTATACGCTTTGACACAACTTGTTTTTTCAGTTTTTAAGAGGCGAGAAAAAACAAAAGATGACTCTAGTCTCCTTCGATTTTTAATGAGCCTGAAGTGACAAGTGCTCAGATGGACCTTTTCCGTTAAGGAGTCTGAAAAGGAACGAAAGGGACTGCTCTGGAGATCTAGGTAGAGGGAGTACCAAACCAATCGCAAAACTGCAGAATACTTTTTACGGTACGGCAGTCAATCTTCCCGAATGCTGTGTTCAGTGCATTGCGATCGATAGGGCGGCAGACACGACTTCCTATGGATAAAGGATTTAAGCCTATAGGGGTCTCCCAAAATATACTCGACGGTACGTGGGAGCACAAGTCCGTACTGGCACTTATCGTCTCAAAGTGGAGGAATCAACCAACCATCAATGAGGACAACAGTTACCAGGCTTTATGACGCCAGAATACGTCTCTAGCCTAGACCTCTAAATGTTGTGCATTAAGTTCCAAAGCGTTGTTAGATTCATTGAATTTATTTTAAGTTGATCTTGCTTATGAAGTTTGCCTTTTGGGTTCACCACGAGATGTAGATGTAATTCCTAAACTGCAATCTAAAGATGATAAACAAACTTTTATCTCTTTTGTGCAATGAAAATCCTAGCTACTAGAGGAAAAGAAAGACACAATATTTTCACAAAGAGCAAAGAGCACACTGTAAATGCACTTTCCTAAATCAAGCCAAACAGACTGTCAATATGCAAATGCACATGCATGTATTTGTTTTCGACTTTCTTAGTATTGATGCTAAAAAGAAAGTTGATGTACAAATCTAAATTTTCTTTCAAGCGACAAACACAAACAAGCTTCTTTTCGAAATCAAAAGATAAAGACGATTACGACACTTTACGATTTTGAAATGAATACTCATTTTTGACACTAGAAAGTCACAAATTTAGACCAAAGGCAATAGTACAAGTATAATCGATCATCAACAGCAATCAAAATTTCTCCTATGATCGAAATCGACACTTGCGACAGATCTAAATCAAAGGACGACAGTATGACTATTCTACTTTTGCAATGGAAAACTGTAAACGACTCAAAAAACACACAAAAACATCTACAGTTCTTTTGTACAAAGGAGGCGGAATAACAGCAAGGAAAAGGGGTTTTAAACAGACATATACTGATCACAGGCTGCAAAATTCAGAGACAGAACTGGAAAGAATGAAGCACAAGAACCTCAGCTGCACAGGGCTAGTCTGATCAGCGCACCTGTAACACAAAGAAACTGGATTGCAGCGCAGGTTGCCCTTTCGAGAAGTGCGCTGAAATGCAGGATCTCTTAACAGTACCTGCGTTGGGCCAGAAACGAGAATCTCTCCGGGTTCTGGGTCACGGTTTGCAGTTTAGTCTTTGGTTTTTGGCCGAGTAAAAGCAATCAGTAATGCACAATCAGGGGTAGATCTAAGGAGGGTCTAAGAGCTATCACAAGGGCAATCAGATCATTTGTGAATCAGCTGTTCAAATCATAAACAAATCCAATGAATGGATTGAAGCAGCAGATGTCTACTTTGCATTTGTTATGGCAAATGCAGTTCGAATGCTACTTATAAGTTTATGAAACAAACAACAAAGAGATACACAAACAAACTAATTAGACATTCTCCCCAGCGGAGTCGCCATTTTGTTACCGGGAAAAGTGTCTATTTAGAACTGCTCTATCCCACTAAGGTGTGACAGCTACCTTAGAAACAAACAGAGAAAAACTACTTTTGTATTTCCTTTATGAACTATAGATAGAGAGGAATAGGAAGAACCAACCTGTGTCTTGCGCTAATCCTTTGATCCAATCTCTCTCTTCTTTGACAGCTTCCAGCTACCTGCTCCCTTACTTGCCCAGCTTCACCAAGTACCTGTAAGATCACAGAAGAAGAAAACTATACAAAGACATGGATCTATATTCATAAACAACTTAGGATCAGATTTAAGTTAACCATACAAATGTAACAAGCATCAATGATACAAAAGCATGGAGGAAAAACTCAAATAGTTTTTATTGATAAAAAAGAAGATCCAGGAGGAGTTACAACTGATGATTCCTGACCCAGCATCAACCTCCCAGCAAAGAAGCCCCTCTTCACCTCCAACAAAGCGTAAATCACCCAATACTCTGATATTTGTCTCAAAACCAACAACAATTCCTTGCAATGTGCAAAATTCCAGCCTCTGGATCTATAGGATGAGGGATCCATATATAGATGTATGCAAGGAGGATGAGTCAGCTAGTGATTTGATTAGTGTCTTCTCTCTGTCAGTTCTTGCTTCCACTTGGAGACAGAAGGCCTCTTAATCATCCTTGGTCGAATTCAGTGAGGCAAGTGTCATAGGAGAAGATTATGGAAGCTTCCATTGTATCTCCACCTCGCGGAATGGCACTGCCATTTGTCATTTCTCGCTCAACGCACCCTCATAGTGCATTTAGGTGCGTTGCAACGCACCTAGCTAGTGTGTTTAGGTGCTATGCAACGCGCCTAGCCAATGGAGCAGCTAAAATGATCCTGTTTTGACTTATTCTGAGCAGTTTCTGGTGGAGAACTTCTGGGAGAAGCTGTAATTTGTTGACCTTGTTCCTTTAGGGGTTAGAACAACACTTTTAGGGACTTAGGAGCCCTTGGTTTATGGACATTTCATGCTTGGAGCTGTAAGGCACAAAAATGTCTATAACAGCCATACCAATGCACCTTCTACATTTCAAGGTTTGATGAATTCCATTTTTAAAACCTTCCTTAGAAAATTTGTGTTAGTATTTTTTGATGATATACTAATCTACAGCAAGTCTTGGAAGGATCATGTTGAACATGTTGATAGGGTGCTACAACTATTGGAGGAGAAACAATTATATGCAAAAAGATCCAAACGCTTCTTTGGAGTACAAGAGGTGGAATATCTGGGTCATATTGTATCTCATGAAGGAGTTAAGGTAGACCCTAGAAAAATTAAAGCCATTAAAGAATGGAAAATCCCCACATGCATAAAGCATCTGCGAGGATTTCTCGGGTTGACAAGGTATTACCGGAAGTTTGTTAGGAATTATGGGAGAATAGAAGCACCTCTAACAACATTATTGAAGAAAGATGCATTTTCATGGACTCCAGAAGCAACAAAGGCCTTCGAACATCTTAAAGAGGCAATGTGCCAAGCACTAGTCTTAGCCACACCGGACTTCACAAAAACTTTTATAGTGGAATGTGATGCTTCAGGAAATGGAATTGGTGTTGTTTTAATGCAAGATGAAAGACCCATTGCTTTTGAAAGTCATCCAATCATGGGAAAGTTTTTACACAAAGCTATTTAAGAGAAGGAAATGTTGGCAATACTCCATGCACTTAAGAAATGGTGACCCTACCTAATGGGAAGACACTTTAAGGTAAAAATGGATCATTATAACCTTAAACACTTTTTAGAACAAAGATTATCCTCTGAAGAGAAACAAAAGTGGGTCACAAAGATGTTGGGTTATGACTTTGAAATCATCTACAAAAAAGGGAAGAAAAATGTGGTGGCAGATGCGCTCTCAAGAAAGGATGAGGATGTGGAAGCATTGTTGTGCACCATTTCTATTATCCAACCAAATTGGATAAACGAAGCAAGGGAGGAATGGAAGAATGATGAAGAAGTGTGGGCACTTATTCAAAAGTTACAACAAGATTCCAATACATCTTATACATTTAGCTAGCAAAATGATTTGTTATGGTACAAAGATCGCTTATACCTCTGTAAGAATTCCCAACTAAAACAAAATATTCTTATGGAATTGCACACTTCTCACTTAGGAGGGCACTCAGGATTTTTAAAAACTTACCACAGGGTTAAGAAGGAATTTTTTTGGGATGGCCTTAAATCGGATATTCAAAAGTTTGTGGCGGAATGTTTGGTTTGCCAACAAAATAAAGTTGAAACAATTAAGACACCGGGTCTATTACAACCTTTATCCATTCCAAGCCAGCGTTGGGAGGAGGTTTCAATGGATTTTATCACAGGTTTACCCAAGTCTGAGGTAAAGAGTGTCATCATGGTGGTAGTTGATAGACTTACCAAGTATGCACACTTTTGTGCATTATCACATCCATTTAAAGCCAGTATAGTTTCTACTGCATTTATGGAAACAATTCAAAAGCTACATGGAAACCTAAAGATTATTGTAACTGACAGAGATCCCATTTTCCCTGGAAATTTTTGGACAGAATTATTTTCTTATCTTGGTACTCAGTTAGCTCATAGCTCATCTTATCATCCTCAATCTGATGGGCAAACTGAGATAGCAAACAAATGTTTGGAAGGATATCTTCGTTGCTTTGTATCTGATAAACAGACACAATGGGTCAAATGGTTGCCTCTGGCTGAATGGTGGTATAACACTTCCTTCCATACAACAACAAAAATGACCCCATTTATGGCACTTTATGGATATCAGCCACCATCCATCACATCATATTTAAGAGAAAATTCTAAGGTTCAAGCAGTGGAACATCACATCTAACATCAACAACAAGTCCTCCAACTCTTAAAGGATAACCTCGTGTTAGCACAGAATAGAATGAAACAACAAGAAGATCAACATCGCAAAGAAAGAAGTTTTCATGTAGGTGATTGGGTATTCCTACGGCTACAACCATATAAGAAAATGTCCCTCAAGCAAGCTAAGAAGGATAATAAATTATCACCAAAGTATTATGGTCCATACAAGGTGTTGCAAAATATTGGTACTATGGCTTACAAATTGGAGCTTCCTACAACTTCTCGATTGCACCCAATTTTCCATGTTTCATGTTTAAAGAAGGTTATAGGCGACAAGCTCCCAGTTCAAATAATATTGCCAGAACTTGACAAGGAAGGAAAAATTATATTGGAACCGGAAGCAGTCACAGAAACAAGAACTCGACAGCTACAAAATCGATCAATTTCGGAGTATCTTATCAAGTAGAAGAACTTATCCATTGAATATTCCACATGGGAGGATGAAAATTTTATACAGAAGCATCTAAAACTACTCAAGCATTGAGGACAACACTTTTTTGAAGGAGTGGGGCATGTTAGGTCCCTATAATACTAGTGATTACCCCATTACTATTGTAGTTGTATCCCTTATTAATATTTTTGTGCCCCTATTGTCCCCATATTGTTATTACTGTGCCCCATAGAATCCCTCTATTTTTATTTTTGTGGCTTTATATTACTATTGTTAGGTCGGCTGGATTATATTGTGACTCCTTAGACTCCTATATATAGAAAGGAGGTTTTTTCATTTGAATCATCCAAGAATTGTTCATTTATGTAATGTAAAGGAGGTTTCCCCCTCGAAGAGGCTGAATTCTAAGGCGTTGATCTATCCATTCTATATTTTTTGAGCTGGTTTCATAACAGACACTTTCCTAGCATTAAAAGGGTGTGTGCTTTAATGGAATAGATTGGAATGGTAATGGGTTCACTTAAAGACTCACATAGACTATCTCACCATATTCTCTTGCATTCTTTTCTCATTAAATTGAGTAGCTTTTATTTAAGTTGGAACGATGAAAAAATCATGATTTTAATTGCTATATTCTCATTATCCATCACTTAATCCAATGTAATCACAATCAAATTCAGTAGAACAATCAAGCCTTGAACAGAAATAGTTGTAGTATTTGAAGCTAAATCTAATAACATGTTTGAGTCAAAGGAATCATTTCAATTATCCATGGAGATACAACAAAATTATGCCAATTCATCTCATATTGGATCTTGAATGACTAATAAAACTCAAGATTGTGGATATGTCATATTTACGTTGTTTGTGTATTTTGGAGACGACTCTATAATGGGATGAATGGAATGCAAACATGCAATATAACTTCAAAAAAGAAATGGTAAGCCTACTAAAGAAATTGGTTGCACTAGTTAAAGTGGCATTTAGACATTAGTAAGAAGTCAAAAATTTTAAGGGGTAGCAAAAGTGATATGGCATCTCCATCTTATGAATTTTTAGCCATGGATGGATAGCCACTTATAGGCCATCAAAATTTCAGCCCTTGAGGGACCATTTCACCATTATAAAACCAATATGGTTTTCTTTGGGAGCTCCGTAATTTATTTAAATATGCACATAAGGTGTAGTAATAAAATGCAATGGGATTAAGCAAACATTCATTAAAATTTCATAGCAACCAAGAATCTATGTTTAAATTAAACCTAACCACACATAACATGCTTAATCCATGTAAATTTATTACAATAAATAATATTCAATCACATGTCATAGACACTTATTTTTTAACTAAGGATGGTCCAAGGAAAGTAGTTGCATATGAGAAATTTTCCTCCTGGTCATAGGCATGCACTGTAGATTCCATCCCCATGTTGGGTTATGAGGTCAATAGGGAAAATCAATGTAAGATATAGGCTCCCACTCACTCAACCCAACCCATCGCTCTCATGGAATGGCTAATTCACTCATTACAAAGAATTGCACATATGATCTAACCTGCAACTATCAATGGCACTCTCTTCCACTTAATTACACAACATAAGGAAGATCTTCCCCTATGATGCTTGACAGTGCCTTAGGATTTTCTTCCCTTCCAATGCTCTTTAGTGTATGTAGAAAGTCCAATTTGTTGAATTATTTCTAGGAGTAACTTGGAATATTAAAATGTGTCTCTCAAACAACCAATGAACAATTATAACTAATGGATGAAAGCTTCTTTAGTTTCCCAAACTCTATGCTCATCTATAATCTCTCTACCTCTTCACCAAGGAAAACCAATTCCCCTTTCATGGTGTTGATTTTGATCATATTTATTATTATGGTTAATTAGTAGTAGAAGAGAATGTAGCGAGCACTACAACCATAAGCCTTTTCTTATGTCTCAAATGCACCTTGGAATTACCTTGTTACACAACATTTTGTCACTATCCCTGTACTCCCCGTTTCTTGATCTTGCAGGACCTCTACAGTGAACCTTACAAGCTTTTCCTCCATGGAGAAACTCCCATTATGTCCCTCTTCATGAGCAGATCAATTCCCTTTTGCACCATTTCCCTATTTTTCACAGTTTACAAGACCGACTCTAATGATCTCTGTCTCCCCCCGCCGATGTGTAGATATTAGCACTATCCCTAGCGCCGAACGAAGCGACTAAGCTGTGTTCCAGTCACTCCAGTCCTATTATGGAAAATTTTTTAAATTAAGAGCCAAAGCTTCCAGCTCTAGAAGCTTCGGAACAGAAGTCTGGTAAATGGTTTGGCCGGGTGGGGTTGAGGATGTCAATTTGGGCTCCTTTCCCCTATAATGATGGAACTACCTCAAGGGATACGACCTTCTCCCATGAGGAGTGGATCCATCTCCCATCCATTCATCCTATATAAACCTCCCTTCTTTCCAAGCACAAGCTAGTGTTGGTATTGGTGTGCTAGTGCTATTTTGGTTTGGAGTAAACATCAAGCTATCCATAGTTGTAGCTATCTAGTTGTGTGAGGGAGAACTGTGATTTGGTTTGGAGTGAATCCTAAAAGGGAATAGCCTTAAAACTATTGTTGATTGACGCCATCATGGAATTCTAGCAAAAGTGTGTGGGAACCTGGTCTTGTCAGAGGAGAACCACAATGTCAAGACAATGGTTGTAATCTCTTCTCGATATCAATATATATGAAACTATCGATTGATTTCCTACATTTTTTTCATATTACATATTCATGGCTTAATGTTTCTTAACATGTTAAGTAGGTTAATTTACAAATTATTTGTTATCACGGTTGTTGTTTTCTATTATTTACTTGTTTCATGTGCTTGAAGAAGGAAGCGAGAGATAGCTAGAGTGAGCAAGCAAGAACATCATCAAATGGGATAAGCGTACTAAGAGGTAGGCCCTCTTAATTGGTTCTAACCTAAGGAAATCTTCCATAGAATGTATCTATTGTGGATAGACCCATTACCAGGCTAGAGGAATTTGTTTGTGTCCGCACTTATAATTTTACTTCACTACAAATTGGTGACTCCACTAGGGATCCCACCCTTTTGTTTGTCTTGGATTTCATGATTTCCTGAGAACTTTCCTAGTTCCACTTTTTCCCTTTGGTTATGTTTATTTTCTCCTACTTACCGGTTTGAGTCTAAAATTCATAGTAGCAGATCTGGTCCCTATTTCAATTTTTATTTTTATTTTTTCTCAGCTCCCTTGATCAACGTGCTTAATTCGCTGACATTCACGCCGATCGACAAGATATGTTGAGGAACAGTCATGCCGACCAGCCTCTGGCGCTTGTTATCAGTTAGGCAATCACATCGATGCATGTAAGTGAAGATTAGGGTTTGACCCAAATCTTGGCCAGTGTGTTCCGCTCTTATGATTTTGACCCCGTAAGCCTTTTGGGCCATTTTCTCCCTATCTAGAAAGTTTATTTTCATATGGTTTTGTTTTCTTGTTGACTTATCATCTTTTTGCTTGATTTCTTGAGTCAATGGGTGGTCAACGACACTAGGGCATCTAGATTGTCATCCATTCAGCCGTTTGTGAACTCAATAAGTTAGGTTGTAGGTGTACTTGCTACTTGCATTTTGTTTTTGGTCCTTTTACGACTTTGACCTCTATTACAGAAGTTCGAAAAAATTTTGTTTGCTTGTCTAAACATTTCTTTTCCAGCATGGATCACATTGCTTGTGTTGTTGTTGGTAAAATCAGTGTTTCATTAGTCTAAATGAGCTTCTCTTTTCATGTTTTCATATGCTTGAATACCTTATTGTTTCAAAAACTTTTTCATTCAAGAGTTGTGTGCAAAAATTTTATTTTGTTGTTTCATGAAAAAGTATGAAATTCTAGTTTGTTGCATCATTGTGCTATGATAACTTGCATCACTGAAAGACTAGAATTGCATTGGAATTTGGGAAAGGAAAAGAACTCTTTTGTTTTCAAAGGACTGTTAGATATGTGCTTGTCAGGAAATTATGAAATGGAATGCATTTTTCATTAGTTTATTTTTCGAAAAAGTAATGTAGTGAAAGATCATTTCGCTCTGAGTTTCTTGATTGTTTGCATTTGATTGAGTAGTTTCTACCCTATCTA
Organism: Pinus tabuliformis; assembly: GCA_031772625.1. Taxonomy (NCBI): domain Eukaryota; kingdom Viridiplantae; phylum Streptophyta; class Pinopsida; order Pinales; family Pinaceae; genus Pinus; species Pinus tabuliformis. The sequence continues at coordinate 865,285,769 of CM062804.1, read as the reverse complement.
GTGTAGGAATTTCATCAAATTGAAAGGGTCTTATTTCATTTAGTTGCATTTAAGGTTTTTCAGGTCACATCGCTAAGACCTGAAAAATGAAACATAAATCTAGATAAAATTTAAGATGAATTCAATTAACCTAAGTCACATTTGACATTTAAGAATCATATCTAGAAGGTCTAGGCTAGAGACGTGTTCCGGTGTTTTCAAAGCTAACAGTTGTCGTTATCTTTGGCATTAGACAATGCTAGTACAGGTTTGTGCTCCCCGTACCATCAATTATATAATGGGAGACACCTCTAGGCTGCAATCCTTTATCATTAGGAAGATTAGTTAGCCATCTTGCAAACATGATACACCGAACACAACATTCAGGGAGATTGCCTACTCATACTTCTAGGTTCGCTGAGAGGTATTCTGCATTCACAATTTCCTGGTAATCCTGTTTACCTAGATCATCAAAAGCAGTCATTTTATCTTTTTGACTCATTAAACTTAAAATATCGTTCGATCACTTGTCCTTTCGAGCTCGTTTCCAATCGAAAGCGATAGAGTCATCTTTGTTTCTTTCTCGACTCTTAAAAGATGAAAGAGCACCAGCCTTTTATGTGTCTTAATAATTCATTGCCCACGATTTGAAAACACCGTGTTAGTCTTTTTGAGACCAAATCGTGAGTTTCCCTTAAAAAACATTTTAAAGCCTTGAATTTAATTTTTCTATCGACTAAGAGAAGGTCATCGTGGCCGAACCATCTGGTTCACCCAATTCCTCTTCCTCTCCTTCGTCTAAAAGATTGTCTGAGAAGTCATTTCTTGAGTTACCAAAGTCACTTGAGGACCAAGGTGTTGAACTCGGAATTGTTCTAAGTATTCAACCTTTGTCATCTTGTCCTCTGCCTACTTTCAATACTGGGTCATCTACTAATCTTGGCCCGGAATCTTTGGACAATCCTGTTCAAACTCCTGAGGACTCGCCAACCACTAATAGTCAACTTGGACTAGTTATCTATCCTCTGAATCCTCTGCTTGACCCTATTGTGATATCACTGCAACATTCTCGTAGTTTGTACGACCAACCAGGTGTTCCTTTTGAACTATCCCCTCATACTTCTTCAGCCATTCATCGTCGTTCCTTTCTAGACATGGAACCCGAAGGCGATGCTCCAGTCACCTCCCCAGAAGAGTCAAAAGTTTCTACTCCACACATTGTCGAGGGGGGAGAACATGCCTTTTCCTCCCGAGGGTTCCCCCTATTTAGGGGGTATTCCCACCAGTTTGCCACCCAACTATGTGTCTTTGGTGCCGTTGGTTTCAGGTACACTTAGTGCCTCATCACTTTACCATAACCCTATTTGAGCATTAGGCGCCATGCTTATGTCAGGTACGTTTGTTGTGAACACGACTTCCCAACAGGCTGTTACCTCAGTCCAGGTGCAACCCACCATTCCAAATACCCTTGTATTATCAATCCCAATTACCCATCAAGCACAACTGGCAGTTCCAAAGAATGTATATGTCAGTTCCTCCATCCCTCTAGTCAGTGGCCAAGCCGTGCCACTGCCTAGGGGGGAAAACCTGAATGTTTCTATGGTGTCAAGTGCCACCAATGTGAGTGACTCACAATCTCACATGCTTGGTATGAACCGGCCTTCTTCTAGTATTATTCATAACCCTGCTGATCCTACTGGATCAAGCAATGTCCAGTACCAACATGTTCAAAATCTTGTTGGTCCATCTTGATTGAGAAATGTCCAGTATCAGCAGCCCTATGGGGCTCAGTTCCAATACCAAACTCCTTATGTTCCATATGGTTCTCAACGAATGGTTAATGAACCTTACACCCTCCAATCGGGGTAGTACATTTAGCCTGGCTATGGCCAGATTCAGTTTGGAAATTTCTCGAGAATTGTTCAAGTACCCTTGCAAAGCAAGGAAAACCTCTACAACAACAAGGGTAGCCTTTGTTACCACAAGGGCAACCTTTGTTGCAGTAAGGGCTCTCCGTGCAATCTCAAGGGAAACCTTTGTTCCAGCAAGGGCTCTCTGTGCAAAAGAAGGGCAAATGATCCTACAACAAGGTCAATTGCAACAATTGCAAGGTCAACCCTTGCAATAGTTGCAGCGAACCATGCAACATTAGATGCAATATGCTCTGCACACCTCCCAGCCCATGTCCTCGCAGGGCCAACCTCTGCAGCCTTAAGGACAAATTTGCAACCACAAGGTCAACCCTTGCAACAACAAAACCAACTAGGGTAGCAGCAACCCTTGTATACATATCAGCAGGGTCAACCCTTGCAAAGGCAGGGTCAAGGTCAAGTCCTACAGTAGCAGGCTCAGAATCCTAATTTCCTAGGTCAATAGGTCCAGAATCCTACTGGCCAAGGGCATTAGGTACAAAACCCTAACACCCTAGGTCACCAGGTTCAGAATACTTTTGATCAAGGGAAGCAGATACAGAATCCCTATATCTAAGGGCAACAAGTGTATCAACGTTATGCTTAAGGACAACAGGTCCAAAATCCTCTTATTCAGGGGCAATTGGTTCATCACCCATATTTTCAAGGACAACTATGTCCAAGGTCAACAGGCTCAACAATGTTTTAACCCGTATGATTCTTATCATTATCCTATAGCTAGATAGTTCCAAGGCATTCAACATCAAAATCCTCCCTATGGTAAAGGTAATCTGCAATGGGGGTAGCCTCAGATGCCATATGGCCAAAATCCCCCACTGTGGGGCCAAAATCCTTACCAGTAGTGATGGGCTCCTCCGTTTGGACCCGCTTATCAACCCCCCATGCCTTTTAACACCCAATATCCATTCTTTGCTACACTCGAGTTGCCATATGTATCTCACCTTACAAATGATCCAATCCTTCATTTGTCGTACTAGCCTCTGGTGTCGTCCAAGGTACCAAGCTATTGTCCAAATTCGATGGGAAAGCTAAAGAAGATCCTCAGGTTCATGTGATGACATATCACCTCTAGTGCTCGTTGAACTCATATGTTAACGATTCCATTCATCTCTGTCTCTTCCAACGAACCCTCACGGGCGTTGCCGCTAAGTGGTACATTGGGTTGCCTCGAAGTATTTACCATGACTTTAACTCTTTAGCCATGGCTTTCCTCACGCATTTTCAGTTGCCAGTTCGCTATGAAACTGGCACCTGTTTGCTTACATCGCTTAATTAAGATAATACGACACACATCTCTGATCACATCCATGAATGGATACGTAGATGTCACCTGATCAAATTTGACATTGTTGATCAGCTGCTCACTGAATGGTTCACCAAATCATTCGTGGGCCCAATTGCTCACGATATAGCTATTAATGGATGTGTTACTAAAGAGCAAGCCATTGCTCGTGCCTAGTACTTGGATATAGTTTACTCTTAGTCTGGAACTTTGTATGAGTTATTACCCAATGCTTCGTAGCCATTGTCTGATCCTGTAGCATCAAAGTCACAAGCTGACCTCCCGTTGATGGAGTTATTGGTTCAGGATCTGAGACCGCTCCTAAATCTTCTTCCAAACAAAATTTAGTCTCAAATGTTTTTCCTAATAGTTCATCCTAGAATCCTCCTGGCCCTGGTAAACCTTTAGAGGTCCAGGTTGTCCAGTCTACCATAGCAGAAAAATCCTTGAAAGGAAAGAAGAATGGAAAATGCAAGGGCATATTCGATGCCCCAAAACAGGGTCCTCCCAAATCATCTATTGGAAAATCTTCGCAACGGAAAACTAAGTATCCTTGCCTCATTTGCGAGGAAGATAACTACACTAAGGATTTTCTGCCACGATCCGAAGTTAGTCGCTTGCTCAAAGGGACCCCCACTATCCTCAAAGAGTCGTTTCTGTCTCAACAAATCTAAATGGTAGACCGACCCCAATCTACTTCCTTCGAATCTCAAGTTTTCATGATGAGTACGCCTATTAATGTGGCTACTAGATTACAAGACTATCAAACTCCTGCTTTGATAGTTGGGAAAGAGAAAGAAGCCACACCTTCTTCTTCTACCCTGAGTTCTGGACCTCTGAATATTGAGTGCCCTGACCCTGCTTCCGCTATATGGCCACCCTATCGAGGTGTGCTGTGGAAATCTTCATCTAATCCTAATGCTCAAGCTTCTCAGCACTACAATATTGTTGAGGATTTGGCTCAGGTGTCGTCAGCCGTGTCGGCTCTCAAGGTGCTCCAAAGCTGCCCATCACAACGAAAATCTTTGTTGTCAGCTATCAGGGGCATCAATCCCACCAATTCCAATTTGATATGTTTTGATCTAGAGAACCATGTTCCACATCTTCCTCATTAGATTTCCTTTCTCATTCAGGTAATCATCAATGAGAAGACCATCCACCAGAATATCATCGATGAAGGTGCTTCCACCTACATCATGTCGACTGCATGCTGGAAGGCTATTGGTTCTCCTGCTCTGAACCAATCTCTAAACACTTTGGAAGCTTTTGATGGGCGCGATTTGCGCCCCTTCGGTGTCTTACCTAACCTTGCCATCACTCTGGAAGGCAAGAAAGTGCCAGTCGAGGTAGGATTTGTTGATGCCAATCTCAATTATAATCTTCTACTCAACCAAAGCTAGACCCATGCCATGCATGTCATGGCCTCCTCTTTATTTCACATGATTCATTTTCCCCATAAAGGGAAGATTATCATTGTCAACCAGCTATCTTTCTTTGCCTCTTCCTCCTCATATGGTAATGTTCCATACATCAAGAACACTAGTGCTCCCTATGAGAGTGTGGGGGTAGGTATTTTCAAAAGTTCTGCCTCAATGGGAATTTTTCCACTCCCACCTCCTCATGTTGCCTCTGTAAACATGATCTCGGTCAAATCTAATCCTTGGGTTGTACCTTCACCAGATCTTGTTCATACCTGGTGTGAGGTTATGCCGCTTGGTCCCACCGAAGTCAATTACATGGAAATTGTTTTGGCTTCAAGATTCGCATCCTCTAATTCTTATATTTCGAAGACCTCTCTCGATACACACTCTCAATCCCCATGTCTTGACACTTTGGAATCACCTGATCCCTTAGCCAAGACCTTCCTTGCTAATGAAGGTATCATGGAAGTCATATCTCTCGAGGAACCACCTTGGATCGATACTCATCATTTCTTTTCATTCCTACCTTGTCCAGTGGTCATGTCTACTGCTCTCAAAGACTGCTCTTCTCCATTGTTGATTGATGTGTCAGTTTATCCTGACATGATCAAGATATTTCAACTAAGGGCACCTTTATCCCTTCGTGGATTTAGGATTTTTCTCCCTCCCTGAGTTTCTACCGATTTCCCATTATTGCAATGGGGTTTCCATCCGACTTGTAACCCTCTGTCGCCTAGGGGGCATAGGGACAAAGCCTTATATGAGTTCTACTCCATTATTTGGCCGAATCGATGCTTACTCATTTTTTCAATAGTAAAACTCCGATGTCCTTCTATGTTGATCGATTACCTGAGTCCCAGCATGGATGCTCCCACAAAGTACTATGCTTAGGTCATCTTGCATGGTTACTTGCGTACATTAGTGTGTCATTCATTTTTGTGCAATGTGGTTTTGTGTTTTGGTTTCCAAACAAATTTCTTGGTTACTATGCCTTTCTTGCTTTGCAGATGTCTATGACTCCCCACATTGGTTTCGTTGATGGCGCTTTTCATAGTACCCAGTACCTATCATCCATGGCATGGGATATCTATGACCCTAACGGTGATTTCATTGACCTTCAAGGTATTTGTCTAGGTCACACAACTAACAACATTGCTGAATATAGTGCGGTCATCAAAATTTTGTCAGAAGCCATTGCTCTTGACATTAGATAGTTGGTTGTCAACCTGGATTCACATCTTGTCCTCCTTCAACTCAACGGGCAATATTTCGTTAGAAACCCTCAAATATTGAGAATGTATCTCTGTATCCATCTATTGGAAAGACATTTTGATTACATTACATATCATCATATTCCTAGACTCATGAATACATTGACAGATGCATTAGCTAGTAATGTGTTGGATAGACATTTACGAAACATATGAAAAGACAAAACAAACCATTTGTACCATTGTAGACAAGAAAATACAACAGATATATATATATATATATATGGTAACAATATTTGATACATAAGAACACCAAAAAATAATATGTGTGTCCAAAATAACACCAGCGGCTCGCAGGCCTCATATATCCGTGGCACGCAAGCCTCAAAGAATGTAAGTGATGGACCAAGGAACTAATCAACATGGTGATCATGGTAGCATGATACAGTTCATGAAACACAAGTCAGAAATCGACGAATTCAATGCGAGACTCCCACTGTGTGTCTTTGGTACTTACAAGGAATGTCTCCTACTCGAGCATACTCCCAAATGCCACGAGTCAACCCCTCAAGGTTCCTTGTGATATCCTCCTTGTTTCCACTCTCTTCCAGAAGGAACGATAAAATTAATAGGGTGGGGTACACGCCTGGCTATTGGAGACATCCCAGCATGCTGCTCTGGTCCAACGTTTGCATTAACAAGAGAAATGTTATAAGCACATATATGCCAAAAACCAATTAAAAAACCTCAAAATTAAAAAGTTGATTTTTGACCTTCATCGTCAAAATCCTCTCCATCTAGTAAGGACATATCTGGATATCCACGGAAGTCAGTGCCACTGTATGTCTAGTCCTCCATGATGATCTTTTATCATCGTAGCCATGAAAGGAATGCAGGTCGGTATGACATGTGCTGACCCCCAGTGATCCTAGGCATCAAACGACTCCAATGGGCCATTTGTGGATCATGTGGCATAGGAGGATATAACTCAGTCAGTTGATACTGGAACAATGGTACTCGTTCCAAGAAGAAGGTCACAAGCACAGATCCAAAGCAAAATTGCTTCAGATTCCCCACCTTAGCTTTGGACAGCTAGCGCTTTATGTTGATATTCATGGCCTCTGCCCAATTGAAGATCGTAGGTGTTGTGGAGTCAATAACATATAGGAACTTCAGCTTGTTGGTCTCATGTTCCACCTAGGACCCTGCCACTCTGTTGAAGGTCAACATAAGCACTCTTAGCGTCAAATCCTGAACACTGGAAATCTCAATCTTCCCATTATTGGATTTCAGGGCCTCAGGACAGTGTTCAGCAAGAAATGAATATATTCTTGCCCCAATCGGTCATGACCTGTACAAGTTTAACTGTTCCCCTTTTTTGGACAGTCCAGTGGTGTAGTATATATCTGAAGTTTCCAATTTTTGGAATTATGATGCATGTGTTGTACTTGATGGCAACCCACTTGTATCAAAACAACTCTCTTGTATATGGTAACTAAATAAATGTACAGAAGAGATATCATATGTTTACAGATGTGATAGAATGCATGATAGCAGTATTTACATATGTGATGAAATGCAGGGTAGCTTCAAGGAATTAGTTAAGAAGGAAACTCACTCAGATGAAAGATCACAGTATAGCAGGTAAATAGCAAAGAATTACATATCAGTCTTCATAGAATAAAGAAAGAGAGGTATACGCAGGTTCACCATTGACCAAGCTGCGTATACACGCAAGTTCATTATATACAAGTCGTGTATACATACACATGCACTTTCACAGAAGGAAAAGCGCATATACCTTGGAAAACTAAGTTTTTGGTCTGAAGTATTTGGTCCATGGTATTTTGATCTATGGTATTGGTCCATGGTATTTGGTCGGAGGCATTGACCCTAGGTATTTGATCCAAGGTGTTGGTCCTAAGTAGTTTTGGTCCATGGTATAAAGAAAGGCCTAAAACTATAAAAGGAGGAGAAGATCATTAGGCCAAGACACACAAGCATTGAATATCTGATGAAGTGTGAGATCTAGTATGCAGGTTATGGGTTTATGATGCTCTGCTTGATCTGAACCAAGGATGAACCTTAGCGGTTGATGGAGGACAAGATCTAATGATAGATAGAGATCTTAAGGCTTGGAATGAATTGTCTTTATATGGCTTGATCATGTTTATTCTAGATTTGTACTCTGAAGCATGTGTTGTTCTATACATATCATGATCTGGGTATAACTGAAGTTTGGAATAGCTGCAAAATTATGAATGATTATTTACAAATGTATACGTTGGTTGACTTTGGTAAAAGCACATATACAAACAGGTTCAACTCATAGAAGCAGCGTATACCTTATGAACTATGATGTTTGAAGTTACAATTGGTTCTGGTTGTTGATGTAGATTTATGGGTTTTGCTTTATGTTCTGGTGACTGCATTCTGGTAATAGTGTTCAAATTGATTGATTGATTGTGATTTTCTTCAGTAATGATGGATGAGATCTAATAATGGATCAGGATCATAATGACTTATCATCATGTGATCTAATGGACTGGATCTGATTTCTAACACATGTATTATCCTTTATATGTGATGATCTGAGTATGTCTGAAGTCGGGAAGAATAGCGAAGTTATAAGTAAGTATTTACATATCTATACGTTGGTTCGCTTTGATGAAGTTGTGTATACATGCTCGTTTGGCTCTTCCAAGTTGCATATACACTCTGATGCATGGTTTTGAGGTTACAACTAGTTCTAAATGATGATGCAGTGTTTTGGGTTCAAATCTGTGTATTGGTTACAGTGATTTGTCTATTCCAGCTAATTGATTGAATTTGATTAAGTTTGAATGAATGCTTGATTCGGTTGTGATAGAGGTTCAATAAGTGTTTGATTCAAGTGTGTCAGAGATTCATGAGTTGTTAGTGATTGATTGAGTTTGGTTGATTCAGAAAGTAATGATTGAGTTTTAGTGATTGCAGTGGTGATTTATTTTGAGCTTCAATGTTGTTGATGGGTCTAGTATGAAAATTGGATGAAACGTGACCTTCAGATTATGGTGTTGTGTTCCAAGAGTATCTAGACTAAAAATTTATGAAACGTGGTACCTAGAGGAAGAGAGAAGGTTGTAGCCTTCTGTAGGTCGGCGCCTATGTGCTAGTAAACATATCGGCCAGTACAAGAGCTAGGGGGTTGTAGCTCCCTTCTAGTAGAAGCTGGAAAATGAGAGAAGGTTGTAGCCTTCTATAGGTAGAAGCATGCGTACTAGTATGAGTCTACACCAGTACAATGTTGTAAACATATTTTCTTATTATTAAAAGAAGACAGAGACGAAAGCAGTAGGTGGTTTTTACCCACATTGGGTTTCCACCTTACATCTTGGTGTTCATATGTGTTGCTTATGTGTGATGGTTCTTTCTGTTATTAACTGCACATGGTTACTGTTTAATGTTTAATAAAGTACTCATCACAGATTAAAGCTCAACATATGATGAATTAACTAAATCATTATTTTGCTGGATATACGCTTGTTTCCTTAAACACAGTTGCATGCAAACGTGGGTTACCTTCATTGAAGTAGCCTATATGAAATTGAGTATGAAATGAAAAAAGATTATCAACTTGACTAATACTGATTCACCCCCCCTCTCAGTATTATTTCCAACACCAACTCCAGCTCTTGGTCACCAATGACAAATATCTCCCGATTAATGTCCCAAAGACTAATCACGTACCGAAGCAACTTATGTTGGGCTCGCATCCCTGGCATGAGAAATAATTTGAGGAGCCCGCAAGCCCTCAAAGATTCTAGGAAATTTGGGTCATTCATTGCCTGGGTGTCAACATCCTCATGTTCTTCTTCTTTCGAGTTCACCATTTTTAGTTATTCATTCTTACAAAAGCAATTAATTTGAGTCAACAATCATGCTTGGCCCATAAATTTCCAGTTTTAACAGTGACTTTTTTAGGAAATAGGGTTTTACCCTATTCACGGAGTTAGCACTCTTGTTTTAAAAATAGTTGCGCTGATAGTGCGACTGGCTTTGTTGATCATCCTCGGTCGGTGCGATTCCATGCCCGGAAGTCACGCCGACCGAGGGCAATTTTTTTTTTTTCAAAGCCCCCTCAAAAAACTAAAAAAATGGTTAAAAACAAAAATAAAGGACATGAAAATGGAGCTTAGGGCTTTGGCTTTTACCTGTAACTAGTGGCTCGGCGATTGACCTCCCAGATCTCCTGTAATCTGCTCCGGAACAATCAGGGCAAATGTGAGTAAAAAGTCTCTAGAGCAAGGTAAAATGGTAAATGGTAAAAATATATTTACTTTTATCCTTTTTATTCATTTTTTCATGAAAATATGAGGTTTTTGTAAATATTTTAACCCATTTTGCCTCGTGAGCTAGATAATACACTTCACCTTTTTGTGCAGTGACAGGTGGTGGATGTTCGACGATGATGATGAGTCACATTTCAGCGGTTTTCTCGACTCGTTAAGCTCATATGAAAATATTGCCAAGTGTTTTTCCCTTTTGACTCATAAAAGAAAATAAAATGGGGGTCCACTTTCAAGCTCTTTTCCGACCCTTTATTAGAAAAAAGATGGTCGATCCCTTGTCATTTCGAACTCGTTAACGGATGCAAAGCGTCGTGTGCCCAGTATAAGTTTACCCCTTTTTCGAGCTGGGAGGAACTATTTATGAAAAAGGTACTCCTTGACTGAAATGGTCAATCAGTGCTCTCAAGTATCATTTTCTACCTTTTTGGGCTCGAGAGACACAGGTGTATGAAAAGGGACCATATGGAGTTTTCTTTCACGTGTCTTTTTCAAACTCTATAAACATGAAAAATATGCCAAGTTACACCTTTGTTGGACTCATTAAACTATTAAATGACATTGGATTTGTCATCATGACAAACATGAGCTTCTCCTTCATAGGGGTCATTAAAATTACTAGGTCAGATTCGTCTGAAGGATGAACTTACAGTGAAAGCATATGTTATCCCCTTCAAGATTGTGATTAAAAACTAAATGGTGCACCTGTCAGAAATGGTGGGGGGGAATTTGGAAATCTATCAGTTGTGTCAGTAGCTCACTCTTGAACATGACACTTTTTGTTTCGTGTCGGGGTTGGGATATCCTCCTTTGTATCATTGACCTTCCTGGGTTTGGGTCATTCATTTTTTCCTTCCATTTGATCTCTACCACGTCATCATGACCACGGATCCCATGGATCAAAAGGCTGCCAAAATTCCAGTTGTGTCACCAATATGTTCAAGAGTTTTCCTTCTGCAGTTACACTTACCTCTATTTCTCTGTATTGCCCAAAATCATTTTTCATCCTTTTGTCTCGTATCAATGATGTGGGAAACATTATGGCCCTTCTTCGACACAATCTTCCCATCGACTTTAGCTCATTATCTGGGAAGTTGACCGAGAGACTCCCTTCCAGTACCTTAGAGCTTACATGCCCTAACGGCAGGTTGTTCGCACTCGATGACAATTTCACATCCTTGAATTTTGATTGAGTGATTTCATGGGTGTTCAACTTCAATTCCTCTATTCACATTCCGTGGATTTTGTTGATAGTACCTTAAGGACCATTATCATTATTTGTGTTTTCTCTTGCGCTTGTTAATAGTTTACATCTTTGACTGGTAATCAAGCGATTTTCTAGCATGTTTGACGTCAACACATCTATTCACATGTTAGAATTTTTACTTTGATCGGGTCGTGTTGGAGCATAATTCCCTGGAATCAAATCACAAAATTCTAAGTTGCGAAGTGATGTGACATGATTATGTTGATGTACATGGCTCTTTTAGATGGATGGTCGTAACCATACCATGAGTTATCATATGTGATCCTTCTCATTATTGGATGGTTGCGACCATACCTTGGTTTCATTATGATCCTCTTTGATGGATGGTTGCACCAATACCTGAATCAATTTGCATGCTCATTCTCTGGATGGTTGCATCCATGCCATGATTCATGTATCATTTGACAGAGTTCTCAGTTATGTATATGTATATGTACTTTCTTGCAGGTTTTCTGACAGCAGACTATAGTTCCATACGCTGGTTCATAAAGCATTTCATCCCTTAGTCTAGTTCGGCCTTCACGCTTTAGGGGGCATCTATTACAAAGCATTTTGTCAATGTCCCTATACTTCCCATTTCTTGATCCTAGAGGACATCTATAGTGAACCCTACATGCTTTGCCTCCATGAAGAAACTCCCATTGTGTCCCTCTTCATGAGCAAATCAATTCTGTTTTGCACCATTTCCCCTGAAACTTTTGTTTTGCCCAGTTTACAAGATCGGCGCTAATGACATTTGTCTCCCCCACAGCGATGTGCAGAGATTAGAACTATACCTAGCACCGACCGGAGTGACTGAGCAATGTTCCAGTCGCGCTGGTCTTGTTATGGAATTTTTTTTTTAAATTAAGAGCCGAAGCTTCTAGTTCTAGAAGCTTCGTAACAGAAGTTTGGTAAATGGTTTGGCCGGATGGGAGGATGTCAGTTTGGGCTACTTTCCCCTATAATGATGGAGCTAACTCAAGGGATAAGACCTTATCCCATGAGAAGTGGATCCATCTCCCATCCATTCATCCTATATAAACCTCCCTTCTTCCCAAGCACAACCTAGTGTTGATATCGGTGTGTTAGTGCTATTTTGGTTCGGAGTAAACAACAATCTATTCATAGTTCTAGCTATCTAGTTGTGTGAGGGAGAAGTGTGATTTGTTTTGGATTGAAGCCTAGAAGGGAAGAGCCTTAAAACTATTTTTGATTGATTCCTTCATGGAATGCTAGCAGAAGTGTGTGGGAACCTAGTCTTGTTAGAGGAGAACCGCAATGTCAAGACAATGATTGTAATCTCTTCTTGATATCAATATATATGCAACTATAGATTGATTTCCTACATGTTTTTTCATCTTACATATTCATGGCTTAATTTTTCTTGACTTTTTAAGTAGTTTGAATTACAATTTGTCCGTTATCACAGTTGTTGTTTGTTGTTGTTCACTTGTTTGAGGTGCTTGAAGAAGGAAGCGAGAGATAGCTGGAGCAAGCAAGCAAGGACATCATCAAACGGGATAAGCGTACTAAGAGGTAGGCCCTATTAATTGGTTCTAACCTAAGGAAATCTTCCATAGAATGTATCTGTTGTGGCTAGACCCATTATCGGGCTAGAGGAATTTGTTTGTGTCCGCACTTATAATTTTACTTCGCCACATACCTATGAAAATGTTCTTTCAACCTATTCTGTCACTTTATTATCCACCCTTATTTTAAATAGGGGTTGTAAAATAGGTTGATAATAAGGTTTAAAAATATTTAGTCCAAAAATAGCTTTAGGTTCACAAAAATATGTTGAAAATAGATATTACAAGGGAGGAATAGGTCAAAATGCATGGAAAGGAATGAATAATAGTGTGTGCCAGCGAGTGTCAATAAATTAAAGTGTGCAAAGGATGAAGTGTGTTTGGAGAATTTCAGAATAGGATTTTCAGAAGGCGAGCCTACGACTGTGATAAGGAGATTGGCATAGAAATTTTAGACAAAGGGGGACTTTGTGCTAGGAACAACATTGTTTTTCTTTTAGCTATTATTTTTATATGATATGTGGCACACTTTGGTTGGATGCTCATGTTTTAAACTATTATAGATAGTTTCATATTGTAAATTGTTTTGTATAAGTTTTGGGGAACTCAACTTGTGTCAGCTTATATCTTATGTGTCTTGTGCATCATGTGGTTCTTACAAACTCTTAGTTAATGATGTATTGTTTATATGAATTGAACATGCATACGAAATATTTCCTGTGTAAGTTATGTCACTTAGTTATAAGATGCGTTATAGGCAGTTCTTAGGTGAACAAGGCACAATCTACTTGTACTAGGTGTAATTAGTCGAGTTTTTGTGACTAAAGCAAGCCAATGTCACATAAAATGCAATATCCAAGGATTTGACTTGGTTCCCAAGTCATGAAAAATTGTAAGGCTATTTATGAGGGCATGAGTGACAATGCATGCTAGGGAATTCTAGGGCATGCTAACATGTGAAAGATGATGTGAAGGCATTTCAAACATGCTAATATGTGTGAGGTGATAAAGCATGCCAAGATGTGAAAGGGTGTGAAAATGTGTGCCAAGGATTGTCAGGGAAAAAAATGGGAGAAACAAGTTAAACTACAAGGAAATGAACACGTAAGAGGGTTAATAAGTTATCAATTTACATTTTCCAAGTGGGTCATGCTAGGCACATCAACACTAGGTGCTAATAGGTGCCAAGTGCCAAGTATTAGTGCATTCTAAGTGTCAAATATTCATCTGTTGCTTCTCATCTACTTTCCAATAATTGATCTCAAATAAATTTAATATTAAACAATGCCAAAGCATACCAAGGAATCTCAATGCATGCCAAAAATTCTAATTAGACTTGCCAAGTGCCAACACCTTCCAAGTTCCAATGTGTGTCATGGAGTGTTATGAATTATATGAAGTGGTAGGGCATGCCAAAGAGTGCTAAGGTGTGCTAGAAAGTGCTAATGCATGCTAAGGAGTGTTAGGGAGTACTAGAACAACACAAGGGAGAACTATGTCAAAATGCATGGAAGTGAATGAATATGATGTTTTTCCATGGAGTGTCAATGAGTGTTATTTGTCATGCCAAGGAGGGAGTGACAAGGTATGTTAAGAATTGGTAAGGCATGCTAGGGAATATTAGGGAATTTCAAGAAGTTATAGAGTGTGCTAGGGAGTTCACATGTGCCAAATAGTGCCTAGGCATGCCAAGACATGCCAGGTTCTAAGGCATGCTAGGATGTGCAGGGTTCCATGTGTTACACTTCATTTTGTCACCATGACAAATGATCATCAAATTGGATCTCTCACCATCCATTCAAGTGTCATGAAGCACTCCTTTGCAAGTCAAACAACTTATATACCTTGAATAAAGTGTAAATTTTGGGAAACATGGTCCATAAACCCACTTTTAGTCTCTTGCGTAGTTTCATAGTCAGTTTTTGCACATACACAGTTATTGACATTGATCCCTGCATAGATGTGCGTTCTGTTGGCCACTAAAAAGTGCACACATAACTCAATAAAAAGTAAAAATAAAAAGTGATATCTAGAAGCATTCTTGGGTGAATCATTCCCAATAGGAAGCCTTGAACTCATGTTTTATTTGAGCCTAAACTCATTTTTTATGGAGCTAATCCCAATTCTTCAAGGAACCCTCATCCATCTTTAGTGGATCTCATCCTTGGACTAAGGATCTCAAACTATTTCCTTTTTGCCTATTAATCAAGCCATAAGTGGGGGAGTTGAGAGAGGCTGTTGAGAGTAAGTTTATGATGGAGGAATTAGGTTGGAGAACTTATCATTCCTGGAGAGGATTGATATTAATGGGAAGAGCTTCACAACATCAAGGCACAAGTTTTGTAGCTATGGTATGTTTATGAAATTAATACAAACATGTGTTTATTCTCACTGCATTTTTTAGTGGATTAATTGATGAATTTCATGGATTGTTTATGTTATTTCTATTTTTCCATTAAAATGATGTTTGTTAATAGTCTCCTTGATCACTAGTTTGAATTATTGAATCATTTATGTTTCATATGCCTTTAACCCTTTGTTATTTTCATGTGTGCAAGGCTAGATTCAAGCATGGAGGAATTGCACTGAAGCAGAAAGGGAGATATTTATCAAGCATGTCATAATAAGGTATGAATTTTCTTTTCTCACCTTGTTAGCTTATGATTCAAGAAAAGATAGCTTCAAGGAAGGAATAAACTTGATTGTTTGTTTGTTACTAGGTTTTGTCAAAAACCTAGGGAGATTGCTTGTGTCCACAATTGCGATTAGTCCTCATAACACTAGGGTATTTCAAAAGGGGCATGCTAGGCACACTAATAGTAGGTTCTAATACATGCCAAGTGTTAATGTGTGTCAAGAGCTATTGTATGTTAATGCATGCGCAGGTGTTCCAAGGCATGTTAGGGACTATAGGGCATGCCAACACATGCTAGGACAGTGCTATGCTATGATAGGGAATGCTAAAATGTGTTTGGGAATCCTAGTCATGGCAAGATGTTATAAGTACAAAGATGTTCGAAAATGTGTGAGGTTCCAAGTAATGTTAGTGTGTGCTAAAGCATGTTAAGGTGTGTCAGGACTGTTGAGGAGTGCTAGGTATCTCTCATTAATAGATAGTGGCAAGGTATGCTAGGAAGTGCCAAGGAATGATAGAGTGCTAGGCTGACATGCCAAGATGTGTCAGGTGCTAGAGTGTGCCAATGCGTCTTAGGGAGTGTCAGGGAAACACAAGCAAGCACCAAGTCAAAATTCATGGAAACGAATGAATAAGAGTGTGTGGTAGGGAGTTTCAATGAGTTCTATGTGTGTTAAGGAGGGAGTGACAGTGTTATATGCTAGGTAGTGCCAAGGTATGCTAAACTACCAAGGCATGTTAGGAAGTGCTAGGGTGCACTAGCGAGTATCAAAGCATGCCAAGGAATGTAGGGGATGCTAACACATGCCACATAGTGATAAGGCATTCTAAGAATGTCAGTTTCTATGGCATCTCAAGATGTAAAATATGTTTCTTAGTTGTTTTATGGCCATGGTTGGATGTGATGAGCCTTGTCTTGGTAACTTGTTAAGTGGGATGAGTTTAGATTAGACATGAGTAGCCTAATATGAGTTACATGTAGTTCTTAGGTGAAAAAGACATATGTTGAATTCCCACAACACATGAGAATATGGGTTTGGTCTTGGAATATTTGATGCAAACACACTCAAGTGTCACAACACATCTACTTTTCACAAAAAAATCTACACACATCAAGGAATTAACTAGTGCACATGATAATTTTTAACTTTTCCAAACCCTTATTTCTTATATTACAAGCTATAATAAAATGTGCTAGAGCTCCCATACTAGGGATCATGACCCTTTTAAATCTCATTGATATAAGGAATACAACTAGGGATTAGTGTTCGTCCTTTGACAACCAATCTACATTGAACAAGACAGCACTTGACCTACTTGTTGATGGTGGCCACATGCAACCCTTTCAATCCACGTGTCTAGAACACAACCGGTAGGTCCTCTTGCCTCCCATTCTGCAACTCCTCAATCTTCCTCTATAAATGAACTCAACTCCTTTAGGTTACTGAACTTGACTCAACAAAATTTCTCTCTGGCTACCTCCTTTTTCCTTCAAGATCTACAACACTTAGGGTCTTCAATCAACTGTTCACAACTCCGTTTATGAAAAATTCCTTGGTATGCAATTTTTTCCATACTACTGATCCAAGATGACAAGCCTAGGGCTATGTAGGTCACCCTTCTTCTCATTGACTCAATCTCTACAATATAGTGAACAAGGGCTAGTTGGCTCTCCCACTTGATTGTTACTTTAGTCCTTAAAAGTCTACATGTCCTTAGGCCCAATAAACCTACCCTTCTACTAGTCTTGTTGTCCTTCATAAGCACAAGACATAGGGCTCTTCTTTGATAGTCACCTAACAACCCTCCAACTGTACTAGGACGACCATTAATTTTTCCAACCGCAGTTAATTATTTTACTAATCTATGGCCCAAAACACTGCCCTCATCTAGGGCTCTTCAAATTTGCCACCTAATAATTATTTGAGTCCTCTCAAAATCACTATTCTTTTGTACCAATTTCTTTATTGTCCAATCTATGAACAAATCTGAACTACTCCTCTTATCATCCTTCTAACAATCTATAGATGACTGAACTAGGGTCACAAATCATCCACTAACATTCCATTGACTAATTGTTTATAGGCTACTTCAGATCTCTGTCCAAAACTCTATGGAAAGTCCACCAAAATCAACTCCTCTTCATGTCAATCCATTCCTCATATGGCACATTTCTTCTATTCAATATTCTAATGAGGATCCACCCTCCTTTGGATCTTCTATATACACACATACTTTTGTAAACTGTTATCACTGTAAAACTTCCTTAAAAAATTTGGACAACTTACATGGTATCTCAATTCTTGTATCAATCATGGTCAAGTCATGGTGAAGTCATTTTAATGTTTTAGAGTCTAATTCATAGGGTTAGAGTCTCATGTCCATCTTCAAATAAAGTTTGAAAGCCTCATTCCATGTCCTAGAAGCCTCACCATGTGTTTAGAGGTCATATCTCACATCATTTTGGAGAAATTTTGAAACTAGCTACGAAGCCACGTTTTCATAGCGCAGATAGTGTAAAAATCCTATTTTGCGTATGAAATCAGTGTTTTCGTAGAACGCTACGAAACCCCTGAAAAAGAATGTTTTAGCACAAAAGTCTCCGTTTTTGGCTTTTACTAGTCAACTTCCAGAAGGGTTCCTGAGGAGCTGAGAACTCAATTTTGAAAACTGAAAGAGGCTTTTCTTCCTAACATACCCAAAAACAAAAACCTCCTTCAGTTTCGTAAAATTCGTTGTGAGGTGAAAAGAATTTAAGGTTAAACTTGCGCTACAAAACTGCTGAAAGTTAAGCTTGGTCTTCTGGTTTTAGCAGTATTTTTCAAGATCAGTTTCTAGTTACAGGAAAACGTATTGTGGAATTCTGAGGGAGTTTTGTCTTCCTAAAATCTCCATCTACAATAACCTATCTCACTTTATTCATAAGTTTTTTCAGTTGGGAGATACTAAGATTTAATTGAGACCCTAATTTCAGAAAATGGATTTTCCCTGTTTGACACGTGTGTTTCAAGAACAAATTCTTAGCACAAAAGTCTTTGTTTTCAGCTTTTACTAGTCAACTTCCAGAAGGGTTCCTGAGGATCTGAGAACTCAATTTTGAAAACTGAAAGAGGCTTTTCTTTATAACATACCAAAATACAAAAACCACTTTCAGTTTCTTCAAATTCGTTCTGCGGTGGAATGAATTTATGGTTAAACTTGCGCTACGAAACTGCTGAAAGTCAAGCTTGGTCTTCTGGTTTTAGTTGTATTTTTCAAGATCAGTTTCTGGTTACAGGAAAATGTATTGTGGAATTCTGAGGGAATTTTATTTTCATAACATCTCCGTCTACAATAACCTATCTCACTTTCTTCATAAGTGTTTTCAATTGGGAGATACTAAGCTTTAATTGAGACCCTAATTTCAAAAAATGGATTTTTCCTGTTTGACATGTGTTTTTCAAGGACAGATTCTGGACAGCTGGAGGAATGTTTTAAAAAACCAAGAGAGGTTTTTGTTCTAAACAGCATGGGATACAAAAACCTCCTTCAGTTTTATAAAATGGGTCATGGATGAGGAGATAAAGGCTCTGTACCACGTGCAAATGTTCAAGGATCTAAACCTAAAAATAGGGAAACATGTTCCCTAATTTCTAGAGTTTGTCATCAGCAGTTGGGTGACCACGTGGGAGGCTTCATCAAATTCGACTTCATGAGGTTGCAGCTGTCAAAGAATGCATTTAAATGTTTATATAAGGTTGTTGTAATCATAATAAGGAGTTACACTCCTAGTTGTATTAGGTCTCTAGGACTGCTAGTTAGTTGTCAAATGCATTTAAAGTTTTGTTTTATGGTTAGAATAGGTGTCACTAATGGAAAATTCGAATTATATTGATGAGGGATGATGGAATCCTAATTGTAAATGCTATATATAGAGAAAGAGGTCGAAATAGCAAAGGGTTGGAGACTTTTAGGCTCAGCTGCTACTCTATGTGTAGACTGTGTTTATTTTTAACCTAATACAGATTTCTACTTAGACAACTCAAGATTCATGAAGAGTTCTTGTATGTTCTTGTTATGATGGCATCTTCCAATACTTACATTGTAGTGGTGTTTAGTTATGATACTCAGAACTCATCAATGATGCTCTGACTTCCTTCATAGATAAACTAACTATGTTTCACTGTTTTGTATTTTCATTTCTGCACTTGAACTTTATAATGCCTTGACTTCCATGCTAGGTAGAATGCTTTGGCTTCACTATTCAGGATTCAAAGAGAGTTTTTAATGTCATATTTTCTCATGGATTTCCTCTTTCACTTACTTGCAGTGGTATGAATACATGTTACTTAGAACTCATCAATCATGCTCTAACTTCCTTCATGTATTTATAAACTGTGTTTCCTTGCATTGTATCTTTGTTTTGTTGATGCATAAAAACTCTTTATGCCCTGACTTCATGTTAAGTTGATCTTGATGTGGTACTAAAACATACTTTGACTCCATAGCCCAATGGTAGCCAACCTTCATCTTTCAACCTATAAACATATACAATTACAAACCATAGAGTTACCCATCTATTCATATCTTTAATCTAAATCATTAACCCTTTGAGAGAGCCCTCTCAGGCTGAGGAGGCTAAGCCTTAGCTAAAAGATTGGTTTGAAAGAGTTACACTGAGATAGTTTGATCAACAGCCTATCAGGGTCCTATTTTGGTGATAACATTTTGGTGCGTCTGCCGGGAGTCTGAAGATTATTCATTCCTGAAATCAAGAAGCTGAACTTCTGAAGGTAGCAGGAGCTCAAAAGGTTTTTGAGGCTGCAAACTACCTTGGCGACCCCACACATCAAATAACAAATTGGAAGGTGACTCCACTGCTAAAAGATCAGTAGCTTGATGAAGTTTCAAGATGAGTTCCACTGCAATAATGAATGCCAGGTATGCTCCTATGAATAGGTCTCATATCCCTGGTTTTCCAAATCCTATGCCAAAGTTTGATTGGTTAGAGGATCTTCCAATATTCAAAGATGAAAAGAAAGACACTGCTGCTCTTCATTTGGTTAGGTTCCATATGCATGTACGTAATCTTAAGGTTCAGTTCCTTGAAGATTGTCTCATGAGGATGTTTATGACCACTTTAGAAGGAAAAGCGTGGTCTTGGTATAAAAGCTTAGAAAATGGTTCAATATATTCGCTTGCTACTTTTCATGATGAATTCTATGAGATGTATAAAGAATTTCATCCTTCCTTATTGCTGCTCAAAGATTGTGGTAAACATTCTTTAAGTCTTATTCAGTATTTGGAGGATTGTTATGATGATGATGAATTTATGGATGAAGAAATTTTAGAGGCTCTTCATAAAAATGCATTTCAACACCAAGAAGAAAGTATAACATCCCATGAAATGCAAAATGAAAATCAGCAGGGGTTTACTTATGAAAACCATGTTACATCCTCTGATATGAATGAGAAGACGCAACAAACTTGCTAGTCTTTTGATCATAAAGAGTATGAAATTGATTGTAAACACCAAGAAGAAGTACTGGAAGATAGCTTTTATAACCCTCAGGCAGAGGAAATGGTTGTCCATTTTTGTAATTCCTTGCAGCAGCTTACATCAAAGAGTGATCATAATAATGAAGAAAATTACATTGTTTGTGGGAATCGTTCAGAAAAGTAGTTGGATAGCATATCAAATAAAGGTTGTGTGACTAAATATCAGTTGTTAGAAGTAATAGGATGTTATGAGAATCATCAAACTAACCATGTGTTTTTTTTACCCTATAGCTAACTACATGGAAAAGATTTACTGTTCAGGCTTCCAGTTATATTTTCATCTTGAAGAACAGTTACACCTCATGCTGCCTTGGTTATTTCAGTATCTGGTTTGTTTTTGTTTCAAGCACAGTCAAGAGATTCAAGTGTCAGATCAGATCGATGATTGGCTTCATTGGAATTTTCATGTTCCTTGAGCTACAAGTGGAGATTGCAGCTGATAGGGTAGGTAAGAATGTGCAAATAAGCTCAGGGTAGGTTGACTGAGCATCTGTTTCAGTAGGTGCAGTTGGAATTTTTCATTCAAAAAGCATTAAAGGCTTGAGGAGAAAATTGGGAAGAAGTTCAAATTTTTCTTCTAGAGGATGGATAGCGGCACAGGAGCTACAGGTTCTTAATGTACCACAAGGGCACACTATCCCTAGTGGAGCCACTGTTATCACTGTAAAACTTCCTTAAAAAATTTGGACAACTTACATGGTTTCTCAATTCTTGTATTATTCATGGTCAAGTCATGGTGAAGTCATTTTTATGTTTTAGAGTCTAAGTCATAGGGTTAGAGTCTCATGTCCATCTTCAAATAAAGTTTGAAAGCCTCATTCCATGTCCTAGAAGCCTCACCATGTGTTTAGAGGTCATACCTCACATCATTTTGGAGAAATTTTGAAACTAGCTACGAATCCACATTTTCGTAGTGCAGAAAGTGTAAAAATCCTATTTTGCGCTACGAAATCAGTGTTTTCGTAGCGCGCTACGAAACCCCTGAAAAAACATGTTTTAGCACAAAAGTCTTTGTTTTCAGCTTTTACTAGTCAACTTCCAGAAGGGTTCCTGAGGAGCTGAGAACTCAATTTTGAAAACTGAAAGAGGCTTTTCTATCTAACATGCCAAAATACAAAAACCACTTTCAATTTCTTCAAATTCGTTCTGAGGTGGAAGGAATTTATGGTTAAACTTGCGCTATGAAACTGCTGAAAGTCAAGCTTGGTCTTCTGGTTTTAGCAGTATTTTTCAAGATCAGTTTCTGGTTACAGGAAAATGTATTGTGGAATTCTGAGGGAATTTTCTCTTCATAAAATCTCCATCTACAATAACCTATCTCACTTTCTTCATAAGTGTTTTCAGTTGGGAGATACTAAGCTTTAATTGAGACCCTAATTTCAGAAAATGGATTTTTCTTGTTTGACATGTGTTTTTCAAGGACAGATTCTGGACAGCTGGAGGAATGTTTTAAAAACCAAGAGAGGTTTTTGTTCTAAACAGCATGGGATACAAAAACCTCCTTCAGTTTCATAAAATGGGTCATGGATGAGGAGATAAAGGCTCTGTACCACGTGCCAATGTTCCAGGATCTAAACCTAAAAACAGGGAAACATGTTCCCTAATTTCTAGGGTTTGTCATCAGCAGTTGGGTGACCACGTGGGAGGCTTCATCAAATTCGACTTCATGAGGTTGCAGCTGTCAAAGAATGCATTTAAATGTTTATATAAGGTTGTTGTAATCATAATAAGGAGTTACACTCCTAGTTGTATTAGGTCTCTAGGACTGCTAGTTAGCTGTCAAATGCATTTAAAGGTTTGTTTTATGGTTAGAATAGGTGTCACTGATGGAAAATTCGAATTCTCTTGATGAGGGATGATGGAATCCTAATTTTAAATGCTATATATAGAGCAAGAGGTCAAATTAGTAAAGGGTTGGAGAATTTTTGGCTCAGTTGTTGCTCTATGTGAAGACTGTGTATATTTTTAACCTAATGCAGATTTCTACTTAGACAACTCAAGATTCATGAAGAGTTCTTGTATGTTCTTGTTATAATGGCTTCTTCCAATACTTACATTGCAGTGGTGTTTAGTTATGATACTCAGAAATCATCAATGATGCTCTGACTTCCTTCATAGATAAACTAACTATGTTTCACTGTTTTGTATTTTCATTTCTGCACTTGAACTCTATAATGCCTTGACTTCCATGCTAGGTAGAATGCTTTGGCTTCACTATTCAGGATTCAAAGAGAGTTTTTAATGTCATATTTTCTCATGGATTTCCTCTTTCACTTACTTGCAGTGGTATGAATACATGTTACTTAGAACTCATCAATCATGCTCTAACTTCCTTCATGTATTTATAAACTATGTTTCCTTGCATTGTATCTTTGTTTTGTTGATGCATAAAAACTCTCTATGCCCTGACTTCATGTTAAGCTGATCTTGATGTGGTACTGAAACATACTTTGACTCCATAGCCCAATGGTAGCCAGCCTTCATCCTTCAACCTATAAACATATACAATTACAAACCATAGAGTTAGCCATCTATTCATATCTTTAATCTAAATCATTAACCCTTTGAGAGAGCCCTCTCAGGCTGAGGAGGCTAAGCCTTAGCTAAAAGATTGGTTTGAAAGAGTTACACTGAGATAGTCTGATCAGCAGCCTATTAGGGTCCTATTTTGGTGATAACATAAACCATCTTCCATATCTGTGGTCTATATTTTAGAGATAATCCTCGCTCTAATGGTCATGACCCCTCTTCTTCTACACAGATTTGTCAGTATTAAGGGAATACTTTATGGAATTAGCATGCTAGAAAACCACCCTAACTAGGGAATTATAGTTATATTCTAATTTATATAGAACAAAGCCTCTCCAACCATAGAAAAAACAACAACTATTGCCTCCATAAGGAACTCGACCTAGATCATATGGATCCATAGATTATGGGCATTTATTTTACTACATCTTGAATTGGAATTTAGATCTATATGACCCTCAAACTACGATTACCTTAGTCAATATTACACCTACAACTACTTATGTCCTGGCCCTAAATTCCAGTGTGGGCCCTCCTCCATTGCGTTGGTCTTTATCACATACCCTGCAACCTACTAACCACCACAAGCCAGGGTCTCAACCCTCTCCTCTATTTCAGAATTTGGTGTGGCCTTCACACAAAAAAACCACTAAAATCACATGCCCAAATTATCATGACCTGCCTCTCTTGAGCTCGATTTACTAGAATAGAACCAACAATATACCATCCTGCTTCTTAGCTCAAACCCATTAAGGTATGTCACATTTTTGTGAACCCTCACATGATGATCTTGCTCTTGGTGGATGATGTTGTCTTCCCTTTAACAACCCTTACTCAACCCTCTAACTTGGCCTTCTTTAGGACTACATCTCTCTTGGCCTCCTTGATCAAATGAGCTCCTTCTCACTTAATGGTCTTGCCTTCATACTAATTCCTACTTAAATAGATTTTCCTAGATAGGGCTCTTAGGAACCCTTTATAACTTACGAGTTTTATCCACTTAGACCTTAGGAAATATTAATTTTCCTTTGTAATTTTCTTTTAGATTTTAAACCCCCATCCTGGGTCCAAAACCCTTTGCTTGAATTCTTTTCCTACAAAGCCTTCTGTGACCAAACTCACACAAACCCATCTCACTAGGCTTATGGAGTATCTCCCAAGCTACACAATTCAACAACATAGTCTAGCTGTAGTAATCGTAACTTGTTCAAGCTCTTGTAGTCAAGCAAGGACTTAGTTGGGTTCCCAAGTTGAAAATTAAGGAAGGGAAGTTGTGAGGGCGCGATATCTAGGGATGGGTAAGGGCATGACAAGGAATGAAAAGGAACGCTAACACATGTCAGAAAATATCAATGCATGCTGAGGAGTGTTAGGGAGTGTTGAGGCATCACAAGGGAGAACTAGGTCAAAATGCATGGAAATGAACAAATAAGAGTGTGTGCCAAGGAGTGACAATGAATTCAACTGTGCCAAGGATGAAGTGTGTTAGGAGAAGTTCATAATATGATTGTCAAGACAAAAGCCTACATTTTTTATAAGGGGCTCGACAAAGAAATTTTAGACAAAGGGGGACTTTTTTCTAGGCACAACACTATTTTTCCTTTAGCTATTATTTGTAATGACATGTGGCACATTTTGGCCAAATGATCATCTTTTAAACTATTTTATACAGTTGCATATTATACATTATTTTGTATAAGTTTTGGGGCACTCAGCCTCTATCGACTTATATCATGTGCCTGTGCATCTCGTGGTTCTTGCAAACTCTTAGTTAATGCTCTATTTTGTATATGAAGAGGACATACATGTGAAATATTGTATGTGTAAGCTATGTTGCTTAGTTTTTTTATGTCCATGGCTAGATGTGATCCTTGTCTTGGTAAGTTCTTAAGTGGGACAAGTTGAGCTTGGAAATGAGTTTCCTAATATGAGTTATGGGCAATTCTTTGGTGAACAAGGTATAATCTACTTGTATTAGGTGCAATTGGTCTAGTTATTGCAACTGAATCAGACCAATGTCACATGAACTATAGTAGATAAGGACTTGATTGGGTTCCCAAGTCATCAAAAAATGTAAGGCTAGTGGTGGGGGTGTGAGTGACAAGGTGTAATGAATGCTAACATGTGCCAGATAGTGTCAAGGCATGTCAAATATGCTAAGATGTGCCAAGTGCTAAGGCATGCCAAGATGTACAAGGGTGTCACAACATATTCTAGGGACTATTACGGCAACAAAAGGGAGAAACAAGTTAAACTACAAGTAAAAGAACACATAATAGGGTTAATAAGTCATCAATTTACCTTTTACAAGAGGGTCATGCTAGGCACACCAACACTAGGTGCCAATAGGTGCCAAGTGTTAGAGAATTCTAAGTGCCAAATATTCTTCTATTACTTCTCATTTACTTTCCAATAGTTGATCTCAAATAAATTTAATATTAAACCATGCCAAAGCATACCAAGGCATCTCAACGAATGTTAGACATGCTAAGACTTTCCAAGCACCAACATGTCCCAAGTGCTAATGTGTGTTAGGGAGTGATACACATATTTCTATCAAGTGGTAGGGCATGTCAAAGAGTGCTAAGGTATGCTAGAGAGTGCTAATGATGTTGAGGAGTTTTAGGGAGTACTATGGAATCACAATGGAGCAGTAGGTCAAAATGCATGGAAGTGAATGAGTATGAGGCTGTGCTAGGGTGTGTCAATGAGTGCTAGCTGGAATGCCAATGAGGAGTGACAAGGTATGTTGAGCATTTATAAGGCATGCTAGGGAATATCAAGGCATGTTAAGAAGTGCCAGAGTGTGTTAGGGAGTTCCATTGTGTGTTAAAATGTGCCAAATAGTGCCAAGTCATGCCAAGACATGGCATATGCTAAGGCATGTTAGGATGTGCAGGGTGTCAAGGTATGCCAATATGTGTCAAGGAGTGTTAAGGAAACATAAGGAAGAACCAAGCTAAAATGCAAGGAAATGAACACATAAGAGGGTTAATAAGTCAAGACTTTATATTTTTCAAAAGGGGCATGCTAGGCACACTAATAATAGGTTCCAATACATGCCAAGTGTCAATGTGTGCCAAGTGCTAATGTATGTTAATGCATGCCAAAGTGTTTTCGGGCATGCTAGGGACTACAGGGCATGTCAACACATGTTAGGAGAGTGTTATGCTATGTTAGGACCTGACAACATGTGCTTGGGTGTCCTAGTCTCAGCAAGATTTTCTAGGTACAAAGATGTTCCAAGACATGCGAGGTGCCAAGGAATGTTAGTATGGGCCAAAACATGTTAAGATATGCCAAGAGTGTTGAGGAGTGTTAGGTCTCTCTCATTAATATAATTGACAAAGCTTGATTATGTATTAAATAATATAGTTCCTACACACACTAATGGAACTTTATCTAAAGGGAATTTGTTAGATAATAAACCTAATAGACATGAATCATGCGTTGACTCAAAGGAAAGTTATATTCTCATTACTCGATGACACACTAATTATTTCTTAACAAACTGACTGACTCTAAACACTATGGCCTTGGACACATAATGAAAAAGACTCCACAACAATGGTCTTAAATCATTTTTTTTACAAAAAATATAGTATCATGCACATTGTGTCATCAAAAACTCATTGGAATGATCAATGATGACGGACATGTTTTGACCATCTCCAAAAGTAGCCAAAAAGATCATTGGTGATGGCCAGTAAAATACCGTCACTAGAAGTGTCACCAAAGAGAGAATTAGTGATGGACCTTTAACAACACTCACCAAAACTGTCACTAAAAATGGATTTGGTGACAAACCTTAAATGACCATCAGTAAATGCACTTACAACAATGTTTCTTAAAGGACCGTCACCATATGTGACATTGGCTACAGACCTTAAAGTTCTATTACACGCATGCTCCTCACCAATGACCTTTTTTGTTGTAGTGGGAGACTAAGGTTGGCAGTTCTTTAAATACAAGGGAATCTAAAAAGTGGTTTGGCTTACTTAGACCGTTTTTTAGAAAAATAGGAAGGGTAGTTGTGAGCCAACTTCATTGTTATTAATTAAAAAAAAAACCTTGATTGATTTCTTGTTGTACAATCCATATTTTTTCTAATTATTCCTTTTTGTAAGTAAAATGATACAAGGGAAGGGGTGACCCTAATATTCTCTATTTTCTTCCTCAATATTTTGTTTAAAAACAATCTCTTTGTATTTCCTCCATTCCAAACTTGTCGTAACAACATGGCCTCTCTACCGAGACACATATTATTTTATGCAATAATGTTATATCTCCATATTTAAATGGATATATGCATTGTTGGTTTGTATTTTGTTTCTTCTTGGTGAATAATAGTGGCCTCAATGCACTACATGCTCTGTACTAGTTATATGCAATTATCCTTTTAATCTGACTTTTTATTATTATTATTACTTACCAGAATTTGTGTCTTTACATTACAAGAGATGGGTATTTACATTTTTAGGAGATGGCTAACATTTTTCTTATTTTAAAGCAAACTAGGGTTCACTGTCAACTAGCAATAACTTGCAGAGTAATACTTTTTTCTAATCATTGCAACATAAAATTTTAGTATTTAATAATGACCTATATAATAACAACATTTTTTTTTTCAAGTCAATTCAGTAATAAAGTTGTTCCTCAACTAGTTATTTATTTACTTATTTATTTGTAGAGTCTTATTCTCTTACATGATTCATTTTCTAGGTATAGAGTTAAGCTGAACTTAAAGGTTTTACTAAACCTTAGTTGTAGTTTTTTTTTTTTAATATTTGAGACTCATGTTGAAGCAGATTTTTTCATTACAACATCTAACCCAATATTTCCTGTTAAGTTACCTTCATCCCGTAAAATTTAGGATTCATTATTTTCCAATTCATCTATACCAGTTGTACATTATCCACCTTCTATAACATAACTTAAACATCAACAAGATTTCACCTCTAAAGTTTTACTAGTACTACTAAAGTTTTAGAATATTACCTAGAATCTACCATAATTACTGTAGCTTCCTTTTTCTTCTCGCAATAGAGGTTAGAAATTATTCACCAGACAATAGTTCTTCATCCTACTTCTAATTCAAAATTAGATTTAGCTTAGATATTGTATAAATATAACATTCTTGACCAAAACATTAAACATAAAAAAATAATAATACTCTTTGGAAATGTGAGAAAGACCATTATGGTCCTCCCAAACCGTAAGTCATAATCTCCCTAACTACCCCCCATATTTCCTCTTACTCACAGAAAAAAATATTTTGGGAATTATTTTCTTACAGGGGGGTTTTCTTCCTTCTCCCTCAAAACCTTTTAGTGGTTTCCTACCCAGTTGTCTGGGGTTTGAAGCAATATTTATCTCCCACTGGTTCTAACTAAAAATATTGTCTTTCTCTCCCACTACACTTTTGCTGAGAATTGTTGTCTTTTTTTTGTTCCACAACATTCTTATGTTTCAGAAAGAACTGTGTCATTTTTATCCAACCACCTTTCTTTCTACTCCTTCTTGGAGTGTAACTAATTCCTAACTATATCCTGTCATTTTTTTAGCTAATTCTTACCCTAACGGTCCTTAAAACGTTTCTAGAAATAATTAATAAAATAATCATTATCACACATTTTCTTTAAACATAAATTCAAAATATTTATGTCATTAGATTTTTTTTTAATTATCACCAAAAAATATGACTGTATAATTTCCAAATAAAATAATAAATGAGATGTTAGCTTTTTCCATGGTATCACACATTTATTAATAACATAAAAATATTTTAATGTTGTTCAAAACCTAGATCTAGTTGAATTTCCATTTTAAGTAAAATAATATCATATCAACTTGGTCAAATTATTAATGGATTAAATTTTAGAAGTTTCTTGATTCTAAATCCATGGGGTTCACATAAGGATCCTATCTTTAAAAATAAAACCTCCTTGAAGTTTGGAAAACTTTATTTTTACAAAGGCTCATTCGAGCTCGAAAACTCAATTGAGCCCTTGGTTAAACATGTAAATGACTCGATCAAAGGTTTCTTAAACCCTCAATCCAACTATTTGAATTTATAATTTAAGCTCTCGATCAAGGTTTTGAGGCCCTAAAAAACCACAATTTTATTACCCCTTCTGCAGGTTTATTTGTAACACCATTTTTTACCCTAGCAGACTTAGGAAAAATTTGCTCTTAAATGGAAAGGTTGATCATGTTGGATTCACAAAGGAATCCTCTATCCAATGGCATATGATTTTGACATTTTTGAATTCATTTGATATTTTTCATATAATTTATTTGAAACATAATGCTTGATTTTTTTTTGGACAATTTCAAAGAGGCTGAATAAAACATAACATAAAATATACACAATGAAAAAAATTCAAAAAAACACCACTATCTTTGTTTACTAGTCCTCTTCAAAAGGGTACTTTGGTTTTTCAATTTATTTAAACAATTGAAAAAAAAATACGCAAACATGTGCCTACAAAATTCAATTGAAATATTACTTCACCAACATAAAAAATTAATAAAAATTATAATTTTTCATAAAAAAAATAATTTAATATGAAAAACTTAGTTCTCTCTTTGTAGATCATGCTATATATATATATATATATATATATATATATATATATATATATATATATATATATATATATATATATATATATATATATATATATATATATATATATATACACATTTTATACTAAGTTATGCTATGTGAAAACACACATACCTCTTAAGATGCACAAAAATTTGCAAGGATAAGCATTTCATTTAATGGAAAATTGATTGATTATATGACACTATTTTTTTTTTTTGCAAAACATATCATTAGGACCACACTATAATTCTCCACAAATTGTCTTTTTACTACAAATCAAAATTCACAATGCTTATATGAATTTGGAGGGATTTAATTCAATAAAAGAGTAAAATTTTGAAATTTCATTGCCACATTTGGCCCAAAAGTGTAACTCATCTTCATGCATTCACCTAAGATCATCATATTCCTTTTGCATTTCTTGATTCCGTTCGTCATGAGAAGAAACTTCTTTAAAGGAATTTGGTTATGAGTTAGTAGATAAATTCAATTCACGATCATACGAAGCATCCATATCGTCTAAATCAACTAAATCATAATTATGTATATCACCTCCATCTTGTTTGATGTAATATCTTATTCTTTTCTTTCCAGCCTCACCGAGACGAACATTTTCAAGTGTTTTGTTGATCCATTTTTTAGAACCTTTTAGATATGGTCTAGGTTCCTCAATTGATTCATATTGGGTTACATCAATATCTGGCCTTATAATCCTCTCAATCACATCACTCAAAGGATTTCTTGATTTGAATAAGCGGTTGAGATTTCATGAGGGGGAGATAATGTTATAGAAGAATATTTCATAGATTGATCCATGATAGGTGATCCCCCTTCAATATATGGAATATCATTATCAAATTCATGAGATTTATTTTCATGTTTGAGTCCAATCTTCCACTCAACAATATTATTAGCCTTGGAAGATTTAAGAAAAACCACATCTCTAGAATAAACAAAGTTGTTGTTTTATAAATATGATATACATTGGTGGTACTTGAATACCACAAGAAAATGAACTTTTGACACTTTTCATCAAGATTTCTTCATTATTCCTTAGGAATCAAGGAGTAACAAGTGGACCCAAAGACCCTATATACCTTATTAAACGTTCCTAAGGAGTCTTATTTATAACAGCATGAGATGGACATATCTTTTCACATATAATGAACATAGAACCACATGAGCCCAAAACATCAAATTGCATTTTTGAAAAACATCATGGAGTGAACCATATTCAAAATAGTCCTATTAATTCTTTTAGTTACACCAATTTGTTGAAGATTGTATGGAACAATGGTTTGATGTTGAATCCCATGTGATTGTACATCATTTTCATTCCGTAAATGAAAATTTATTAAAGTTTCAAAATCTTGTGTTTTTCTTTTAAAAAAATATACCCAACACATCCTAGTGTAATCATCAATAAAATCTATCACATATTTATTTCCATTTACAAAAGAAACAAGTAGAGGGCCACAATAATTAGAATGAATTAGTGAACTTTTTTTATGTGCTCTTAAAATAGAATCATGGAATAGTTATATTTCCAAGTATATAAGCATCACATTGCTTCAATTTCCTAGGAATACCACTCCTTTTCAATAGATGAAGATTTTCATAATTAACGTGTCCAAATTTGGCATATATAAAATACTAGATGGAGTTGTACCTTCATCATGATTCAACAGATGTATGTAAAATTATTTGTATGAGCTAATATACTTTTATCTTTAACAACTTATCATCCTCCATTCGAGTCATGACAACCTTGTTGTCAGACACTTTCCTTATTTCAACTTTTCTATCACAAATATCAATATAGTGGCCTTGCTGAAAAATGTGAAGAAGAAACTAACATATTTCTCCATGTCTTTGGAAGGTAGATAAAATCATGCATAAGATAATTAGGATATATAGGTAGTCCAAGCCTAATGGTGCCAAGTACTAGGGGCTTGAGGCTTGATTTGTTTGCAAAATATAAATTTTCATTTATGATTATCATTGAAGTCTCTTTGGAATGTCTGTGAAGTATTAAAAGAAGTTAATACCCCATTTTTTAGCACAAATATTTGTTTATAGCTTCAATGCATGGTGAAAATTGTATATTTTTTAATGGTGGAATTTATATGTTTTTGTAAAATTAATTTTCCATAGCATATATCTCATAACAACCTTGTTAGGTGCATTGCATTGGCCACACCCTCAAAACAATTTAGAGACTTATGCTTTATCTTAGTCATTTTAATTCAAAATTGGGAAAATAAAATCATTGGAAATGTCTCAACGTAAGGTACAACTTAAAAATTCTGAATATTTTTCTAGTGACCTGTAACAACACTTTTGAATTGTGAACCTTTGCCACCAAACTGCTACATTGAAACTAGTCTTGATCTTGAGAAAGTAATTTTTAAGCAATAAGGGGTAAAAACTAAATAGATGATATATCATTAAGAAGGTCTCAAAAAACCCTATGTCATCATTATGCCAATTTTTTTTTCTATATTTTATTCAAAATAAAATTTTATAATGAAACTTAATGATTATGAAATTTATCCCCTGGGAGATGTGCAACTTGCGAACTTTGTAGAGTAGGCATATGAACTTGGAATTGGGAAATTGAGGGCTTGTTGGAAAAATTGTTCTAATTATTATAGGTTGAAACCACTTATTTTCTAAAAACACACCATTATAGTTTTTATATTTTTCGTAAGACCTAACTCATGTGGACCCCACCTTGTGACTAGTGAAAGGGGTCAACATTTGAAGTTTTGCAAATTGTACTCACATATGACTAGATATAACTTGATCAACTTAGGAATGAAGATATAACCAATATTATAACTTGTTACTTTCATTTAAATTTAGCATTAATGTTTTAATGTGATTATTCATAAAGCTTCATTCCAAAAAATTAACTTTTTCAACACTTGAGAATCTCCAAAAAACAAGATTAAGTTAATATTCATTTATCCTTTTTAAAAAATATATTCAAATGTAATATTAAGCTCACAATACCATAGGTTCCATATTTTTCATCCCCGGCATGCTTGGTTTAATGAGAAATTTCAATTGTCTCTTATAATTGTATCCATCATTTCTATGGAAACCGTAGTGTGTGCATGTACTTTGCATATATTGGTGTTTCTGGTCATGAATGACATTCATATGCCCTTAATTGAACTACTAACAATAGTTAAAAATATTATTTGATGAATATTATGTATCATGTACCATGATTTCTTATAAATAACCTTCATGTCACATCTTATGTTCATTACATTCCTACTAATGAGAAGTAAGTTGTGGTGATTGTTTTCCAACATGACCATATTTAAAAGGATTAAATTGAATAAAACCCCGTGATATCATTTTGGTTTATACATTCCATGCCACTTCTAGCATATTTATTGACATTCCTATTCACATGTTCAAGAAAATCTTTGTTAAAAAAAAAAATCCAATACTAAAATTTGAATATCTTTCTAAGATTTTTAATATTTTCTAACTTATTTTCTAGCTATAAATAATTTAACCTTTTTGCATGGCCTCAACATTCCATGCATGTCACTTTAGTTTGGGTCATTTTCATTATAAAAATTACAAATATAGCTCTTTTAGAGGCTTTTTCTTTCTATAATCTCCTATATCATCATTTACTTGCTTCACTCCCTAAACATTTTCTTAACACTTAACATTTCACAGCTATTGTCCACCAATTTATTTATCGATGATGTAATCAAAAAATATATAGGTCCACATCCCCAATCTTGCATATTTCTCAATTTTTATGTATTACTTCCTTGCAAACACTTATAAAGTAGAATAGCCATGATTTTCATAAAGATAGAATTGAAATTGAGATCAATAGGAGTCGTGCCTAAGTTGAGTTGTTTAGTTACATTGTTTTAGTCACCCATGATAACTAGATTATGAATTGAATATTTCTTGTCCAAATTGACTCCTTGTAGGAGGGCATACATAACCACTTGGTTATTAGATATTGTGCCCAAACACTAGGAGTATGTTAGCTCCATTTTTCCTCCAAGGCCATAGAGCACCAACCCCCTCTGCACCTCCTCCCCTTTGGAGGATAATATGCAAATTAAGCTAACAAATTAGATTCAATTTTCAATAATGTTATTGGTATTTATTAGATTTTTTAATGATGATAATATAATATAAATTTGATTTCAATATCATAGGTAAGTTAGACCAAATTGATATATGGAACTCTTTGCTTGTGGGATAAGGAAACACTCTCCACACTATGATTTGACTATTAAAATCTAGATTCAGTTAGTGGTGAAATCTCATATCCTAAATCAATTAAAAAGAAATCAATAGCCAAGTTATGAAAGATGATATGGGTTTGGTTTTATTTTATTTTTATTTTTTAATTTTAAAATTTTGTGTATATTTGATAATACAAAGTTATTAGTCTCAACCTTTAAGTTATAAGTGGAGATTTTAGTAATTGGTTTGTTGTAATTTTTAATTATTTTACATATGTATTTGTTAATATGTTTTTGTAGGTTTTTAGGAAATTTTTTTAGAAATACATTATTTTAGTCTTGATCAACAACTTTCTGATTTTATTTAGTCTTATATTTGAGGAAAATAACAATTTTATTTAAATATGAGATGTAAAACTTAGAAATATTAAAATATATTTATACTATATAAGGGGAGGTAAAGTAATGTTAGGATTTAAATTAATTCAAAATATTAATTTCAATATGGTTAGTGCTTCTTTGCAATGTCTTTTAAAAAACAATTTTCCATCATTGTACGTTGTCTTTTATTGTCATATTTTATTACATGGGGTATCTTGATAGCAATGGTTGGATTCATAAATATCCATCATGATAGGTTAGGTGGTGATTTTGATGGCAACATGTGGATAACCAACTATGTGTTTTTGTAGCTATTTGTCTCCCTAAATAAGAATATGGTGGAGGATTTTGTCCGCTACTTCATTAGGAAATCATATAGATTTTGTTTCTATCAAAGCTTATTTTTATGTAATGAAATGATGGTTTTGCTAGTATAGGAAAATTCCCAAACTAATTATTATTTTTTCTTTATAAATGCTCAAATTAGATACATGTACCCTTTTGTAAATGTTTTCATTGCTTAAGCCTATTCATAAATAAGCAACCATTAGCATGGTTGACTTCTAATTGAAAAATATATACTAGAGATTTAAACAACTAAAATCTCAAATAAATAATTATATCTAATAATTTTATACTTTGAAGTTTATGCAATGTCTATTATATGGTTGCTTAAAATCCTACTTAACATGTTGGAATAATTGCACCTACTTGATCCACTGATTGATTCTTTAACTACATTTCTTTTAAAATAAAGCTTTGATTTGCAGTAATGATTTAATATAACAAATTATTATCATTACAAAGTTCTTTTGTGATTACTATAATTCACATCATTATAATAATTAATCAATTAACTTACATACAAATTTTAATGATATATTATAATTTAAGTGTAAAATTTGTTATTTGAAATATGAATTATACAACTATAATGTGTGATTATATATTTATATAAAAGGTTAATAAAATACAATATTGTTTTTTTTTTTTTTTTTTTTGCAATATCATAATTCAAAATTGTTAATATATTTTTATATTCTCTATATAAAAATATTGTATTTAATCAATTATTTCAAGAAAATGTACCAGAATACTAAAAAATTGAAAATGCTTTATTCATTTAATAATGTACACAAATAAACACATACTCGCACACACAATAATAGTTTTTTTAATATTTTGTAATATATCTAACTCCATCTCTCCATTCTTTATTTCGCACTAGCAAGAACCCCCTTAACTCTAAATGTTTATTGTAAAATCTTAACTACAATATTGGAAGTAGGTTTCTTATAAGTTAACCTACCTTTAAAAAAGTCTTAGTGAGGAATTTAATGATAATAAATATGGTTTCATGGGACTATTGGAGGCATGCCTTACTAAGAAAATACTTATTGTTTACTTTCCCTTGGATAACAACTTGATATGTAGTGTGTTGTAGAAACATTGTATTCGTGTGCTTGCACCTAGTATGCCATATGTCAAAGTCAAACATTATAAGAACTTCTCTTATGGAGTATTTAGTTGGCATGATTTATTAGTTTTTCAAATATGTTTATTTCAATTTTACACATATATTTACATATTTATGCCCTGTGAATAAAATGAATTATTTAGAAAAAGTGTCGAGATATAGTTGATCACTTCTTTCAATTGTGTTTACATGGAAATCAATACTTTGGTTGAGAAATTATCAAATAAGGGAGTCTAAAGTTTAGGATGACTAGATTATTCTACTTGAGTTTTGAAATGATTTTCTTGTCAACATTATCTAGTCAATCTAAACTTTCTATTAATATGCTATTTTTTCTTGGAATATTTTAAATATGTATTATATTTATTAGCTTTTTTCTTTCAAATCTAAAGGTATATGATGGAAGCTTATACATCTTAAACAACTCTTACATACTTAAAATAAAATTATATTGCTTCTATTCCATTATACTAGTCTTTCCTTCTATTCCTTAACTTTAAAACTCTTACAATTCAATCCCCTCCCAAAAAAATTATTTAAATCCTTCTCCCATGTTGACACCATCCATAGGTCATCGGAGTGTGGGGATATTTGTTGCACATTGTTGTGCTCACCAAATATCACATAGCATGGCTAGAGCCCGTGTTCCACTAGTAGATCATGGATCTGACGCTAGTGGGAGTGTTAGAGGCATCATTTTTATCCCTGTTGATGATGTTACATAGATTTTGGCTTCACCTGCCATAGGTACACCTCCTACATTATTAATCCTCTTTACTTTATGTGTTTATGTCTTGAATTTGTCTTTAATTTGTAAATCATCTTCAATTTATGTGTCTGGATTTAATGTATATGTTATTATGTTTAATTTGTTACATATTTTAAATTATGTTTATTTGCAGAGCTTGAGTAGGAAGAAGAAGAGGGTGATAGTGAAACATCAATCCCTTCGTGGGATGATTCCATGACCACTATGATGCTTGAGGTTGTTAGGGTCCAACATTCTTGGATTACATGAGAGTTGGTTACACTCCTTGCTAGCTCGTCTACTAGGTGTAGATTGACTCTGATGCTTGAGAGCATCAATTGGTTGATCCAGGCCTACAAGAGGGAAGGCCCACAAAGCGACCTTCTACATTCCATATAGATACTTGGGAGGTGGTGAAAGATGCCAATGAGGAAATTGATGTGCATGGGGAGTTGTTTGACATCCCTCTAGGCCGTGCTAAACATCATGGTATGATTCCACTAAAATAGTTTAGGAATGTTGATGCAACTCCTTTTATTCATGATCAATTCATTGGAGCTTGGTCAGGTCCCCCTATACTTTGCCTGATACTTATATTCATATTGTGTGCTTCATATGAGGCTAGATTACACTATCACTAGATCAAAGTTTTATGGATTCAGAAAAGGACGTAGCTATGATTGTCATGGGGCTCATAAGGACCCTTCGCATGTACCACCACCTCCAGGATTAGTGCCACTACCATCTTGGAGCGCAATATTGAATAATGAATTACATGAGTCATCACAACCCGAATTTGAGACCAGAAATACCATTGTAGGGAGCATGTGGACCACATTAGTTGGTGCGTAGGTAAAATTTCATTGAGAGATGAGTGGACCACGACCATTGCCTTTTGACCTGCTAGTTCCATCTGTTGATGATTTAGTGCTCAATATTATACCTCCTCACTAGGTTTTGACATATTCATGTATGTGTCGTGATTCCATCGATGAGACTTGCAGAGTGTATGACTAGCATGACACAAGCTAGGTACATATATATATATATATGGAAATTTTAACTCTTGTCGTCAAATTATACATTATTTATATGAATAAGTTCATATCAGATATCATTTATATTAATAAGTTCACGATAACATGTAGACACATGGTTATTTGGATGAGCTTTTGTGACCATCCGGGGGGCAGTTGACCGTCTAGATTAGCCTCCATCAGTTTATTTTACCATGGAGTCTCCAACACCACCACCTCCACCTCTGCATCGTCGCACTCATATGAAGGAAAGTCACTATGTATAGCCACTTTCATAGACTACTTAGAATTTGTCTTTGTCATTGTGTACACAAGCCTAGATGTAGAGTGGTGTCTAGGCCGCAATGATGGTCGCATGAGTGGGTTGTTGGGTACATATGAATTTGCAATGTGGTTCCATCCATGCAAGCCCCAAGCATTGAGCCACATGAATAGGAGCACCAAACTGAGATTGATCAGATCCCCATCCCACATACCATTTGGACTTGAGTTAGGTTATTAGATTCATATGTAATTAAACATCAGAAAATATTTTATATCTATATTCTTTAATTTGTAAATAATGATAATTAATTTGAATTTGAATTTGTTATATTGCAATACTGAGATTTGGACGCCATGTTTGACCATTGGTCACATAGGTGTAGTGGTAATTAGACCACATACTTTGTATATTTTCAGGCCCATTTCATAGGGCACATTCACGTGTACTATACTTATTATATTTTAATATGGACGATTTATGGATACATGAACATTATTTCAGTTTATGGAAGCTTATGGATGTTAATTAATAATTTACATCTATTTCCATAGTATAACTTTTTTTAAAAATAGATAACAATGATAATTTAAAAAAAAAAAATTAATTTAAGAGTAATGTTTATATTTTAAAGTATAATTTTATCATCCATAGTTTGTAAATATTTTTTTATTATATGCTAGATTGAAATTATTTCTCCATGGTATTGAAAGATAAAAGGTTATAATAAATCCATATATAATCAACTAAAAATTCCATGGTATAAGAAAAGAATTATATAGGACTCACCATTAAGCCATGAATATGTAATTTACAAGATTCAAGAAGTAAAAGAATTTTGTAGTCACCATCAAACCACAAATATGGAATCCACAATATTTAATAAGTAAAGTTTTACAAAAGATTCATTTTAATTTCTAATTTTATGGAATAAGAAAATAAGTACAATCTTACCATGTTGCAAATTAATTTGATTCTTAAAATGAACTAAAATGGATTTATTAGAATACAAATGAAATGAAATGATAATATACATGGATTTAAATAAGACAAATGAATTTAAGTTTGAAAAAAATCAGTTATAAATATTTCATTAAAAATTGTATATGTTTAAAGTACATATTTTGAATTGGCTTGAATGTACATATATGAAAGTAATGTATATTGATATATTTACATTTGTATACTACATTTTGCATATCATTGCGCAAATTAAAATTTGTATGGCATGCCCAAATACTAGATTGGATAATTGAGGAATTCAATAACTCTTTGCACCCTCACCAATGACATATTCTTCTCAAAAGTTAATCTTTCTTTGGTTTTTTTCCCACAACCTAGATTAAGCCTAGTTATGTATAGTATCAAAGTACATATCCATAATTGTGAATAAAAAAACAATGTTTATAAGTTTTTTCCTCAAAGCTATAAAATAACAAACTTTAAAAAATAGTTGTTATTTAATAATTTGTAATAAGAATTAATTGCAACCAAGAGGGGTATGGGTGCATGGTGTCCTCCTCATAGAACTCCTCTATACAATCTCACTTTAGAAAATTTACAGATAGTCATTTAATTCAATGTATTATGAATACGTATAAAATTTAATGTTTTATCATTAATAATTTCATCTACTATTCATCACACCACAAAAAGTGATTATGGGATTAAGACATTAGCATCCTTCACTAGGAAACAAAGCCATTGGTAAAACATTATTCTTAGATGCATGTCAAACATGTGGCAACAACGGCTACATGATGCATCATTTTCAAACCCAACATAGTTATATCTCTGGTAGACATAACAATGCAATCAACTAAAATCGGTGATGAGAAATGTACAATGTAGTATCCAACCAAAAGTAATGAATAGGTCATACATTAAATTAAATTCATTAGTTTATTTTTATCTATAATTTTTTATTTTTATTAGTGTGTAATATAGTAATTATGATATGAATTCTAAAAAGGTGTTTATTTTATACATAGCTTCATTATATACTCCATTTCCACATTCATTTTGATTTTATTTCTATATTACTTTATTTTTGGGTATGTGTTATAGTATTTCCATGACTAGAACTAGGTGTTGTACATTGCATTGGGCGCAGTGGGGGGGTGCACAAGGAGGGTGATAGCCCCCCTGCACAGGGTCTTGCATAGGGTTTGAGGCAGTGGCCCAAGTTTTTTTTTTTTTTTTTTTTAATGCTAACCCAATAATAGTTGGGTAGACCCAAAGATGGTTGGTGGACCTACTCATGGTTTTGTGCATGGGTTTTTCACATAGTTTTGGGCACAATGGTTTTATTCCCATGGTATTTTGTAGATCCGATCAAGGGAACTATGGTAATGTTCTAATCCAAGGTTATGCGTTGGGGTTTATGAATGCTTCAACATGTATGTGTGTGTGTGTGTGTGTGTGTGTATATATATATTGTAACAATGAAAGGAAAATAATGAAAAATCAATTTGGTACTCCCGATTTTTGGATCCAAGGGAAAATCTTGGTGTATATTTGTTTTATGTTCTGACCATTGTATACTTTTTGAATTCATTTGCAAGTAATTTTTGGACATGGTTAAAACCTACATTTATTCCTAATAGCTAATATCAAAGAGAAACATTTCTCTATGAATTTTATTCACATTCAAAATTACAAAAATACAAAAGTATCCAATTGTTACATTTCTAGATTACAAAATTCATATGTTGATCTCTTGTTCTCGATTATATTACACTTGAAAAATTTATACTAAGCTTCAAAGCTTGTCATTTGTATCTATTCATCTAGCCAATGGGTGACAGGAATGCAATTCTCCATAATATGTTCATAGTCAAATTTTTTCATCTTCCATCTCCTTGGTTCACCTGCCTTAACTTTGATTTTTGCGAGACTAATTTGAGTTGCTATGACCAGATCAATGTATTGGAAATATATATATTTATGCATAAAATATCCATAAATAAAATTACCACCTTGTTTTTTTACCTTTTCAAAAAAATGATCCATCAAAACTATGTCGCCGATTTGGTATGTGAACTATCCATCTTCATACGATCACCCCAACCTACTTTTTACCTATATGCATTGCATCAAATAGTAGGCCACATTCTCTTCATTTCCTAAGGGGATAGTGACAACAAATACATAACCTACAACAAAAATACAAAATATGTATTAGTTACACAATTGTGATTTCAATTCATAGATGGAACCATTAATGATGGACATTACATACCTTCCCTTAGAACATTAGAGACTCGATCATGATCAAATGACAACCTCTTCAATGTGCATCTGTTAGTCCCCTATACTACTAGTGTGACCCCTTATTGTTATTAGTACAACCCACTTATTATATTTATGTAACCATGTAGTGTCCATATTGTTGTTATTATGCCACATAGAAGCCCACTATTGTTATTATTGTGCCCTTATATTATTATTG
Source organism: Pinus tabuliformis (assembly GCA_031772625.1). Classification (NCBI taxonomy): domain Eukaryota; kingdom Viridiplantae; phylum Streptophyta; class Pinopsida; order Pinales; family Pinaceae; genus Pinus; species Pinus tabuliformis. Next base: position 865,243,939 of record CM062804.1, on the reverse strand, counting down.
TTATGTCGGCTCTCATTATGTTATGACCCCTTAGACACCTATATATAGAAAGGAGGTCTTTTCATTTGTATCATCCAAGAATTGTTCAGTTATGTAATGTAAAGGAGGTTGCCCCTCGAAGAGGCTAAATTCTAAGGCGTTGATCTATCTTTTCTATCTTTTCTTGAGCTGGTTTCATAACATTTGGTATCAGAGCTTTGGATTCTAGGGTTTCGCTGCTCCAAACAGGTCATCGTGGCATTTTCGCTATAACTTTTTTCTTGTAACGTTTCAGAAGTCGAAAAAAAAACCCATTTGAGAATAAATCACGTTGAACCTTGGGTCCAAATGTCAGAGCTTTTCACACGATATTTGCGGAGATATGATCTGAGGAAGTTGGTCTTTTTGCAAACTCCTAAATGACATTCAAAACAGGTGACCTGGGGAAAATCGTCATAACTTTCTATCTGGGGATCATATTGAAATTTCGTAAGAAGGTATAGAAAGAGGATGGACTGTAGTTTCTTGTATGCATTTTTCAGATCCAAAGGTTGAAACGGTGACACATGGCACTTCATACAATTTTGCTCTTCTGGAAAGGTCTATAATCAGGTCATTTTGGGAGATTGTGCATAACTCTTTCTTAGAGAATCCAATTTGGATTAGACTAGCGGCATTGGAAAGAGGGCACAGAGGGCTACTATAGTTCACAATTTCATAACTTAAAGATCTGAAAGTACAGAGTTACAGTCGTTTCAAGGTCGATCTCCTAAAATCAAGAAAAAGCAAGATGAGGAATTTTGATGGCAAGGATCTGTTAAATTGGATACTTCAGATGGAGCAATATTTTGATCTACATGGTGTACAACTGTTACAAAAGGTATGTATTGCATCTTCATATTTATAACCAGATCAATTTTTATGGTATGAAGGGCTTTGTTCTCATAAAAAACTTGTTACGTGGTCAATTTTCACGGAGGAAATGATAGCACATTATGAGGATACAAAGAGCAACACCTTCTTTAGAGCAACACCACAACAATTGGAAAGAGTAAAAGGGCTTTGTGACATAATGGAAAGAAAAATTATGGAAACCAGGAAGCATACCCCTCACAACTATAAATATGAAAGTGTTGTTTCTCCCAGCCTTCCACAACCTACAAGGGTTACACCACAACAATTGGAAGAAAAAAGAGAAAAAGGCTTTGTTACAATTGTGATAGCAAATGCACTAAAGGTCATAGGTGTGCTGAGAAGAAATTATTTTACATAGAATATGAAGAGGAGGAAGAAAAGGATCAAGAAACATCAAAAGAAGAGGATATACGCCAGGAAACCACCCCAGAGAAAGAAGAAATGAATTAGACCATATCTTGTAAAGCATTGGCAAGAATTACCGCTCCTCAAACTATCAAGATAGAAGGACACATCAAGAAGAAAAATGTTCAGGAAGTGAAAGATCACATTGAGCATCAAGAAATGAATCCGACCATATCTTGTAAAGGGCTGGAAGAAATTACCACTCCTCAAAAGATAGAAGGACATATCAAGAAGAAAAAGGTTCAAGCAGAGAAAGATCACATCGAGCATCAACAGCAAGTTCTCCAACTTTTAAAGGATAACGCCACTTCGGTACAAAATCAAATGAAACAACAGGTAGATCAACATCGTATTGAAAAATATTTTGATGTAGGTGATTGGGTATTTTTACTGTTACATCTCAAGCGAGATATTTTTGAGAAGGAAATGTTGGCAACACTACATGCACTTAAAAAATGGCGACCTTACAGAATGGGAAGACTCTTCAAGGATGAGGATGTGGAAGCATTGTTTTGTGCTATTTCTATTATCCAACCAGATTGGATAAATGAAGCAAGGGATGAATGGAAGAAGGACGAACAAGTATGGCCGCTTATTCAAAAGTTGCAAAAGATCCCAATTCAAACAATATTGCCAGAAATTGAAGAGGAAGGAAAATTCATATTGGAACCTGGAGCAGTCACAGAAACAAGAACCCAACATCTACGAAATCGATCAATTTCAGAGTATCTCATTAAGTGGAAAAACTTACCTGCTGAAGATTCCACGTGGGAGGACAAGAATTTTATACAGAAGCATCAAGAACTACTCAAGCGTTGAGGACAACACTTTTTAAAGGAGAGGGGCATGTTAGGCCCCTATACTACTAATGTAACCCCTTATTGTTATTAGTACAACCCACTTATTATATTTATGTACCCATGTAGTGCCCATATTGTTGTTATTATGCCACATAGAAGCCCACTATTGTTATTATTGTGCCCTTATATTATTATTGTTATGTCGGCTTTGATTATGTTATGACCCCTTAGACACCTATATATAGAAAGGAGGTCTTTTCATTTGTATCATCCAAGAATTGTTCATTTATGTAATGTAAAGGAGGTTCCCCCCTCAAAGAGGTTGAATTCTAAGGCGTTGATCTATCTTTTCTATCTTTTCTTGAGCTGGTTTCATAACAGCATCTCTTGCCGCGTTTGAATTATATGAGGTCCCTATGGATTAAGGAGGATATATTTCCATCATTTCACGTACCTTTTGTTTTCACATTGATCAAGGCTACAACCATCTGCACCAATGCAAAACACACAATAATATGTGATTTTTCTTGTCTTGATGAAAGTATTTTCCCATTGTATTTTCTTTGAACTGAGTGCAATACCCTTGTGCCTTATATAGTATTACAATACCAAGGAATGGACCTATTCACATTACCAAGTTTAACATTCCAGAAAAAACTATGCACATGCCTAATTGTTTTATGACCTTCATGTCCTAAATGGGATCTACACCAGTTGACCACCTCTATTGATGATTTGAGTCAATTTTCATCATGGCTCATTTGGTACCTCCTCAGTGCTCATTTCACACAAGAACCTACATCACCATGCTCACCCTTTCCATTTCACATTTAAAAAAAAAACTAAGTATGCTAAATCTTTGTCTCCTTGTGTAGCCAACCCAACTAATAAAAATTGCGTGCTGACTTGAACTACCCAACAAAACCGTCTGACTAAATCCAATGTTTTTAATGATATGTATTTCTTTTTGAATGATTCACAAATCAAGCCAAAGAAATGTTACACAAACAATGTGTCATGCTAACGATCAACAATTTTGTAGAAGTGATACTACTTAATCACATCACTTGACTTGTTATTGCTATCCCTAACATCAAAATTCAATTGTGATAATATGTAAAAAAAAGTATGGATATGAACAATTGGTCTGAGTGATAATACTCACTCTGTATATCTATATGAGGAGTAAATGTGTAATTCTTATCAAAATCCACCATTGATAAGATTGTGCTTGCCAAGAGTACCTCATGAGAATGCTTAAATTTAGAAGTTTTCCACCTACACATGTGGGAGTGTTTGAGATATTTATAGATCTAGTTCTGAAACTTCCCCATGAATTATGAACTAGGAACCTCATCCTCAACATAGTTGATCCTCATAAGTGCTAGAGTTGAAGAATATGGTCGATTTGTCATGACATACTCATATTGCTTCAACGTTACCATGACATCTGACATCATAGATTTGTTGGGATCAATAGTAAAGTTACTATGGAACAATGTCAAATAACCATATTCTGTTCATCTTCTCCCACCTATACATATTTTCTTGTAAAACAAATCTTCTGGATCTCTCTTGAACACTATTAATGAAAAATAATCATGCACTCTAGGAGAGGAGGGTTGCCATGTTATGATGCTTGTATGTCATGACCACTATTAATGAAAAATAATCCTTTGCATGCCATGACCACTATGATGCTTGAGGTTGTTAAGGCCCATCATGCCTAGATTACACGATAGTTGGTTACACTCCTTGTTATCTTGTCTACTAGGTGTAGCTTGACTCTGATGCTTGAGAGAATCAATCGGTTGATCCAAGCCTACTAGAGGGAAAGACCACAAAGCGACCTTCTATATGCCATATAAAGGATTAGGAGGTTGGAGGTTAGAGTCATAGATACTTGGGAGGTGGTGAAAGCTGCCACTAAGGAAATTGATGTGCATGGGGAGTTGTTTGATATCCCTTTGGGGCATGTTAAACATCATAGTATGATTCCACTAAAATATTTTAGGAATGTTGATGCAACTCCTTTTATTTATGTTCAATTCATTGGAGCTTGTCTAGGCCCCCCTTTACTTTTCCCAATATTTATATGCAGATTTTGTGTTTCATATGAGACTAGATTATTGTATCACTAGATTAGAGTTTTATGGATCTGAAAAGGGATGTAGCTATAATCATCATGGGGCTTGTATGGACCCTGTGCATGTACAACCACCTCCAAGATCTATTCCATTAACGTCTCGGAGCATCGTATTGAAGAATGAATTACAAGAGTCATCACAACTCAACGTTGAGACCACATATACCATTGCAGGGAGCATGTGGACTAGACTAGTTGGTGCACATGTCACATTTCATTGAGAGATGAGTAGACCATAATCATTTCTCTGTGAACTGCTAATTCCATCTATTGATGATTCAGTGCTCAAGCTTCTACCTCCTAACTATGTTTTGACATATGCATGTATGCCACAATGTCATCCATGAGACTTACAGAGTGTATGACTAGCATGGCATAGGCTAGGTACATTTATAGAACTTTTGACTCTTATCACGAAATTATACATTATTTATATTAATAAGTTCATATCATATTGCATATATATTAATAAGTTCATGATAACATGTAGACACATGGCTATTTGGATGATATTTTGATACCATCCGAGGGGGAAGTTGATCATCTAGAGCAGCCTCCATCAGTTTGTTTTTCCATGGAGTCTCCCACACCTCCACCTGCACGTCCACATCGTCACACTCACATGAAGGAGAGTCACTATGTATAGCCACTATCATAGATTACTTATAATTTATCATTGTCATTGCGTACTCAGGCCCATATGCAAAGTGGTGTTTAGACTGCAATGATGGCTGCATGAGTGGGATGTTGGGTACATAGACATTCACGATGTGGTTCCATCGATGCAAGACCTAAACATTGAGCCATAGGCATAGGAGCACAAAAATGAGATTGATGAGACCCCCATCCCACCTACCTTTCATTTGGACTTGATTTAGGTTATTAGATTCATATGTAATTAAACATGGAAAAATATTTTATTTGTATATTGTTTAATTTGTAAATAATGATAATTAATTTGTATTTGAATTTGTTATATTGCAGTACTAAGATTTGGATGCCATGTTTGACCGGCGATCACATAGGGGTAGTGGTAATTAGACCCCACACTTTGTATATTTTGAAGCCCGTTTCATAGGGCACATTCACATGTGTACTATACTTTGTATATTTTCATATGGACGATTTATGGATACATGAACATTATTTCAGTTTATGGATTCTGATTATTCCAGTTTATGGAAGCTTATGGATATTAATTATTTTTCTAGTTACATCAACTTCCATACAATAATTTTTTTTTAAATAGATAACAATAATAATTTAAAACGAATTTTAATTTAAGACCAATATTTATATTTTAAATATAATTTTACTTTGTATTTAATGCGTTTTATCATCCATATTTTGTGAATATTTTTTAATTATATGCTAGACTGGAATAATTTCTCCATGGTATTGAAAAATAAAAGGTTATAATAAATCCACATATAATGAACTAAAAATTCCATGGTATAAGAAAAGCATTATGTAGGACTTACCATTAAGCCATGAATATGAAATTTACAAGATTCAAGAAGTAAAAGCGTTATGTAATGACCATCAAGCCACAAATATGGAATCCACAATATTCAATAAGTAAAGTTTTACAAAATATTCATTTTAATTTCTACTTTCATGGACTAAGAAAATAAGTACAATCTTACCATGTTGCAAGTCACTTTGATACTTAGAATGACCTGAAATGGATTTATTAGAATACAGATGAAATGAAATGATAATATACATGGATTTAAATAAGACAAATGAATTTAAGCTTGAAAAAAATCAGTTATAAATATTTCATTAAAAAATGTATATGTTTAAAGTACATATTTTGAATTGGCTTGAATGTACATATCTGAAAGTACATGTATATTGATATATTTATGTGTATGTTACATTTCACATATCATTGCACAAATTAAAATTTGGATGGCATGCCCAAATACTAGATTGGATAATTGAGGAATTCAATAACTCTTTCCACCCTCACCAATGGCATATGCTTCTAAATAATTAGTCTTTCTCTAGTTTTTTTCCACCAACAAATATTAAGCCTAGTTATGTCTAGTATCAAAGTACATCTCCATAATTGTGATTGAAAAAACAATGTTTATAAGTTTTGTCGTCGAAGTTATAAATTAACAAACTTTAAAAAGTAGTTGTTATTTAATAATTTGTAATAAGAATTCATTGCAACCAAGAAGGGTACGGGTGCATGGTGTACTCCTCATATAACTCCTCTCTACAATCTCACTTTATAAAACTTATAGACAATCATTTAATTCAATGCATTATGAATAGATATAAAATTCAATGTTTGATCATTAACAATTTCATCTACTATTCATCACACCACAAAAAGTGATTATGGGATTAAGACATTAGCATCCTTCACTAGGAAACAAAGCCATTGGTCAAACATTATTCTTTGATTCATGTCAAACATGTGGCAACAACGACTACCTGATGCATCATTTTCAAACCTAACATAGTTATATCTCTGTGAGACATGACAATGCAATCAACTAAAATGGTTGACAAGGAATGCATTCTAGTATCCAACCAACAATAATGAATAGGTTATACATTAGAATTAAATTCATTAGTTTGTTGTTATATATACTTTTTTTTTTATTAGTGTGTAATATAGTAATGATTATATGAATTCTATAAAGGTGTTGTAAATGGTGTCTATTTTATACATAGCCTCATTATATGCTTCATTTCCACATTCATTTTGATTTTATTTCTATATGTTTTTTTGTTGGGTATGTATTATATTCTTTCCACGACTAGAACTAGGTATTATACGTTACATCGGGCACAACAGGGGGGGGGTGTTAAGAAACTAGCTCACAAAAAGATAGAAAAGATAGATCAACGACTTTAGAATCAGTCTCTTCTAGGGGGAACCTCCTTTATATTAAACAAATGAACAATTATTGGATGATACAAATGACAAAACCTCTTTTCTATATATAGGAGTCTAAGGGGTCACAATACAATCAAAGACGACATGAAAATAATAATAAAAGGGCACAACAATACAAATAATGGGCTTCTATGTCACACAATAATAACAATATGGGGACAATAGGAACACAACAATAACAATAAGGGATACAATGACAACAGTAATGGGGGAATCACTAGTATTATAGGGACCTAACATGCCCCTCTCCTTCAAAAAGTGTTTTCCTCAATGCTTGAGTAGTTTTGGATGCTTCTATGTAAAATTATCATCCTCCCATGTGGAATATTCAACGGGTAAGTTCTTCCACTTGACGAGATACTCTGAAATTGATCGATTTCATAGCTATAGAGTTCTTGTTTCTAGGACTGCTTCAGGTTCCAATATGATTTTTCCTTCGCTGTCAAGTTCTGGAAATATTGTTTTAACTGGGAGCTTGTCACCAATAACCTTATTTAAAAATGAAACATGGAAAACTGGGTGCAATCGGGAAGCTGCAAGAAGCTCCAATTTGTATGCCATAGTACCAATCTTTTGTAACACCTTGTACAGACCATAATACTTTGGTGATAATTTATTATCCTTCATAGCTTGGTTGAGGGACATTTGCAGGGAAAATTTTAAGAACCACCATAAATTTATATGTATAATAAATGGGCAAATCCCCATGATACATACAAAAATGGGAAGCGATTTTATCAATAATATAATATGTATATATAATTTTTTTGACGAATCTCTCACCAGATTATATTATCTTGTAAAGTCATGGCGAATATTTCACTGAATTATAAAATCTTGTAAGATCTTGGCAAAGCTTTCACTGAATAATAAAACATTGTGAAGTCTTGGCAAATTTTTGTTAAAGTATGAAACCATATATGATAATAGGAAAACATATTCATTAAACTGTAATATACTAACATACATGTTTGCAAAAAAGGAACATAATTTTCTCTTCCTGCAAACAATGTTGCAAGTTTCAGTGGTCGTATTTGTTAAGTTTCTTACTGTATACTCTTTCATATCCTTCTATTAGTTTTGATAATATTCCACAACAAAGTTATTGTAGGTGTAATATGCCACAACAAAGAGAAATTTTGGAAAGGATTGTCATTATAAGATCTAGAAATACCCAGCTTCAATACATGCCTCATGTGAGGGTAATCAATATCTCGGGGATATGCACTAGCACTAGCAATGATAAGCTTGATCCTAAAAAGGGTGGCATTCTTCTCAAGCATCTCATAGTCAATGAATCCTATAACCAAAGAAAACAAACCCGACCATTAACGCTCTGAATACTTCCCCGAAAGATTGGTTCAATATTTGTCAATGATGGAACTGTTTCCCTCCTAATTATTATTAGACTAGAACTGTGAGCTCACCTGTGGACTCATCTAGATGATATGGCATTGTTTCAAAGTAAATTGATGTAGCAGATACTCACTTTTTTTCTATCATGAATCCATGAGACAGATGCCCTCCATGTGGTAAGTCCAAACCCTAAACATTGTAAAGAAAAATTTCACATGTTACATGCCCAAATAGGAATGATAATCTTATCAAAGGAGGTTTGTAGTTCAAAACCATACACACCATAATGTGACGATGTGGTTGGAGGAGAGTTGTATAAAAAAAAATATTAGTTGGGGATCGAGATAATGGTTGAAAATTAACACCTCATGTACTATTGTTAAGATGGAATGCTTCTAGGGCCCTCTGCTAGCAAAGCCTCTCACTTTGGTCAATGAATTCATTGCCAGCATATTATATGCATGGCATAAATCCCAACCCAACACAATAGTGAATAAATATAGAAAAGTGTCCAACAATTGTATCCATCATTGTGATAACAGATACTCATGCAACAAATACAGGTCTCTACACTATAACGTTGAACCTAGAAACCATTACACACATGTCAAACATTCAAACTAAAAAGTACAAGTCCAAAAGCTAAGAGAAATTGAGTTTAACAAGAAAAAAATACCAAGTGGCAAGAAGAAACTACCAAGCAGCTCAGACACAATCACAATCATGATGGTGCCATTCTTCACATTCCAAGTTATATCATCAAGAACTTACCTCTTACCACAGAGTCCTTCTGAATACTTTTTTGTTAGACATGATCCAACAGCTTCCATAACCGCCTAGGATGTAAAATTTTCAGAAGAAATAAGTTCCAAGCCAATGAATTGTGACTACTTTTCTTTCTCAATTATCACATTCATTTCAGGATCGAGCTCACTTAGAGGAGGATATATAAAGCTCTGCTTTCCCTCTGCACGGAGTAATTTACAAACTTGATAAAGAAATCACAATAAATTTAGTGCCCTCGATAACCGAGGCACGGTTTGACAGGAGAATTAATTGTATTATTGAGGTCTACAATTTCTGTTTGCTAGCATCTAAGGGGAATCTAGATCAAGAACAAATTATTTATCAAGCCATTCACTAACCATTAACAAAACAAAACTATAAATAAAACTGAGGTATTTGACATAGTTCATTAAATGAAGATAAGAAGCCTATTTGCAACAACTCAATTCACAAATGAATCTTCTAAACACCTCCAAGTTAAACTATATTCAACTATGATCTGTGATTTATTCACTTGGTCTTTAAATGACAAGATTATCAAGGATGTCACATAGGTTATCTATACATGTAGCAATTTCAACCAAAAACAAATACATAAATAAATAAATCATAGCATGAATTGTGAACAACATGCACACCTGGGAAGTTTCAGGGTTGTGCCTACATGAACGCCAAAGGATTTCCCATTGTCAAGGTTGTTGTAATACAAAAAGGTCTAAATGATGGGCATGACCTCAAAGTGTCAAACCTCCTAATTTTCTGCTTTTTTGTTGCCAGGGAACCCCCAAAACTAGTTGTGAATTTTTGGGCATCAAATTTGCAGTTGGGTTCAAATTATATTGACCCAACAAGCCTATCCCTACTACTCCACTGCCCATTATGACCTGCAATGAATATGCTTGCACCTGAAACAAGAGCTATCCTCTGTGCCCACTTCAAAATGTGAAAAATAATCAAATATCGGGAGACATGTGAATCCAGAACTTGATCTATTGTGGATAATTCTCTAGCAGAGGTAGACATGAAAGATACCAAAAGAAGAACCAATTCGAATTTTCCTCCTGCACATTGTTGAATTGGGTTCGAATCACAGATAATATAAAGAACAAGAATATCATACATGCAGGAGCAGCTGACTTCGTTTCGAATCATAGATAATATGTAGAACAAGAATATCGCACATATTCGCAGATAATATATGTAACAAGAAGATCACCTTGGCAAGCACCAACAAAGAAACGCCATGGACAAGTTTTATCAACCTCCTGATTGCAACCCACCTTGGAAATTTAACCTTTGGAGTCATTTTTATGCCTTCATATAGGTATTTTATTTGATGATATAACTGAAAAGGAGGGTTCTCCTTGTCTACAAAATTGTAATTCCTTCTTTCCTATCCAAATGGCTCTAGAGGCAATTAGGGGCAATGATCTATGTTATTTGAGTGCTCTATCATCAAAAAATCCAACAAGGAAGCCTCTTGCTAAGTACCCTATCATCAAATAAGGGGAGAATAACACCCCATACCTCCTGAGCAAAAATACAAATGAACACCAGCACGTGGTCTATTGTTTCCCCTTCACATTTGTATAGAGTACAAATTCCAGGACCCTACCTTACCTTATTTTGTAGAACCTCTCACATCAAAACATTATTCGTTAGGGCCAACCACATAAAAATCATAGATTTCATTGAAGATTTAATTTTCCAAATCTTCCCCACCACCAAGATACTGCTACTGCTTCATCATCAAAGATAGCCTTGTACTGCAAGCTAGTTGTCATCAGTCATATGGCAAGATCATTGGGCCATATAACTTTCTTGCATTAAGAAGACATGGAGACAACTCTTTGCTCCTAAATGCAACCAATGTTGAGTTAAAAAAAAATCTTGATTTTGTACTAAGCAACAACAAAATATATATAATTTTCTTTTGACAGAGTTGCTAATATGGAATCTTCATCTGCAAACATTTACCTATCATGATGAGAAAATGAAAATCAAATTTCTTTCTTATTCCATATACTCCAAATATGAGATAAAAAAAAAAAAAAAAACACATCAAATTTGTTTACCCCATCACGCCAATAAGTAGCAAGCCCCAACTATGTATATAAGAAAGTAGTAGGTATGCCAAAGGCCTCAAGGGGATCTAATGGAAAGAAGTGACCATTGTCAGAAGCCTTCCAATCAATATATAAATATATAAATGTAGATTTATTATTATTTTAATTGGAAATATTCAATTAAATAATAGAATTTAATAATGTCTCTCCCAATCTAAATTGCTTATTAGCATAATTCACTTCCTTCATACGTCTTGCATTTTTTAATAGTGTTGTAACATGTGGATTAATTTCCTTTTTGGTGCACAATATCTACCTTTTAGAACAATTTGGTGCAATGGCCCAACCCCTACATATCATTACGACAAACTAAGAATAACATAGAAGATGAAAGGTTGTACAAACAGACATATTTTTCAAACAACTAATCCAACATCAGTACCTTAACTTTTTCATGAAGATACCATATTGAGAACGTTTGAAAAATGGTGGGGAATATGGGCACCGACTATCTCTCTTTTGTGAGGGTGATGCAAAAAGAGTGATAAGATTTCACTGTTTTGAACTAGAGACTATCTCTCTTATGTGAGGGTGATGCAGAAAGTGTGATAAGATTTCACTGTTTTCAACTAATCCAACATCAGTACCTCAACTTTTTCATGAAGACATCATGTTGAGAACGTTTGAAAAATGGTGGGAAAAAGAGTGATAAGATTTCACTATTTTGAACTAATCCAACATCAGTACCTCAACATTTTCATGATGACATCATGTTGAGAACGTTTGAAAAATGGTGGGAAATATGGGAAATGACTATCTCTCTTCTGTGAGGGTGATGTAGAAAGAGTGATAAGATTTCACTGTTTTGAATTTTTTTTGCTTTAACCATTCACCTTAAGATGTTTTTTACAATATAATTTCCTAAGTCTGTCTAATATCTTCATTATCATAAAAACGAACCTATATCCATCTTAACTCCACATCTACCACTCTTCGAGGGATCTAAGCTGATAAAATTTCCCCTTTAAATAGTCTATGCTCACATGAATACCATGGTATTGCCATGGGTCAATAAGATTAGTAATTTATAAACTACTATTAGTAATTTATAAAAATTAATAAAATTAATAATTGATTTTTATTTTATTTTTTTATTTTAACCAAGTTAAAAAGTTTAAGTGACATTAAATTACAAGATCCATTTTTACTCTTGATCTACCAAACCCCTAGAGGGATCAAATATTTTTTCACTCTATGCTAGTTTTAATATCATGATATTTGATCCCTCTCAGTGCTTAGTAGATCCAAAGTAAAGATGGATCTATGCTGGTTTAATTCCCCCCCTTTAAGTAGGCTACATTTCATGTGAATACCATGGGTCAATACCGTGTGCCATCATTATTTTTATTAATACTTATATTAGGGTTAATAATGTTTTTTTGCATGATATTAATAATAATTTGGCCCATGGTATTTGGCCCATAGGATTCACCTAAATATAATGCATTTTTTGAGTGTTCATAAATATAAGGTGACTTATGGAGTAAATATAAAAAAAAATGTTTTATTTATTTACCATACTTCTCATTTATTTATATTTTTATTAATTTACCGTACCTCTTTTATAAATATGGTATTTGACCCATAGGATTCACTTAAATAAAACCTCTTTTTTTAGCCTTCTTAAACAGAAAGAGGGTTATGGACTAAATATAAAAAGAGGTTTTATTTATTTACCATACCTCTAGTTCATTTATATGTTTATTTATTTACCATACCTTTGGAGTAAGTATAAAAAGAGGTTTTATTTATTTACCATACCTCCACTTTATTTATATTTTTATTTATTCACCCTTGTGTGTCCTTAAATATAAGGTGACTTATGGAGTAAATATAAAAAAATGTTTTGTTTATTTACCATACCTGTTGTTTATTTATATTTTTATTAATTTACCATACCTCTTTTATAAATATGGTATTTGGCCCATAGGATTCACTTGAATAAAACCACTTTTTTTAGCCTTCTTAAATAGAAAGAGGGTTATGGACTAAATATAAAAAGACGTTCTATTTATTTACCATACCTCTATTTTATTTATATTTTTATTTATTTACCATACCTTTGGAGTAAGTATAAAAAGAGGTTTTATTTATTTACCATGCCTCCACTTTATTTATATTTTTATTTATTTGCATTCTTTCCATCAATGAAAACCAGATTTGAAAACATGGAGCCATTCACATAAAAAATCAAGGCGATTGGGACCAAATACAATCTCCCAAACCAGAAAATGGGCAATTGCAAACGAATTTAACATTGCAAAGTAGAAAATTGGGCGATTGTAATGGAAAATAACCTCCCAAACCAGGTGAATCGGGTCAAATGAGTATTTTCATAGTTTATCTACCCCTTTTTTTGGGGTAAAATGAAAAAAATAATTATTTTTTAAATAAAAGTTGGGCTAAATATATGAAATGGGTGTTTTATAAAAATTTCACCCATCTAAAATGAAAAACCCCTTAAATTTTTCCCTTGGGCTAAAATTTGCCCCTAAAATTTACCATGGAGATTTATTTATATGGTCGTAGTCGTAGAAATACCTAGTCACCTACATCAAAACTTCTTTCACTGCGATGTTGATTTGCCTGTTTTTTCAATCTATTATGTGCCAAAGTTAGGTTATCCTTTAAGAGTTGGAGAACTTGTTGCTGATGCTCGAAGTGATCTTCCACTTCTTGAATCTTAGAATTTACTCTTAAATAAGATGTGATGGACAGTGGGTGATATCCATAAAGTGCCATAAATGGGGTCATTTTTGCTGCAGTATGGAAGGAAGTGTTATACCACCATTCAGTGAAAGGCAACCATTTGACCCATTGTGTATGTTTATCAGATAGAAAGCAACGAAGATATCCTTCCAAACACTTTTTTACTATCTTAGTCTTCCCATCAAATTGAGGATGATAAGATGAGCTATGAGCTGACTGAGTACCAAGACAAGAAACTAATTTTGTCCCAAACTTTCTAGTGAAAATGGGATCTCTAATAATCTTTGGGTTTCCATGTAGCTTTTGAATTGTTTCCATAAATGTAGTGGAAACTATACTGGCTTTAAATGGATGAGACAATGCACAAAAGTGTGCATACTTGGTCAGTATATCAACTACCACCATGATGAAACTTTTGGGTAAACCTGTGATAAAATCCATTGAAGCCTCCTCCCAATGATGACTTGGAATGGATAAAGGTTGTAATACACCCAGGGTCTTAATTGTTTCACCTTTATTTTTCTGGAAAACCAAACATTCCGCCACAAACTTTTGAATATCATATTTAAGTCCATCCCAAAAAATTCCTTCTTAACCCTGTGGTAAGTTTTTAAAAATCCTGAGTGCCCTCCTAAGGGAGAGGTGTGCAATTCCATAAGAATCTTTTGTTTGAGTTGGGAATTCTGACATCAGTATAAGTGATCTTTGTACCATAACGAATGATTTTTCTACCTAAATGTATCAAATGTACTGGGATCTTGTTGTAACTTTTGAATGAGTGCCCACACTTCTTTGTCATTCTTCCATTCATCCCTTGCTTCGTTTATCCAATATGGTTAGATAATAGAAATGGCACAAAGCAATGCTTCCACATCCTCATTCTTTTTTTAGAGTGCATCTGCCACAACATTTTGCTTCCCCTTTTTGTAGATGATTTCAAATTCATAACCCAACATCTTTGTAACGCATTTTTACTGCTCTTCTGAAGATAATCTTTGTTCTAAAAAGTATTTAAGACTATCATAATCCATTTTTACCTTGAGGTGTCTTCCCATTAGGTAGGGTCACCATTTATTAAGTGCGTGTAGTATTTCCAACATTTCCTTCTCATAAATAGCTTTGTGTAAATACTTTCCTTTCATTGAACGACTTTCGAAACCAATGGGTCTTTATTCTTGTATTAAAACAACATCAATTCTATTTCCTGAGGCATCACATTCCACAATAAAGCTTTTTGTGAAGTTCGACGTAGCTAAGACCAATGCTTGGCACATTGTTTGTTTAAGATGTTCAAAGGCATTTGTTTCTTCAAGAGTCCATAAAAATGCATCTTTCTTCAATAATGTTGTTAGAGGTGTTGCTATTCTCCCATAATTCTTAACAAACTTGCGATAATAGCCTATCAACCTAAGATATCCTCACAGATGCTTTATGGATGTGGGGATTTTCCATTCCTTAATGGCTTTAATTTTTATAGGGTATACCTTAACACTTTCATGAGATACAATATGACCCAGATATTCCACCTCTTGTACTCAAAAGAAACATTTGGATATTTTTGCATATAATTGTTTCTCCTCCAATAGTTTGAGCACCCCTTCAACATGTTGAACACAATCCTTCCAAGACTTTCTATAGATTAGTATATCATCAAAAAATACTAACACATATTTTCTAAGGAAAGGTTTGAAAGTGGAATCAATCAAACCTTGAAATGTAGAAGGTGCATTTTTAAGGCCAAAAGGCATGACCAAAAATTCATAATGACCCTCATGAGTTCTAAATGTTGTTTTCAAAATGTCTTCAGTCTTCATTTTGATTTGATGATATCTTAAATGAAGATCCAACTTGGTGAAGTAAATTGATCCATGCAATTCAACCAATAGTCCATCAATTACAGGAATGGGAAATTTATCTTTAATAGTGAGCTTGTTGAGCTCCCTATAATTAGGACACATGCACCATGATCCATCCTTCTTGTGCACCAATACTACTGAAGCAGAGAAAGAAATTTGACTAGGATGAATTATACCATCCTCTAGGATTTCTATAACCATATGTTGAATTTCACTCTTTTGGCACAAGGATATTTGTAAGGCCTAATCTTTGGATGAACACTTCCTGGAATCAAATGAATAGCATGATCATGATCACAAATAGGTGGGAGACCTTTGGGAGTCTCAAATACCTTGGAATGATTGTCCAAGACTTTTTGGAGATCTGAACAAATAGATGATATCAATGTGGGAACCTCTAGTGAACATAATTGTGCAATTACGCCTTGTTGTTATTTCTTTAGAAGCTTTGTCATTCCATTAGAGCTGATTACCTTTCCTAGTTTCCCTGCAATACCTCTTAATTCAACTTCTTTCCTTCTGAAGAAAATTTCATAAAAAGTTCTTGAAAATTAAAAGCTACTGTACCTGAGGATTGCAGACATTGGAATCCTAGTACAACACCAACACCACCCATTGAAATGGAAAGCATTGGGCTATTCAATACATATTCTCCCATGGATAGCTTGATATTATGGAACTTTCCAAAGAAATTTATGGTTCCTCCACTTGCAAACATCACTTGACACTCTGATGCTCGATATAGGAAGCAATTCAATTCTTTGGCTATCTTATAATGAATAAAATTATGGCTACTGCCCGAATCAATCAACACTATTACCTTTTTCTTCTTGATATGTACTTCTATCTTGATAGTTTGAGGAGTGGTAATTCTGGCCAATGCATTACAAGATATGGTTGGATTCATTTCTTCATTCTCTAGGGTTTTTTCTAGGTGTATATCATCTTCTTTTGACATTCCTTGTTCCTTTTCTTCCTCCTCTTCACAATCTATGTAAAATAATTTCTCTCAGAACACTTATGACCTTTACTGTATTTGCTATCACAATTGTAAAAAAGCCCTTTTGCTCTTTTTTCTTCCAATTGTTGTACTGTCAACCTTGTAGGTCCTGGAAGGCTAGGAGAAATAACACTTCAATCCTTATAGTTGTGAGTGTTAGGCTTCCTTGTTCCCATAATTTTTATTTCCATTTTTCTTGCCAACCTGAATGCCTTCTCCAATGAGAAATGTTCCTAAAGGTGAACCTCATGTTGGATCTTATCCTTTAAAGTCCCTATGAACACATCAACCTTATGCTCCTCTAGAATATCTTTTACCCTTATATTCAATTTTTGGAAGTCCTCAATGTGCTCCATCATTAAACCCTTTTGTTTGAGGTTTATGAATTGGCTAAAAAAAGTGTTGCTTTATGTGTCCTCATAATGTGCTATCATTTCTTTCGTAAAAATTTCCCAAGTGACAATTTGTTTACGAGAGCAAAGCGATAGATACCATACAAACTTATTTGGTTCCAAATATAAAGTTGCAATGCATAACTTTTTTGTGTTTTTCACATTATGGAGATCGAAATATTGCTCCATATGTAGTATCCATGTTACGGGATCCTTGCCAACAAACTTCCTCATATCGATCTTTGAAACATGGTGGGTTTCAATCCAATGTTAGAGTCTATGAAATCATTATTAACATTTCTTTTGTTCTCATCATGAGTTTCCTTTACTACTCTTTCACCATTAGTAATCATTTATTTTAGCAACTTAATCAAATCTATATTCAAATCTTCCGTGTTTCCTTTCAGTTTTTCTTCTATACCATCCATCTTAGATTCCATGCCATGCCATCCATCTTAGATTCCACGCCATCCATCGTAACTTCCACACCATTCATCTTAGCTCCCATGCCATGTATCTTAGCTTCCATGCCTTTCTTTAAACAATCAATCTTGGCTTTTGTTACCTTTTGTGAGAGTGAAATTTGTTGCACTTGGTCTCTTAATTTTGATATATCATGTTTCATTTCTTCCTCTTCTTAATCAGTCATGCTAGAGATTTTAGGTTGCTTACTAGGTGTTTCCATTTTCTTTCTTCGGGGCATCAATTAATGATAATTATGCTTCACTGTGCCCTTTGAACTTGAAACTAATTTTTCAACCCAAACTTATGCAAAATTTTAAAGACTACAAACCTTTTTTCACTTTGTATAATCTCGATATTGAGTCTGTTGTATCTCTGTAATTCCAGTTCTCCAAGGTTTGAAATTAGTTCTTGTGGTAGCCCTCTGAGTCATCTTTCCAATGCCACCAGTTTGATCAAAATTAGATTCTCGAAGAAAGAGTTATGACCAATATCCCAATATGGTCTGATTATATAGTATTTGAATAGAGCGAACTTCTACGACATGTCGCGTGTCACTGTTTTGACCTTACAATCTGAAAAATATACAAAGAAAACTACAGTTCGTCCTCTTTCTATAAATTCTTACGAAATTTTAATCTGATGCTCAGTGAGAAATTTATTATGATTTTCCCAAGATCACCTATTTGGAATGTAATTCGAGAGTCTGCATAAACCCTAACTTCCTCAGATTATATATCCAAAAATATAGTGAGACAAGATCTAAAATTTAGATCCGAGCTTCTAAACGATCTTGACTCAAATGGGTTTATTTTTTCACTTCGGAAAAGACGTAGAGAAAAAGTTATATCGAAAATTCCATGATGTCATGTTTGGAGCAGCTAAACCCTAAAATCCAAATCTCTGATACCAAATGTTAAGAAACAAACTCACAAAAAGATAGAAAAGATAGATCAACGACTTCAAAATCAGCCTCTTCGAAGGGGAAACCTCCTTTACATTACACAAATGAAAAAATATTGGATGATATAAATGAAAAAACCTCCTTTCTATATATAGGATTCTAAGGGGTCACAATATAATCAAAGCCAACATGACAATAATAATATAAGGGCACAACAATAACAATAGTGGGCTTATATGGGGCACAATAATAACAATATGGGGACAATAGGGGCTCAAAAATATCAATAAGGGATAAAATGACAGTAGTAATGGGGGAATCACTAGTATTATAAAGTCCTAATGGGGGGGCATAGGGAGGGCAGTAGCCCCCACTATCCAGCCGGGTCTTTCATAGGGTACGAAGCAGTGCCCCATGATTTTTTTTATGTGAACCCAATAATATTTGGGCATACCAAAGTATGGGGGCGAACCCAAATATGGTTGACATAACTACCCATGGTTTTGTGCATGGGTTTCACTTATAGCTTTGGGCATGATGGTTTTCTACCCATAGTATTTTGTAGATCGGGTCAAGGTAACAACAGTTATGTTCTAATCTAGGGTTATGGATTAGGGTTTTTGAATACTTCGACATGTATATATATATATATATATATATATATATATATATATATATATATATATATATATATATATATTGCAACATTGAAAGGAAAATAATGAAAAATAAATTTGGTAGTCCCAATTTTAGGATCCAAGGGAAAATCTTTGTGTATATTTTTTATGTTCTTTCCATTGTATATTTTTATGTTTTAAGAATTTGTTTGCAAGTAATTTTTTTACATGGTTAAAACCTACATTTATTCCTAATAGCTAATATCGGAGAGAAACATTTCTCTATCAATTTTATTCACATTCAAACTTACAAAAATACAAAAGTATTGAATTGCCACATTTCTAAATTACAAAATTCATATGTTGATCTCTTGCTCTTGATTAGATTACACTTGAATAATTTGGACTTAGATTCAAGGCTTTCCATTTGTATCATCTACTCATCTATCAAATGGGTGATAGGAATGCAAGTATCCATAAAACGCTCATGGTCAAATTTTGTCATCGTCCATCTCCTTGGTTGACCTACCTTAACTTTGATTTCTGCGAGACTAATCTAACTTGCTATGACTAGATGGATGTATTGGAAATATATATATTTAGGCATAAAATATCTATAAATAACATGACCACCTTGGTTTTTTACCTTTTCAAAAAAATGATCCATCACAACCATGTCACCAATTTGGTATGTGAACTGTCCATCTTCATACGATCACACCAACCTTAGTTTTACCTATGTGCATTGCATCAAATGGTAGGTCACATTCCCTTCATTTCCTGAGGGGAGGTGATAATAAATACATAACCTACAACCAAAATACAAAATATGTATTAGTTACACAATCTAGATTTCACTTCATAGATGGAACCGTTAATGATGGACATTAGATACCTTCCCTTAGAAAATTAAAGACTTGACCATGATCCAGTGAAACGATAACCTCTTCAATGTGAATCGCTTTCCATGTTGGAATTAGATGACATCCCATTGGATTAAGGGGGACATATTGACACCATTTCATGTAACTGGTTTTTTCACATTGATCAAGGCTACATCCATCTTCACCAATGTGAAACTCACAAAAACATGTGAGTTTTTTTATCTTGATGCAAAATATTTTCCCATTGTCTTTGCTCTACAATGAGTGAAATTCCCTTGCGTCTTCTATAGTATTACAATACCAAGGAATTGACCTATTCACATCACCAAGTTCGACATTCCCGAAGAACCTATGCACATGCCTAATTTTCTTATGACCTTCATGTCCTAAATGGGATACACACCAGTTGACAACCTCTTTGATGATTTGAGTCAATTTGCATCATGTCTCATTTGGTACCTCCTAAGTGCTCATTTCATACAAGAACCTACACCATAATTCTCACCCTTTCCATGTCACATTTAAAAAAAAAACTCTAAGTATTCTAAATCTTTGTCTCCTTATATAGACGACCCAACTAATAAAAATTGCATGCTGACTTGAACTGCCCTGCACAACCATCTGACCAAATCCAATTATTTTTTAGTTATATGTCATTCTTTTCTAATGATTCACAAATCATAACAAAGAAATGTTACACGAAAAATGTGTCATTCTCATGATCCAAACTGATGTAGAAGTGATACTCCTTAATCACGTCACGTGACTTGTTAGTGTTATCCCTACCATCAACATCAAATTGTGCATATATGTATAGAACATGTATGGATATGGACAATTGTTCTTAGGGATAATACTCACTCTATATCTCTGTATGAGTAGTAAATGTTCAATTCTTGACAAATTCTACCATTGATAAGATTGTGACTGCCAGGAGTACCTCATGAGAATGCTTAAATTCATACTTGCCACCTACACTTGTGGGAGTTGTTGAGATATTTATAGATTTGGTTTTGAAACTTCACCATGAATTTTGAAATAGGAATCTCATCCTCAACATAATGATCCTCCTAAGTTCCAGAGTTGAAGAAGATGGTTGATTTGTCATGACATACTCATATTGCTTCCATGTGACCATGACATATGACATCCTAGATTTGTTTGTTTCAATAGGAAATTGCCTATGGAACAATGTCAAATCGCCACATTCAGTGCATCATCTCCCACCTATACTTATTTTCTTGTAAAAAAACTCTTCTGGCTCACTCTTGAAAACTATTAATGAAAAATAAGCATGCACTCTAGGAGAGGAGGGTCTTCATGCTCGTTCTTCTTGAAAAATTCCTGGAACGTGTCGTAATGAAGTTGGAATTCAATGTGATATCAAAAATAACATGTGTCACGATTTGCATTAGGCCTAATAAACCATGGTTTAATTGACTTGACCATGCTTAATTATATCATGACATGTGGATTTCTTTCGTAAAAATCCTTGAACAATGCAACTTCTGTCGTTTCTACAATGTGCTTAGTGTGATCTACCTACTCACCTTTAGATATCTGATGTCACACGACATGATTTCTATCTAGAATAGAAGAAGAATGGATCTCTGAAAACTCTACCACAAGTGGTATGATTCCTTATAGAACCATGCCTTGGTATGGATTCCTAGCGATAATATCCCAACAAGAAGCTTCATGATTTTCATTTAGTAAAACCCTAAACTTAGTATGCTTGTGCAATGTTTGTCTAAAGACATGGAGAAATTTCAACATTGTTTCCAGAATTTGGTGTCGTGATGTACTTGGTGCAATAATAAGAGTTTTAATTACCCTAAATGCAACTCGAAAAGTTTTTTTGATTTTCCAAACATAGTGAATGTCTTTGATATATTTTTAGTGACATTCACACGTGCCTTCCTGCTTTTAGCATCTTGGATACCCAAAATCTTTATGGCATATTTTAATTTCTTATGTTTTATCAACCCATGTAGTATCTAATATTTTGCAGCAACTGAATGTTTCTCAAAACACTGTCAAATGATGTTACTGACATGATCTCTTATAGTGATTAAGGATAGGCTCCCCAAGGTCCTCCCTTATTCTTGCATACAATGGTTTTGCAAATATTCGACTTCTTTCCAAACCATTATAGCTCCCTATTATCCTATTACCTTGATAGGGAACAACCCATTCTTCTAGTGGTTGATCAACTTGATAGGACATCTCTTGTTCCTCTTTTGGTTGACCAACTTGATAGGGCACATCTTGTTCATCTAAATGGTTGACCAAATTGATAGGGAAAATCTTGTTTCACATGTGCTTGATCAATTTTCATCCCCTCATAGTGGAGTACAAAATATAAGAATGAGTGAATCATAAGTATTTAATTTAATATAAGGTGACTGAGGAGGAGTCCCTTGAATGGATCCACACACAAAAAGGTGTTAGGTACTTTGAAATCCACACATTTATGCAATAGGAAAAGAAAACTATCCTAGACACCTATGCATCTTGTCCACTCAATGCAAGTCACTGGAACCTTTCTACAAGCCACCACTAACAGAGGTCTCAACCCTGTCAGATGGATGGTCTCACATACTCGGTGAGAATCGATTATAATGATGGACATTGGAGAGGGTACCAACAACCACCAAAGTTTGATCTAGGTTTTGTTGCTCCCCTTAAAATTCACCTATAGGGTAAGATAATTTACCTAATACTATTCATTATGGTACCTTCACCAGACGAGGGTGAAGTAATTGGTCCTCTACTATTATGTGATCGACTTAGAACCAAAGTGGTGGGTAGCGACTAAGTGAGCACACTAACCAATATACCTCAGGCTTTACCTCTTAGTATCACGGTGTCACTTCTCCCATGAATTATTTTTTGTTTGGTGATGAAGGATTTTTTAAGCTCCCTACTCATGTCTAAGATATAATAGGATTTTATATTCCAATTTATCATGTAAGCATTCCCAACAATTAATAAACATTTTTTTATGCTCTACAACATGTCTTACAATTAGAGAATCTAATGATTTTAGCATCTTCCTGTTATGTAGGGTGACCAAATTATTTGTTCGAAGTAAGTGGATTGTTGAATGAAAAATACTTTTTTATGCAGGAGAGAAACTCATATCAATATGTATCATTTTTCAATTATATGCTAGACTGAAATAATCACTTTTTGCAACAATGTAATTTATGAAAACATTACATTCTTAAAAATTATGACCAACGCCATTAAACCAAAATTGCTAAAAAATTAGTTTATGAAAGAACAATTTTGACAAAAATATATAAAACTAGCTTTAGCAACAGTTAGGCCAAATAACCTAAAAAAATATTACCTAAGAATGTGAAACTTAATTAGAAAAAAAAAAAAAACATCAAACCATCCTAGATAACAAATAAGATCCTAATATTGATGACAAAGTAAATAATAATATTTTACCATTCAAAGTATATATACACTCTATAATTGGATTTTGAATTTAAAAAAACATTTAAATAGATGGAAACATGCATGATTAATCCTATAGATGCCTTTCAATTTTATTTTATTATTTTGTTTTGTTTTGTTTTGTTTTTGTGTTATTTTTTTTTTTTAATATGAAAAGAGATCATTTTTTAATAAAATAATATTCATTCTAATAAATGAATTGGTGTTATACAAAGGAATTTGCAAAGCAATGATAATAAAAAACATGTTATCAAAATTTAGTAAAATAATATTAATCTTCAATATAATAATTTTATACGTATGTGAGTCATGCAATTCAAGAAGCCATGAGTCCATTCAAAAGTTAAGATGAACATATCTTTTTAATATGTATTATTATGAACATTTTTATAAGGTTTCTGCTTTATATTGTTTTGAGAATCCTACTTACATGTTATTTCTTTGCAACATCTCTAAGAAAATATGGATAAAATTAATAACCCTACCTTATTTAGTTAAGGATTGTTAAAAAAACCTTGAAAAATGTGAGATGTATGTATCGGTGTTGATATATGTTGCATAAAATTAATATGGGATTCATACTAAAAATTTTAACATTATTTGAATTTTCATAATCACACATTTCTATTAAAAAATAAAAAATTTCATATATATAAATATTTGTTATTCTTATATAAAAACAATCTCTGATTTTCATTAACAATAATTTCAATAGAGCATTCACTAGACCTTTGAAAATACGAAAGGAACATGTCAGTTTTTTTCTACAGTGATTTCATCATATTCAAACAACAAGAAACACCATCTTCAATGAACTGAACTTGGTCAAGTCCCAACAACAAACTAGTTTTATGGATTTTTATCATTGTTTGAGAGCCATAATTTTCTTTTTGTGTGAAATGTTAGTGTTGTCTAAATTATGCCCAAATTTAGTTTTTTATTTGCATTGAATGTTTATCGAAAAACTATAGTTGATGCACTTTTCACTATATTCAAACCAAAAATAGAATTTCCCTTTACATGCGATATTCAAAATTTTCCCTTTATCCTTTTTATAGATGTGGGGAAGACATGGATGTTGATGGTGTCTTTTATAAGAAATCCTTCTTTCACTTAGACAATCCTTCCCTTAGTGGCATGATTTGAAAGATATCATCAACCATAGTCCCTAAAATTGTTATAAAGTTGAAACTACTTTGATGCCATGAATGTAGAATGTGTGAACACTTTTATGATGCCATATATTTTCATCTGAGAAACTCCCAAATAAATTATGCACCCAGCATTAATCTCACTAGAGATAAGAACCTAGATCTCTTTCACAATTTTCTTTTCCAACAATGACAAGGTTGTTGATAAATAAGAAGGAAACATAGTATAGCACATT